>JAEIFV010000263.1:0-382003 GCA_018904265.1 Lordiphosa collinella
AAATAACAAATAAAAATGAATGCATAAAAATAATCAATTTTAAGACGGTGACTCAAACACGCGACGTCACCGCCTTCAGCCAAAGGTCTTGCCATCTTTACCACTGGGCGTCTTGCTTGCTCATTGCTTAGGTTCCTTACTGTGACTTAACCCATTGTCGTGAGAGAGGTCGACAGCCGTCTGCGTTAAGATGCCAGTCTTCAAGGTACGAGCTCGATTCGCAGGAAAGGAAGGCAAATATAGTAAAATTAAAATTCAAAAAAAAAAAAATTGAAACAGAATACTTATCTAGTGTACCCAAAAGGAAAAAAAGACCATCTTTTTTGGGCTTTGATAAGATTTAGTATCAAAATGATATAGAGCTACATCAAATGAATACAAAACTTTTTCAACCTAATACAAGGTAGTATCAATTTAAGTTCCTAGAATGATATTTTAATACTTTCGAATTGATCACCTATATACTAAAGCTAAGTTCACACAGGCTAATAATTTGGACAAATTTCGGTACAAATTTGGCTAAATAAGCCTAAATAGCGAACTTTTTGTCCACATTTGAGCAAATTATTTGTATATGGAACCAAAGCTTTAGTTTTAAATCATACAACATAAACCATCATGGCTATTAAGCAAAATTTTCATGAAAATTTCGGCAAATTATTTGCCTGTTTGAACTTAAGTAGAAGCCTAAATAGCGGAAAGTTACCTTCGGCTCGGCCGAAGTTTTGTATACCCTTGCAGCATCTATTGAAAACAAAAAAGTTTTTCTAAATAAGACTCCTTTTCGGACCTTACTTTTTAAAGGGAGCTATACCATATAGATATCCGATTTCGACCAAACATTGTGGAATCATGGGAAAGCATAAAAAACTAGCAATTAAGTAATTTGGAGACAATTCCATTTAAAACAAAAAGTTTTTTTACTTGAACTTCTTTTTCGACCGATTATTCGTACTGCAGCTATATGCTATAGTCATCCGATTTGGAAAAAATTTTGTAGAATTGTGTAAAAGTATATAAAATAAAGACGTTTCCACTGAAAACAAAAAAGGTTTTCTCACTAGAACTAGTTATTCGACTGATCGTTCCTATGGGAGCTTTATGCTATAGTTATACGATTTTAACCAAAACTGTAGAATTGTATGAAAACATTCCAAATAAATAAGTGTAAATTTTTATGTCATTTCCATTGAAAAGAAAAAAGTTTTTCTAACTCAGACAACTTTTCAGACGCTTCATTTCCATGACAGCTATACTATATAGATGTTCGACTTCGACCAAACTACCAACTACGAAATACAAAGCTTGGAGGCGATTCCATTGAAAAAAAAGTTTTTCTCACTAAAACTAGTTTTTTGACCGATCGTTTATATGGCAGCTATATGCTATAGTCATCCGATCCGGCCGATTTCAAACTGGCGGAGGAGATAGCATAGAAGCAGACTGACTGACAGGCAGACAGGCTAAATCAACTCAGCTCGTCATGCTGATCAAGAATATATATACTTTATGTGGTCGGAGATGCTTCCTTCAATGCGTTACAAACATCCGGACAATTTTATAATGCCCTCTGCAAGGATATAGAAAGAAAATAATACTCAATAGTTTCAAATTGCTGACTAAATAGTGTAATTTTTAAGAATATCTTTTTTGTTAACCCCCTTGGGAAAGTCACGCCTATGGCACTTGTCCACAGAGTATATTGTGATGTATGTAACAGCCAGAGGGAAGCATCTCCGAACCGACTTACTGTAAAAAAATCAGCTTCCTATCTCTTATGGTTGGAACTGTGCGGTAGTCACCAGTCAGTCAGACAGCAAATTTTGCATGTTTTCAAAAAGATTTAAATCCTAGTAGGCCAAGGTAAATGTATATTCAAAGGAATATTTTGTGCACAACATTATAAGTTATGAAAAATTTATAATTAATAAGTTGAACCGTCGAAAAACCCCAGATGCACTGCAAAATGACAAAAATTTAACTAAAAAAGAGTACTTAAGAAAGATATGTTCTACCTATAGTGTGTCGTATGTTGAAAAACACTTAACACTAACTAATTCTTTTCGCCCAGTCTGCATTCTCAATATAAAAACCAAACACGAATTGAAAGTACTCCTATGACAGCTCTATAGACAGTATACTGTCTACAGTTCTGCCGTACTACCATTAGGTGCCAAATGTGATTTTACAGCTGTGCTGTCATTTTCACCTTCGTGAAACTTGTACGTTTTTGGGACAACAATTTTTCGCAAAACCGGATCTACCTCAGTAGAATTGATATATATGCACTTGAGCGGAATTTTCAGTATGAAATTTTTAAGGTTATGGTCTCAACTCCTATCTGATTCATTGGTGTATAAGAGACACAAAAAAAAACGAAAGTATATAAAACTGAGTATTAAGTGTCGCGCGGAGGATCTAAAGTTTTTGAATCACTCATACGCAGTATATTTGTTGTTTCATTTAAAAATAGTCGGCGTTAATCATCAAATTTTAAGGAGAAATTGCTCGAGCTCTAGATATAAAAACAGGAAACTATTTCATAAGATGAAAACAATTGAAATGTACCCTCTTAAGATTTTATTGCAAAAATATTGATTTGGTATGCATGTCGTATAAGTTATTTTGCTTAAAACTTTTAGGCCATGTCGCGCACATTTTATATTAAAATAATATTTTTTGGGTACTACAATTTTTAATAAAAGCTTTGGGAATGCTGAGACCGCTCTAATGTGCTTACATATTTGGCTTAGTTATTTTCAGTATCATTCTTTTTCATTTTTGATATACAGGGTGTCCAGAAACTTTTCGTCAGAACTTTAAAACATGATAGCTGTTATCAATATAAGTATTTTTATACTCTGTACCAAAGTTTAAGTTTGTGCTAGCCATGTCCGTCTGTCTGTCCGTATGAACGCACAGATCTCAGAGATGGTAAGAGATAGAGGATTGACATGTATGGGACTTATGCTTCTTATACTTGCAGGCAGATCAAGTTTATTTTTTATTTTTTCCCCCCCCCCGATTAAGTTTATTTTAATTTTTGACGCCCCCCCCATCCCGCAAATTGGAAAAAAACGTAATATCTCCCACAGTTTTATAGATAGAAGGTTCGTTCCTTCTGGACATATTTAGTAATCAGGATTATTTATCGATCCGCCAAAGGAATGGTAAAGATCGGATGAACGGTAGTAAAGATATGAGCAAACGAAAATTCAATATTTCTGGGCTGCTCCTGCAGCAGCAAAACACATACGTATGTATGTAGATGTATGTATATATGAGCAACTACTACACAGCAAAGTGATAGCCAACAATATTTTAGGACAAATTTTTATTTAACGATTCATATTGGATCGTTGTGGGTGTGATGACCCCGCCCCGCCAAAAATGCCACCTTTTAAATTAATAAAACCTGCAAATATATTGTCTGAGAAATTCCCACAACAAAATCCTATACAAAACCTAACAGCTAAGGCTAGCTCATTAGATCCAATTGGATTCTTGCAGCTAACTGGGACGCTCTCATTTTCCCCCTTCCCTTTCCCACATACACAATATTGAAATTAGAGATGGTCGCGGGACAAATATATCGCCGGATACCCATCTGACTACTAAGACGAGGATTGTTTAAATTGCAAATAATATAAAAATAGTCTAGTTCTTTAATTCTAACATAATATCAAGCAATCACAATGATGTTAATCATTCTGGTCACTCCAGAGTCTCGCGTAGTTTTCGATGTACGCCCATCTCTAGCTCTGGCAAATGCCACGGTTTTTGTTTGTCTAGGGCGCGTGCCAATCCTCTCTCTTTCCCTTTTTCACCTAATTATACTCTGTACCAAAGGTACATAGAGTATAATAAGTTTATGCAAAAGTATGTAACAGCACCTTAAATGATAAGTATTTAAGCAACTCAAGTCGACTCGTAGGTCTTTATTCATATATCGACCCCATTGCTTTTGCAATGGCCTCCTCGTGGTGTTCCCTGGATACCGATTTTATATAATAAAATATCGTGAGCAAATGCGAGCGGCGACCCCAACTGTTACAGAGTATAATATAGTCGGGTCTTTTACACCATGGGTCTAAGTGGCTTCGCTTCCAAATTATTAAGTCACAAAATAAAATGCAGTTTTGATGCAGTTTATTATTCTAAACAAAAATTTCTGTGAATTTTTCAAATTTTGGGAAAGTTTGTAGTGTAATATTGAGAGTAATACTTTGTGTTGCTATGAAATTCTCTTACGTCGAGTACGCGTTGTAAATCGAAAGCGGGCGACTTAGACACATGGTCTAAAAGAAAAAAGTGTTTCTATTGATAACAACTATCATGTTTTGAAGTTCTGACGAAAAGTTTCTGGACACCCTGTAGATTATTAGACAGATCATTAGATTATGTATCTATAACAATTCTGAAATACAAAAAATCCAACTTAAAATGATTTGTGCAATGATATACTAGTAAGTGCAAATTTTACAAAGTGTCAATTAACTCTATGTTTAGTTTGAACTTCAGACTCTGAAGATATCTTAAATATGCAATTTTGGTGCTTCAAATCTTTGGACAAGTTCTGAAAGACGCCCAAATCACTATTTTTCCCACACCTTTGCAATCGCTTTTTTAAGCAGCTTCAGAGTGTCGTAATACTTTACAGCGCCGAATTGTGTATCCGAAATTATGCCCTACAGATCCTTAATGGCAGGCTCCTGTATCAGCGGAATATTATGGGAGCTGAAATGTGCCTTGTATGGAAGGGTTTTCAGGCTGAAAAATCAAATTGCTAGCACGGAACTCTTCTAAAAATGTGTATGAGTCCTCGCTTTCCAGCAAGTCTATATACATTCGTACATTGACTGGCAAAGCGACTTAAAGAAGGTGAGAATGACAGTGTAAACTCAAAACAAATTTACCGGTATTGGTTCATAAGAAATAGCAAAAAATCATTTTGCACCTATATGTATCAATTTCACTGACGCAAACCGCTAAATGTTTGATATTTTTCACATCAATTTTTCCCCGATATGATCAAGTATTTGATTAATATGTTGAAAAATCTCAAAACGGTATATTTATACCCTTGCGAAGGGTATAATAGTTTTGGCCAGAAGTTTGCAAAGCATAGAAATATTTATTTCCGACCCCATAAACTATTCTTGATCAGGTTTACTTACGTTTCAAAACCACATAATTCCGACAGGAAAAAAAAGACATATATTCGATCGGAATTATGTCGTTTTGAAACAACAGAAATCCGACAGGAAATAAATTCTAATTGGGATGTCGAAACTATGTCGTTGTATAGCGACATAATTCCGACAGGAAAAAACGACATAATTTCGATTCCAGCGACTTAATTTCGACTCAAAATGTACTGAGCGAAATTATGCGGGCATACATGCACAAGCGACACCTTTAGTAGATTTTTGCAATCTAGAGAGAAGAAAACCTCTCGATGGTTGAGCAAAGAGAGCGTTGAGAAATGTCAGAGGCGAAATGTTATTTCGGTTCCCTTTTACATGGTGTCCTAAGGTAAATTTGGTACATTTTGTTGGAATGTGCTATATACGTATATGCACAGCAGTGCACTTTTTTGATGCAAGCAGTGTTTGATTGATTCGCAACTGCAGTGCTGCACTAGGCGGCCTTTGTGCGCACATATTCGAATAGTGTTTCCATATTACTATTAGTTTCCAAAAACTTCAGGATTTGATTGCTCCTAGCGGATGTTTGGCTTTTTCAAGCCGTGGAGTTGCTTCAGTGTAATTTAAAAGTTTTGCAAACTAGATACACAGTTGTTCTTTTGGTAAACTCTATGATAAGCCCATCAATCACTTCAACTTATCAATGCTGGTTAATTTTATCCTCCCGCCCACAAGAAAATTCTTTTGCATTAGGAGAAAAATTTAATTTTGCCGTCTATCTTTGCCAAGCACAGACTTGCCATTGGCCATTGATCAAATTAGCCCTTGCCAAAAAATGTTTCAAAAGTTTCCACTGGTCCTTGCTTGAAGCAATGGAAGGGTCCACCCTTCATTCGCTAAGCAGGCCTCGTTTGCTTTTGGTTTTGATAAACTTTGCCATCAGTTCCATGTTAATTTAATTTCACTTTCTTACCAATTCGTCACTTTGATAAACCTCAATTGAATGCACAAGAAAATCGTTGGAAAAGTTGTCCCGTTATAGAAAAAGTTTCCCTAATGACACATTATGGGCGTTTGTCAGCAGGGCATTGTCCTTGTCGCAACATAAGTAGGCTAAGTATACTTGTGTAAAGAACTCAGAAGGTCGTTGCACGTTGCCTTAAGAGTTGGAACATGACAATTAGATTATGTTTTCGAACGGACGCTCGGGTGGTTAAACGTATTTTGGAACTTTCCATGGGAATTGAGGTTTAGATGAAATTTTCTTAAAAGCAAAAAGTTTTGGCCAAATCCTGAATGACATTGATAAAACTCATGAGCTCAATAAGCGAAACAAGTTCAAAATAAGGGTCACTGAATTTGAAAGATTTTAAGAAGTCGGCATTGAGAACTAATAACTTTGACTTAGACAGATATTGCTAAATAAAGTGTGTAATCAAATTTAATAAGGAACTTACTAAGAAAAGTGATGAAATTAAAATAAAAAACTACTGTAGGTGAGAGCTTAAAATAGTAATGAGGATTTTGTCCAGCTCTGGTGCTGAGGGAAGTGGGTCTGCCTCCTTTGCAAGTGGTCGTCACTTCATTTAGCCGAAATGTTGTGCCATTGCAACGAAGCAATCAACAGAACGAAGAAACCTTAAGTGTACAGCTAAAGCTGAAACTGATTCTACCAAAACCAGAAAAAGAAAACTAAATTCCAAATTGCGGTGTCATCTATTAGACAGATTTATAAATTGCTCAGCTAGCATTGTTCAAAGCGAAAATTAAATTATTGTATACAAATATTTTATACGGGCTGCATGGGCATACATATTTTGACCGAGCCGAAATGTTGTGCCATTGCAACGAAGCAATCAACAGAACGAAGAAACCTTAAGTGTAAAGCTAAAGCTAAAACTGATTCTACCAAAACCAGAAAAAGAAAACTACATTCCAAATTGTGGGTGGATATTACAGTTATCTCATTTTGTTTATTTGGATGTCTTGGGTTTCAAATTTAATGGCTGGCCACAGACCTAGATGCAGACAACAGAAAGAAGCAGCAGCCACTCGACAATGTTTACGTGACGTGGTTGCACTTGCACACTGGAAGCCTTACACGCACAGCGCTGGCTGGCCCCAATGCTCCCAAACGGGAGGCACTGGGCAACAAATCAAAGTTTCATTTGTTGCATCTCAAAAAGTTGCTGTGCAAATTTTAGGATGCAAATTGTGTGCGGTATACTCACACACACACACATACACAACACTTTACTGTATATGTACACAAATGCTCACACGTGCCTGGCATCTGCTGGGTAAGCTTAATTGCTTTGGCCCAACTCTGCGCCATCAGACGAGCACAATGAGTTCAACCCAGGTGGCTCTCCTCGTGTTGCGACTTTGCAGGATTTCATAAATTCTCCCACCCAACACGGGCCCATGCGTTTCGTTTTCAATGAACACATTGATGTCTTCCTCACTTGCTCGGTTTACAATCCACGTTTGGATGGGAGAAAGTTCTTCCTTCCTGCGACTCGGAGTGGTGGCAAAGCAGAAGCGTGAGCATTCTGACCGCGTTGACCTTCACCAGATTTGAGGTGGCGCCTGGCCTGGCATTTGTATGGCAGACATAAAAAGTTAAAAGAAACAAGAAAATCCAATAAAACATAAACAAAAACACTAATAAAAGCTAAATGATATGACCTCTTTTTCCCCGACACAGCCAGGAGCCAATGCAGCCGGCGTAATGTTAAATAAACATTTTTTTATTGTGGAATTTCTGAGGAGGACTTTTTACAGTTGCCGTGTGACCCTGTCCAACCCCTCCACCACACCACAATTTATGCTGGTGCAACATGTCGTATGCGCAATTCTGTGTTTATTGCTCTGGCACAGACTTGGACCAGCTCTTGTACTAGGGGCAAAACAATGTAAATAGCACACATACTTGCTTAGTCTAGTATTTAGTACTGAATTTGAAACTTGAATCTGATAAAAAAGAAAAAGTTTTCTTACAAATTTCCGAAGACGAAACTGTTCTAAGTATCATCAAGATAACTTCAAGTTCACAGTTTATGCATAGAAACTCCAACTTTTTGCCCACAGTGAGATGGACACCCCTTGGCCATGTATCGACGTCGCTCAAGTGAATTTCATGCGGTTGCCAACATGGCCAAGTTGATTGATTACATGTCCTGATGGCTAGTTGGAGGCTGCTCTTGGTGGTCAACTGATGATTAACTCAATCTGTGTTAGCTCGCGCCTAATGTGAACTGAAGTGTCGTCTGACATGCCCATTCCAGACAACAACTTGTCAACGACATTCCCAATCGTCAGACAGTTCATAAATAATGCAAGGAGAGGCTAAAAACATACGGTTGGCCTGGAGCGAGGGCAATATGACAGATTCGCGCCAAGTCACGGCCAAGTTATTAATTGTGCTTACATCAGCAGTCAGGCGTGGAACTTGTTGTACTGTTTGATGTAATTATCTGTGGAGACATGTCAATTTTGATATTTGTCTGTGTAATCTGACATCTTTTCCTGACGCTGCACCCACGCCCCAAGCCAAAGCGCACTCACATGTGTGGCTAATAGTACGATTCCACTCGGAGCTTCTGAAGTTTACGCAATTATCCCGGCAAGCCAATTAAGAGCACATGCGCCACAGCGTCCTTGTGTGCTTGCCTTTAGCCGTGCATTGCACTCCAATTTGAATGAAGCAGCAGATTGCACAGCGTTTTGAGGAAGTTTCATTTGCAATTCCAACTAATAGTTGATAATCACAAGCGTCAGCTGGTATCAGTATGCTGCAGTCACATTTGAGCTAAAATGCTGCAATTTAAGTTATTCAAGAAATTAAGATTGCAAGCAAGATTAAAGAGGATGGCCCATATGTGGGTTTGCTTTTGCGGAATTTAAAACAAACGATTGCAGTGTAGTCTATGTACTGAGGAAAAAATGCCTGAAGGCTATGGGGAAAACGTTCCACATGAGACCACTTGTTAAAAAGTTTAGCCCGTAAAAAGTGAGGTTGCAAATAAATACTGCATGTCCAGTAAATGCTGGACACTAATGTCAGATGTAACGCGAGCTTTAAATAAATTCGAACTTTCCCGACTTCGATACACTCGTTTCTCAATAGAGCATTACAGTGCACTGACACCGCTTGTTGCCAAAATATGACAAAAGGTAATATTCTTATAGCTCCGATTTTTATTATGAGACCTTTTAAAAATGTTTAACATCATAGATCTTGGGTATATAAATGTAATTTTAAGAGCGAATTTGTTGATTTGTTGTGAATTTGTAGGTGTTATTCAACATTTTTTACTGCAGGGAAGAGAGGTAACGAGGCAAAATTAAATACTTTCGAAATTAGTCCTCTTAATGAGTGTACATCAGAAGTTTCTTCTGTGTCTTATATTGTTGTTTTTTGTAACAAACCTTTGCAGCTGGGCGTAGCTCAGGGGTGCTAGGGGATCGCTTCAACAAATTTATATTGAAGAATTGCCAGAAATAAGAAGACAATGATTTAAATGTACTTAAGTCTATATTTGGGTTGGTGTAAATCACTTAGTAATAAGCCTTAGGCTAAGTTCACAATTCTTTGTACACTTCAGTTCTTAATTCGACCGTTCGCCCGTTCGCGCTTGCTCCCGTACCGAATTCGAAGTACTCGCTCAGTTCCTTGTGCCGCAGGACTTTCGCACTACAGAATGGCTGCCGTTGACCTTCTTGCAAATTACCGTCGAGCAAATCGCTTCGACTTCCCGCAAGATTCCGTCACTCTGCCTTCTCGGTTACCGTTCGCTCGCACTTAGGTTCAGAAAAATAACTGCCGCTCCACGCACTCGTAAATCACCAACTGTCCCCTCTTCTGGGCAGCCGCTCTCCTTATAGCTGTTCCGCAGGCCCCGTTCCGATACTCCAAGCAGGGCCTGTGTGATCCCAGACACCGTTATGTGTTTCAAACAGGGCCTGCCTGGCTTCATCTGCTGTCTCTCGACCGGGGCCTTTCGCTGCTGCTGCTCCATCGAGACCTTTCGGTGCTGTCGCTGTAACGGGACTTCCGCTGCTTTCGTGCTGCCTAGCAACATAAATCGTCCACTCGCAGCCGTCTCGAACATTCTGTCCCGTTGGCTTTGCGCCTCTCAGCCAAACCCCGCTCGCCGCCGTCCTCCAGCCACGGTTCCATTGCCTCTCAGGCCACGGCCTTTGCTCTCCAACTCTCCACAGATCGCTCTTTCACTATAAGAGCGAGCTTTCCCCAATTCGCCGTGCTACCCTGTAATCACCGGCTTGTGGAGTTACTCCTCACACTTTCTCTGGTTTCATATTCAGCCGCATTAACAGCCGCTGAGTCTCACTAAGGCCCAATTTCTCAAAAATTCTCTTTGGTATTCGCCCTACAAATTTGTAGCTCGAAAGGACCTCAGATTAGACAATTTCGCTTCTTCAACGACAATGAATCGAACCCCAGAGAAGCGGTTCGGCTTGCGTTTTAAGGGTCCCATTAATCGAATATTTGAATCTTATGACTTCCCGAACCAGAAACCGAACTGAAACTCAGTTATTTAGAATAGGGTTCGGCGCAAAAAATTACGCAAGTTTTTTTTAAAAGAAGTCATAAAATTTTCTGTGAATTTGTTAGTCAAGATGCGGGTCTAAAATTTATTTCCTAATTTGGTATATTATGAGATTGAAATGGGAAATAAAGCAAGTCATGTTTTGTAACTTTTGAGGAGGCTATTGCCAATTTTCAAAGACATGGACGAAAACGTTTAACACTAATGAAATTGGTCTAACGGCTATAGACTGAAGGATGAAATGGATTAGAAGCCTTCTTCTTAACTCAAGTAAGGCTGTGCATTTTTAATACCTCGTTCAAACTTGCCGAAAACAGGGCGGAAGCAGAAAATTGGTTTAACCAGCTAAGATATTATAAACCAATGCTCGAACCGAAACCTTTGGTTTGGAGTCCTTCTACAAATTGTTTAAAAATAGCCGCCAAGTTGTAAATATTTACAACTTTATCGATATATTATTGTTTTAAGTTTCAGTATTAATATTTAATTTTTTTTAAGAAAGATAATGATGGCACACTGTTAAAATGTAAGAGAACGTGCTGTTGAGAAGTTTGTAAAATCGATATAAAAAAAGTAAGAAATACAGGGTTGACAAGCTTAGAAACCGATATAAGAATCGAGTCTTAGACTACACGATGGTTTCGAACCTACGAACCAAACCCAATGCAGATTTTTAGAGGTTTGCAGACATGGCTTTAACCGATAACGCTGAAACAGGAGGCCGTTCTACCTATCAAACTTATCAGCTTTTTTTGTTTTGTTTTTTTTAATGCTATTGGTTGTTCATTTGTTCATTTTTTTGGGGAAAAGTTGAATAACGTTGTTTGCGAAGATGAATCAAAGGGGAAATTCAAAGAGACCTAGACCTAAAACATTTCCGTGGATGAGGAACATTTGCTGGTGAATTTTGAAAACTATAAAAGTGATGCGGTAGTTTGGAAAAAGAAGAACGAGGCAATGACTTGGGAATTTGGATTGCAGCTAAAGCCCTTGAAAGGGTGGAAGAACTGGCAGACTTTCTGAAGGAACGCCGACTCTACAAAATTCAGCTGTTGACGATGAAAATATCGCTAATTCTATCGGAACTAATCTAAAGATAAAAATATGACGCGGGCATAAGGCAACGTTAAAGTTTGTTGCTCGGTTCTCGCCAAACTCAGCATGAGACGCTAAAATTCGGCTAACCGCAGATTATTTTGCACAACCTGACATTGAGATTTCGAGCCTAAGTGCACGTGCACTCTTATGGTAGAGATTTTAAATCACAAACTCCCTTCAAGTATGATTAATTTAACAAGGAAGAGAAGAAACTTCCTAAAATACCATTGGTAACGCTGAACTGGAATGACATTTCCCAATCACGATATTCAACACATAATGTTACAACAGTGTTCAACTTTGCTTAGGATTTATATAGATAACAGCTGCCCTCCGTTTTTTTTTATCTTTTTAACCTCCGACTCTAAAATGAGTTTCGGTGGTCATTTAAGATTGCAAATACTGACTCTTCGATTTTGCTTATGCTCTTACACTCAGAGAACAAATAGAGAATTTCATACTTGGATCAAGAATTTTCGTACTCTATAGTTCGATAAGAGTGAAAATTCTCGAACCAAGAACGAAATTCTTGATCCAAGTATGAATGTTTGATCCCGTTTTCTTGTAAATTCATAAAAAAGACCCTTCTGGATTTTGCCTGGGAATTTTGGGTTGGTGGCGGTGAGGGGTAGGTAGGTACCAACCACACCAGCTCCATTTGTTGTGAATTATTATTTTTTTTTATTATATTTTTTACTTACCTTTACTGCGACTCGAACTCGGGACCTCGGAAGACTGCACTCACAGACACCAACGATTAGACAACAGCACCACATCTACAATGCCTTGAGCATCATCCAAATTTATATTATAAACTGACGAGAGCGCTCTTCACTCGATTGTTTACCCAGACTCCCCTCTTAAAAAAAAAAACGATGCAGTGAGAGCAGGTTCATCGCTTTTCTCTTATATGTGCTTGCTCTCCTCTCTTAGTTACTTTTCATCACCCTCCTCGTCTAAAAACACCAAACAGAACGAATTCAGCTCGATTTCAAGCGCTAAATTCTTAAAAATTCAAGAATGAATACTTTTTTTTCAAGAGCGTTCGTACTTAAATTATTCGTTCTACTTTTTTCTGGGTGTATGACTGTAAATCCAATTGAAAATTACTGCTTTTGAGGTTTCCCAAAAATTTTATTGCAATGGGATGATCAGCAAAATTTTGTAAATTTCGCGGTTTTTGTACCGTATCCCAAAATGTCTTTTTGTAAAACCCATAACCAAGCAGTTTCAATAAATTGAAAAAAATTTGAGCCAAGTCGACCCAGCCGATCTCAATTGATGAATTACTTTACCTTTTTCACACCGTTTTTATACCCTGTTCCCAATTAAAAAGGGAAAAGGGGGATTTGTGCAAAAGTATGTAACAGGTAGAAGGAAACATTTGCGACCCTATAAAGTATATATATTCTTGATCAGCTCAACAGCCGAGTCGATTTAGCCCTGCCGTCTGTCCCGTCGTCGCTGTCCGTCCGTCTGTCCGTCTGTCCGTCCGTCTGTCCGTATGAACGCGTGTTTCTCAGAGACTATAAGAGCCAGAGCCACAAATTTTTGAATGTAGGTAGGTATAGATTCAATACGAGTTTGTTTCAGATTTGGAAAAATCCTCCCCCTCCCCCTTTAGCGCAAAAACTGTCACAGCCACAATTTTTAAGTTAACCTTCCAAACTTTACTATCAGTAAGGCCTAATATCTATCTATTCTGAAAAGATCAATAAGATCGGACGAAAAACACCGTATATACGAATCAATTTGCTTTGAAGGGGGCCTTGCATTGTCAGTTACCGCGTTTGCGCTTGTTGTGTGTTATGTTAGGTGTGTGTGTATGTTAGTGTGTGTATGAAAACACAAGAAGTCAAGGGAACAGGGTATTTTTTGCTTACTTTGGCTGTGCCGAAAACTGAGGGACTAGCTCGTCATGCTGATGAATAAAATGTATTCTTTATGTGTTCGAAGATGAAGCTTTCCAAGCTTCTGGGCAAAATTTTTGTAATCTTTTTATATGTATAACAAGTAAGAAAGTCGGTAAAGCCTGACTATAATATACTCTGTACCTATGAAGTGCTGCCCATCACCGTTGCGACCGTTGCTGCCCATATTTGTTTGTTTTACTTATAACTCGACTATCGTCCATCCGATCTTTACCATTGCTTTGGCGGATCGAAAAGGAATCCTGATTACTAAATATGTCCAAAAGGAACGAACCTTCTATCTATAAAAGTGTGGGAGAAGTGACGATTTTTCCAATTTGCGGGGGCGGGAGATGGCGTAGGCAGACAGTAATTTTGGTTTCGATCGTTCGGAGTACTTAGACAATCGATTTCAGACAATATTCGGCGACTAAATGGGTTGGGATTGTCCTATCATTAGCAGACTTCGCTTTCCACTCCCAAGCTCCTCCAAATTTTTAGGCAATATTTCTTCCAGATTTTTAGGCTATATAGTTCCACTCTGAGAAAACATTTGGCAAAGCATGTAATTGCTTGAACTGTTACGTCTCCTTATCAGTGTATACTTCATTCCGCTTTTCCAAATTCCTACAAATCCCTACACTTTGTCATAGCATCTTTAGTGCGGTGAGCTTCTTTGTGTTTGACTTTCGCTTTAGTCGTAAAGTTTGTCGGTTGTCTGCTAATTGCCGCCTGCTGAAGAAATCGGCTCCCGAATTACATTAAATCAAAGAGCACGAAACAGAAGCCAAACTCAAAAGGCCGTGCACTAAGTGGCCTTTTGCATTGGCTCCGACCAAGAGCTGAGGCTGAACCTGAGCGTTTTATGGTGGCACTAAAGTTGAAAACTACCATGCAATGAGCACCACTTTGTTTCCTTGAGCTTTTTCCAAGGGGGGTTCATTTGACGAATGGTGAGCATGTTGCAGAGGCAGCAGGATAATTGACAGCTTCTTTGTCTGTTGGCTGAGCACTTTAGCTGAGAAACCAAATATGACCGCTGCAAACTCCAACAACGGAGTAGTCTTTGATTTGCGTCCTTCCTTACTGAGCTGTTCCCCACCCACATTTTTAAATTGATGCAAACATTCTTTTCACTGCTAGTGTAACAAAAACGTGTGTTAATTTATGGCAAAGTCCCTCTCATGTGATGCTTGTACACAAAAGCAGCCACCCAACTTGATAAACAAAGTCGTTTATTTCATTCTGTTCGCCTTGTTTTGTATTGGGTTTTGGTTGGAACGGGTATCAGAGAGTATGTGTGGTCTTTGTGACTCTTACACAAACAGAGACAACAATGACAATGTAATAACACCGCAGAGACACAAACACTGAATACCCACTAGTCCCTCTGTGGTCTTTGTACGCTTGTCTGTGTGTAGGAAGCACTTAAGTGCATTAAACAGAAATCTGAAAATTCTCTGCTTCTGTCTTATCATAATTAATTTCAAAGTGAAGAGGAAAGATGGTATTGATGGCAAAACTTTTGATTAGCAATTTACTTTATAGTACGAGAACTGTAGCATACGACAAAAACAAAAAGACAGCATGACAATTGAAAATCTAACTGAGGAGTACATAAAGTAGACATGTTAATTACTTATATTTAGTTTTGGTTCCAAATTTGTTGATTCATCAATCGTTACTCAGGAGAATAAGCACAGCTAAGAGCTTGCTGGGTGGTTGGCTCAGCGGCTAGTGTGCGCGACCGCTGTGCAAGAGGTCGTGGGTTCGATCCCACCTCGGAACATCTAATGAAAAGTTTTTCTTTTGAATAAACAATCTATACACCCGGTCACCCCTCTCTGCTCTTGGCGCCAGCTTTGTAGTAATTAGCCATGCAAAAGCGTCTTAAACTGCCTTTCGGACTCGGCGTTAAACTGTAGGTCTCTTTCTCTTGTGCGAAAGATTTGCGAGAAGATGGACTTTGGCCCTTTGGGGCTGTGTCAAGCTATTTTATATACAATAGCTTGCTGGCCTCAAAAATAATAATATACTTTGGTTTTCTGCGTTTTTGTTATGTATTTTACGATATTAATAAATCTGTAATTCACTAAACTGAATTGAAAACGTATTTTTTTGTCTCCAAAATCCATTTTGTGAACTAAACTGGTTACATAACCCCAATTTCCGATGGGGTTGCATCACTTCTTGAGAGCTAATCATATATATAAAACTGTTCAACCTGACTCACTCACCTGACTCACTGACGCAGTAGCAGCGCTGCTTTCAGCTGCTACTGCAGCAGCAAAAAACATACTTAGCATTCAATTACGTTTGTTACAGAGTATAATATAGTCGGGCTCGACCGACTTTCTTACTACTTTTTTTGTCATATTTTTATATTCGCTACTCGTAGAGTAAAAGGGGTGTTCTTAAGTCGTGCAAATGTATGTAGCAGGCAGAAGGAAGCATCTCCGACCCCACAAAGAATATATATTATTGCTAAGCTATTTTGCTTATCACTTAGCACAAACACAAACCAAAGCTTCTCTACTTATCACTTAGCATGGACATAAACCAAAGCTACATTACTTATTACTTAGTATGGACATGAACCAAAGCTCTCACATTACAGCTTTACACTCAAGTTCTAACCTTATAACCCGCCTCTTATAACCCATAATTGTTTGTTTTTCCTATAACTCGACAATCGTTCATCCGATCTTTACCAATCCTTCACCATACCATTCAATATATAATTCTGAATCCTAATTATGTCCAGAAGGAAAGAACCTTTTGTCTATAAAACTGTGGGAGATACTTTTTCTCTGCGTGAGTATGTATAAGTTTTTGTCCCATAGACGTCAAACCTCTATCTCCTACCATCTCTGAGATCTCTGCGTTCAAACGGACAGACAGACGGACGGACAGACGAAAATGGCTATATCGACTCGGCTGTTGATGCTGATCTAGAATATATTTATATACTTTATGGGGTCGAAGATTCTTCCTTCTGGCTGTTACATACGTTTGCACAAAGTTAATATACTCTGTGTACCTGAGTAAGCTTGATATCGATCCGATTCGGGATTGTCTCCCCGTCAATTTATAATGGGCATATGACGATGCCACCCCTTAGCAGCAGCAAATGAAATTAAAAAATTTACAGAATGTTTACACACAATACAATACAATACAATGAATGAAGGTGATAGAAATCTTATCAAAATTCGGTAGACTAAGAGTTCGAAAGGAGAAAGAAAAAGTAAAATTGTGAAGCTATGAACCAAGGCTCAAACCTAATACGTCGGCTCGACAAGCTCAGAAAACAGTCCGCGAATAAAGTCTTACGTCTGAACCATTTTTCAGTGAATAAAATCTTACATGGACTCACTGACGTAGCCGGTATCCAAGTCAGACCTTCCTAAGATCCAAACGAAATTCGAAGGGGTTGACTAAGAGAAGATTTTACATTATCTTCTAAGTATTTTCTGCCATCTCTGCCAGAGTTCAACCGTTTAAATATTACATATATCAAAAGTTCAAACATCTCAAATTTACATATTTATTGTTATTTAAAAATCTCCAATCCTTTAACATCTAAATTAAGGGGTTGGATGATAAAATGTTGTGCTTAAATCAAAGTAAATTAAAAAATGTTAAGACTTAAATTAAATAGTTACTCTGGTTAATTAAACTAAAATCTCTTGCTGTGAGAACCTGGAAAAAAATGTGTGCAACTGTTTGAAAAATAACAAACTCAAGGCACTTTTTTGCTTCTACCGTATTTTCACCAACTAGTTAAAAAAACGCTTCTTATTAACACGCGTAAGCGCTGCCCAGCCAGCTAGACCCCACCGCCCTTGTCCTGGCTGGGGGCCAGTCCACGACGCTGCGTATCTGCCAATTATGAAATTTCGTTCTCAGCATGGAAGCGTTTTAGTTGAATTCCAAGCATGGGCAAAAATAAAATAACTAATAATTCTAAAGAATAGTTTATTGAATTAAGTACCAGAGTGGTCACAAGTGTCGAGTTACCAGGATATTTCTACCCCGTAGTAGGTGGTCGTCGCTCAATTTATCTCAATTAAAATGAGATTTCATTCAGAAAAGTACTACTCGACCTGCTCTACAGCGACCGCTAGGTCATTTCTCAAGTTCTTTGACACTGTAGCGCTAATTTGCTCAGCTCGGCGGCAGACGTGTTACTCTGTTCTTGTGATTTATAATATCAGCGCAAAAGTATTCACCAAAACGTTGGATTGTTTGGGCAGAAAAGAAAGCACTTAAATCAAATATATTTTTACTTTTAATTATCTGACCTTCTTTATCGAGTCAACAACCGTATTATTGCCCTTATCATTTGAACACGTTTATTGCACATATTGTGACCCTCATCAAATGCTGTAACCCGTACCCAAGCAGGGTGCGTCTGTTGGGAGACTGAGACTTTGCCCAGTGCTTATTGAAAAGACAACATTAATTGGTCTTCTCCTCCGACAAGCACACAAGGTGCAAAGGAGAAATGCTTCAAATGCTCTTTATTTTTGAATTGCTAAATTTTTTGTTTTATGGGCATTAAAAGTGAAAGACAAGCAAATAAAACACACCGTTTACTTACCTAGAAGTTGTGCCAGGAAAAACACAGAAGCCCCGTTCGCTCCCTACAACATATCATCATGCAAAGTTACTGCAACCGAAGAAAAAGTCGCGCAAGCAGAGAAAAATTAGATAAATTATTTGAACAGCATTCAATTTGTGGCAAAAGGGGACGAACGGACGAGCACATGAAATGCAAACAGAAAATTTGGGGCCTCGCCCCCCCAAAAGAGTCAACTGCACTGAAGGTGGCCATTGGCCAGCACGAAAAGAGCGTTCAGAACTTTGGCTTCAACTCATATTTTATTCAGCAGGACTAAAGGACAACACAAATGGCTACGCCTGAGGTTGAGGAGGACAAAGTTCTGCAGCTGAGCTTTTTCCATTTCTCTTGTTAATTTGTTTTTTTTTTTTTTTTGGGCAAGTTTGGCAAGGTCTTCTACATCGTATATAATATGGGTGGAAGTAAAAAAATGAAGAGAATAAAGTGCGAATTTACATATATTTTCTTTATTTGCACAATCCCCGAGCATAGGCACAATGGCTGGTTGGCAAGTGGCTTACGGGGATTACTTGGGGTCTTAATTAATGATGGTGCTCTTAGCAATTCATACTAATCATAAGACTTTAAGTACACTTTAACAATTAAGAGTTTTGGTACATGGTGTTGAAATAAGGGCTAAAAATGGGGCAAAGTTAACCTCGGCTTGTCCGAACTTTTGTACACCCCTGAAGTCTCCATTAAAAACAATAAAGAATTTTTTACCAAGACTACTTTTCGGACCTTCCTTTTCTAAGGGAGCTCTACTATATAGATGTCCGATTTCGACCAAACTTAGTGGAATCATGGGAAAGCATAGCAAACTAAGAGATAAGATGTTTGGAGGCGTTCCCATTGAAAAGAAAAATGTTTTTCTCACTAAAACTAGTTTTTCGACCGATCGTTCCTATGATAGCTATATTCTATAGTCATCCGATCCGGCCGGTTCTGACAAATGTGTCGCGTATATGTACTAAACGACTTCGTGCAAAGTTTGGTGAAGCTGGCTTTCAAACTGACGAAGAGATAGCATAGACACAGACTGAAGGTCTGTTACAGTACGTAAAACGTAAATATATTTTTGATCAGCATCTGTTCGTCTGTCCTTTCGTCTCTTTGTCCGTGTGAACAAACTGATCTCAGAGATGGTAAGAGATAGAAGTTGGACTTGCATAGGACCAGGGATGCCATCCGGGTCTGGATCGGTTCAGTGGTTCACACAGTTTTTAAACCACCGGTTCGGTTTATTCATGGTTTTTGAAGCCAACTGTACCGCGGTTTCGGTTCGGTTCAGTCTTCATTTATTATAGTTTAAATGAAAGCCAGTTTCTGCTTTGGCAATTAATCTCGATCTTCCCTTAAATCGGCGCGGAAAGGAATTCGGTACGAAATTTATAATCATCCTTAAGTATAACAACCAGATATTTTGATGGACTTTTGAAATTGAGATTAGTTAAAAAAAATTACTAAAACTTATTCTTAGGATCGCCCTTAATTCCTTCGAATCTCAAACCTTAAAGCCTGTACTTAAGGATAACTTCCCGAATTTTGCTTAAGTCTGTTCGGAAAATTACCATTTTCCAGACTTTTTTCAAGCCTTAAAACCTTTCTTAAGTATAAAATACCAATTTGGCCTCAAGTCTGAGCGGAAAGGTATTTTTTCCGAAGTTTCAAAGGTAAAGCAGTCCGAAAACGTTTCAAAAACTCGATTATATCCTTGGATCGCCCCTAATTTCACCCTATTCCTTGAGTATGTCGTCGCAACTAACCCTGAATTCTGCTCGGAAAGTCATTTTTTCGTAGTTTTGAAGTTGCGGCATATCCAAAATGATGTCAAAAACTTCTTTTCTTGGACTTTTGAAGTTAAGAAATACTATTTAATGTAAAATAAAGTTAGGTCCGTTGGTTTCGAACATATTGTAAACTATTAGTTCTGGTTTTTAGAGGTATTGTTTGTTTGAACTAAATCTATTTGGTATAGCTCATGGTATAACAACTAAGGTCCCAGTTTACGCCCTCTGCAAAGTACTCAAAAAGTACGCAAATCGTTTGTGATTTGCGTACTCTTGGTGAAAAAGCAAAAGCTCAGTACTTCAAAAAAATCTGCACCCTACCATGTTTCTTTTACCATGGTCTAGCTAATATTTAATATATATAGAAACCTTCTCAGAGAATGCTATTTCATACCGAAAAACTTTTTACAATGTTAAAGCTCACCTATTGCGTTTTTTGCTTCAATATTTGACATATGATTATTTCTAAAGTGAATATTCGACTTTTCGAAATTGAGTTCCTCGAGAACATTTGAATAGAATAGTCTAGACGATTTCACTTGAATTGCTGTACTCCTGTCTAAAGTTGGATGAGATACGGAAACAAATCGATTAGCAACTTTTAAAGAAGAAATGTTGATTTAAGACAGGCATATTAAGAGATCGGTGGACGTTTGCAGCGGGTGTACAGGATCACATGTTTCCGGCATCGATAAGGATTAATCGAAGCAAATCGATTAAAATTCCCAAAATTTGTAAGTCTTGAGACTTGTCAGTGAAATAAGCCGGACCGAACCGATTCCATTTGTGGTTTTCGGTTCGGTTCAGCATTTTTGAATGGATACCGGCTCGGTTTGCGGTTCGGTTCATCACCTGGAACTAGCGGTTCGGTTCCGGCTTGGTTCGATTCGGTTCAAAACCGGTTTGCATCCCTGCATGGGACAAAAACTTCTTATACCTTTTGGCAGATCGACTTTATTTTTAATTTTTTCCGATACTCAGTTTTCTTTAGTCAGTACTCGATACTTAGTACTCCATACTCAGTCCAGTTCACGATACTTAGCACACTATAGTTAGTACCCGATACTCAGTATTCCATACTCAGTACTCGATAATCCGCTGACGATACTCAGTACTCGATGCTCAGCACTCGATACATATTTCTTTATACTCCAAACTTTTCCATTTTCATAGTAATTAACGATGTTATTTGCTTTCACTGTCTCCCTTTCTAAAGAACCTGCTTCAATTCGACACTTGTCTTTAAACGGTTGCTAGTTGACAGAAGCAGTGTTGCTTATATCCCCTTTTCTAGTCATCGCCATATACCTAAATAAGTGCTCAAACCCAGCCTCAACTGTTATCTCTATGAGCAGTTACAATCTTAATCGACTGATGCTTAGAGCTGAAGGTCACAGCAAAAATAATCGATTTACCAAGCTCGTCCATGCAAAAAATGAGAAGAATCCTGTCGGTGCTTCCGTGCACGCAAACTCGTTTTGACTTTTTGCATTATCCAAAAGTTTGACAAAGGAACGGAAATTATCATAAATTTCCTAAAATGTAGAACAACAACAGCACTCGACTGGGAACACCCCTCCTCCTCCTCCTCCTCCCCTACCGCATGTGTGAGAAAACTCTCTTCTGAATTATCGATTTTCATTTAAGAACATATTAAAGTGCTTAGGCGAAGAAGATGAAACTATGATGGTTCGCGCCGGTTGATGTAATGAAATTCCAGGCAAGGTGTTTTGTCTTGCGCGTGGAGTGCCATCAGCTGTCAGGGCCACAGACGGAGTTGACATTAACGGACGTAGGGGATAATGTGGCATTCATTTGCCGTAGTCAAAAGAGAAATTAATGTAATTAACGCACCGTGTTGCTGCCGGATTTCCGACCTTGTTTGCTCGTAGTCACTTTTGTTGATGAGTTGCCGTCCTTTAAGGACGTGCTTCCTTTAAGAGCAACCGCATGTTTATGTCTCATCAGCTGGTTGCATGTGGACAGTCTGCGACCTTGGATCCGGGCACGCAACAGGATTGCCACAGCTTGCGTGTTGACGCCACGAATCGGTGTCTCCTGCCAGAAGGTGCAATCAAAGTACATGCGAGTGTGCCGAGGGTAATTATTGTACATTTCCTCCATGTGGCGCTTGGTTGAAAAAGTTTGCAAGTGTCAGCGGGGAAGGGGTCAGTCGTCGTCGCCGTCACAAATTAATTAATAATACTTGTTACATTATCTCTAATTAAATTGCTACAAGTGCTACGTCATGTCAACCTTGAGGAATGGGTAAAAACGTAAGAGTCCATCTCTGGGTAGTGACAATGTATGTATGTATGTGGCTCAAAGTCAACACGTAAAAAGGAAATACTTAGTGATTGCGACAGGATTTTAAATGAATTAAATACCCCATTTGCTGTGCTTGGGTAAGAGGCAGTTATTAATTTATTTAAAAGGACAGGAGGTGGGTTTGAAAAATGTGTGAAAGTGGCTAGGAATGCAATAACATTCTCTCTCACCTTACATTGCAAAGTACTTAAGAATTTTAGTCCAACTTTAATTAACACAGATTCTAAGCATTTCTGAGTTCTAGTACGAAGCAATTAAACATATTTACCTTTTCCCGTTGTGGCTTTTAAAGTAAACAATAATATTGAGGATATGTGACGACTTCGTATAAGCTTTTGTGCACCATTTAATCTAGGATATTTAATGCCACTCTTGATTTAAACTAGCGAGTTATTTTAATATGATGGCCAAAAACCCCTTTAATTAATGCTGCTCGCTTTTGTAAGATTTAGTGCCCTCTAGAGGTCTGCATGACTGCACTCAAACTTTCAGCAACAATGAGTTTCACAGAATTTTAGAGAAGCCAAAAAATGTGCCTTAGGTGGGACAAAAAAACAAAAATAAACAACATAAAAAGCAGAGAAGCAAGCCACCCGTGCATTTGCACTGGTTCGGTTCAATGGTTCATTGAAGATATGAAGCTTCATTGGTTCACTCTTAATACTTTATCTCAATTTCCTTAGAAAACAATTCGACTTTTCAAGTTGAAGTTTATAGAAAGCTTTTAAATGACCTAAAGGCTAAATTTCAATATCGGAGGTGACACAGAAACCTCTTCCAACCACATTCCAACCAAAAAACAATTCTCAGGTGCCAGAGAAATCTCTTATATCTTACAAACCTCTCGTATTTTGTAAGGCTGGAATGACACTTTCAATTTTTAGGGACAATTTTAGTCACAATTTTTCGTCTATGTGGAAAAGTCGTTGGTGTAAGAGAATAAGAATATGCTTGAATTCTCCGTACATTGTTTTTGAAGAGACTGAGATGATACACATTACCAAAAAATTGCGACAATAACTGTCCCTAAAAATTGAAAGTGTCATTCCAGCCTTAGGAGCTTTTGAAAAAACAACTAAAGCCAATACACAAACCAACCAAACCGAATTCACGAACCTACTCGATTTATCACTGTGTTTGCAGTTGTACCATAATCTTATGCACACACCTTTTAACTCGACTTTCGAAAAAGAAAACGAAATCTCTCGAAGTTCTGTGGCATCGACGGATTTTTTGACAGATTTGCAAACCAACCGTCGGAAAAATCTCTAGAGATTTCTGAGTCACCCCCATGTAATTGCTTAAGTCGGATATGTACATTATTATTGTGTTGTCGATAATGGGCCAAGAAAATAAGCCGAACCATTCAGTTATGTGGTCTCGAATGTAACGACTGGTGGCACATGGTTATCCTACCGAAAGAGCGTAAGAACTATTGTAGTTCTTAAGTAAGAAACAAGTTTCCGTAAAATTCATTACAAAAGTTGAAAAAAACCGTAATCTCAAAGTAAACGCTTAACGTCATCAAACTCATTGAAAAACCCCAGAAGTAATATAAGTTCGATATAAGTTGCTGGTTCTGAACCGGTTCCAAAATGGAATCGGTTCAAATGTGATTCTGATCCATATCTCAGAAGAAATTTAAGCTAAGAACTTGAAATTTGATGTGTGGGTTTGTACTATGAAGATCGACTTTTTCCCGGTTCCGAACCATCCGGCTGAACCACTTCAAAAGTTCTGGACCGATAAGGGATGGGGAGCGGCGTACCAAAACAAAACCTGGCAAAAACCTTCCAATAATTTTGTTATTTTATCCAATGTCCTTGAGATATCGTTAAAAATTCGTTATAGAAATTCTTTTAAAAATTTTTGATCGGAACTATTGCTTCTATTAATTTGTCACAAATGTAAACTGATGCTGAAAAGTATGCTATTAACATTCAATAACACTAGTTTACAGCATTTTTCATCCCCTTCAATTTGATGTCGTTTCTTATGTAAAATCACGCGCTATATCCGAATCTGTAGTTAAAAAAATATGAATTAGTACAGATTTCGAGATAATCCCAAATGATCGTTTTTTGCATTTTTGAGAAAGAACTCACTTAATTACAATTATCTCAATTATAAAATTGCTTATGAATAAGTTTTACTAGGTATACCGGTATAAAATGAGCGTTTTTTTGTGAAAATAAAACACTAATTATTAATGGGAAAATAAAAAACATTTTATTCAAAGTATTGGCCATTGTTTTCTACACATTTTGACCACCTTTCTAGCAATTTGTGGATACCACGCCAATAAAATTGTTCGTCTTTTAAAGCGAACCAACCAGACACCCAATTTTCGACCTCCCCGTAGGAATGAAAGTGCTGCTCAGCCAATGCGTGTCCCATCGATGAAAACAAATGGTAGTCGGAAGGAGCCAAGTCTGGTGAATACGGCGGGTGGGGTAGCAGCTCCCAGCCAAGTGTTTTGATTGTATCCTGAACCGGTTTTGCTTTGTGTGCAGGTGCATTGTCATGGAGCAAAATTACCTTGCCGTGTCTTCTGGCCCATTCTGGTCGTTTCTCGATCAATGCATGGTGCAAATTGATCATATGTTGTCGGTAGCGATCAGTATTAACGGTTTCACCAGGTTTTAGGAGCTTGTGGTACACCACACCTTTCTGGTCCCACCAAACACACAGCATTGTCTTCTTGCCGTATCGATCTGGTTTTGCAGTCGATGTTGATGGTTGTCCCGGATTAACCCTTAATTTTTCCGTTTAGGATTCTTAAAATAAATCCATTTTTCATCGCCAGTAACAATCCGATGCAAAATCGATTTTCTTTCGTGTCTTTGAAGCAAAATTCCACAAGTGTTTTTTCGGTTTTCCATCTGTCTTTCATTCAATTCATGTGGCACCCATTTTCCACACTTTTGGATCTTTCCCATAGCTTTTAAACGGTCAGAAATTGTTTGTTGTCCAAAATTTAACATTTCTGCCATTTGCTTTTGACTCAAAAATCCATCCAAAATTTTGAATGCGGCGTCTTCAAACTTTTTTGGTGGTCTTCCACGTTCTTCATTTCTCACATCAAAATCATTATTTCTGAACCGTTGAAACCATCTTTTCCATGTTCCTTCTGATAGAGCATGATCACCATATGCCTCGACACGCATTCGATGCGACTCTGCAGCACTTTTTTCAAATGAAAACAAAAAATTAATGCTTTCCGCAAATCATCACTTTCATTCGACAAAATTCGACATTTTTAACCCGATAAAAAAATATGATGTTGTCTGTTTAATGACTTGATGTATACTAAATATGTTTCACAGATATAGCAAAAGGTTCGTTCACAACAAATGTTCCCTATCGAGACATTTGACGGTCACTTCATACCAGTATACCAGTATACTATATACAAAATTAAAGCTAATAAACGTTGATTTATTGCCAAACTTGTAGTGCGGATGCTATTTACAATAAAATCGAACATTTCAATTTGGCTTGTAGGAGAGAGAGGGGGTCTTGCATTGTCAGTTATCGCGCGCGGCCACATGCGCGCATGCGTTTGTGTGTATTTTGGAGTGTGCGTATGTGTGAGTGCGTGTGCATGTAAAGGAAAACACACGAAATCAAGCGATCAGGGTATTTTGTAGTCGGGGCACTCGACTACAGTTATCTTATTTGTTTATACTTAAGGATGGGCTTTAAAGGTTGAGATTTGACAGATTTTCGGCATCCAAGAACATAAATTACATTGCGAATTCCTTTCGGCGCAGATTTGAGGGAAATCGGGATTATTTGCGAAAACGGAAATTGGCCTTCATTAAATTTATAATAAATTAAGACTAAATTAAGAATTAAGACTGAAACACTAAAACACTAAAACACCGAAACCGCGGTTCAGTTGGCTTCAAAAACCTTGTAATAAACCAAACCGGTGGTTCAAAAACTGTGTGAACCACTGAACCGAAACAGTCCTCATTTCCGCTCGGTTTGCATCCCTGCTTTTTTACTGACAAGTGGTTTGTTCGGTCCGGCCATTCTTTTCGAACGTAATGCTCGTGGCGTGCTCGACTGTCCCATTTGCAGAAAAAACACATGAGTTTAGTGTATCGTTTTTGCAGTCCTGAAACGAGTGCAACAACTTTGAGGTCAGCTCAAATTTTCCATTTATGTTCCTTGTAATTAATCAAATCGAGCACGGCAGGCGCTAGCGGTATCGAAGGCTTGCTGTTTCCCTCGTTCAACAATACCTCTTTAAGACTGAGCTTGCCACACTTGATAAACAAACGCCACTCGACTGGATCATATGGCCCATTAAACTCCTCAAATAAACTACACTCATCTTTGCAATAACAAATATTATTTTCTGTCAAGTTATTCTTAGCTTAACGCTTTTGCCGATCTCTATAGTACAATATTTTGACATCATGAAATATGTAAAAATGTATGCAATATATCGCACAACAACATCAATGTCAACTTCAGTGGCGTTAGTAAGAAGCACTGTGACACTTGCTTAGACTTATATTAACCCAAGAAAATGTGTGCATAGTTTGTCCAAAGAAGTTTCCGCGTTACTTTGCACCTGTCATCCACTGAGTAATCTTATACCTGCAATTGTTGCACAAAACATTTGACACACAAACGGCGGAGCAAAACGGACCATAGACATTTTAAATTCCATTTGAACTGTAAAACTGAAATTGGTAAAGCTACGAAAAAGCACGAATGTTTTATATTAATGCCAAGTAATGCAAGCCAAACTACCTTTCGTGATCGGGCCGTGTTATTGTTTTAGCAGTGCATGTTTGTGTCACGTAAAAACCACGATATATAGGCGTGGACTACACCTGCTAAGAAAGGTTGAAGATAAATTTAGATGGAAATCACTAAAATCCAAAGCCGATCTGCATACTTTCTCATGGATCAATCATTTAACGACCAATCCAAACCGCTAAGTCTGAAAAGGTCTTTCATGATTACTTACCTCAAAACTGTTTCATTAGATGTTTGAATCCAATTTATGTAGGCGCAAATCTCTACCACTACTCTACAACTTTCTGTAAAATAAAAACTATCTTAAAAAATTCCATATATATATTTAGCTGACAAGAGAGAGCTATCAAAAAATGGCAATGCAAATAAGATTTTCTGTTATATTATTTATTTATGATCACATTTGTTCTATCCAACAAAACGAGAACAAATGAACAGTAAAATGCTGCACAAACTTTACAAGTATTTTTAAGTATTTACCCAGATTTATCGACCCAAGCTAAAAACTTTATTTCCCTTAAGCCATCCTTCTCCGGCGATGCTATCGAAATTATTAATAATATTTGTTTAAGTACATTGTTCGTTGTCGCTGTCGTGTTAATGGAGTGACCTTCCGCAGTTGCCGGCGCTATCGTATAACGGCTCAATGCTCCATGGTTGTTGGGCCACTTGGTTGCCCTGGGCGCGCAATAAATATTGATTACAATGGGTGTTCGAAACTGTGGTGGGTTTATTTGGCTGAGATGGCTGGCTTAATGTTCCGTTGAAATTCTAATTTATAAACCAATTAGCAGCCGAAACTCATGCCAGTGCCATAAATTTGCGCCTTCCACTTCTAAATTTAATCAAATGTATTTGCACTGGCGAAAAGTTGAAACGGGTTTTGCGTACCCAGTGTCGGTCTGTCTGTCTGTCTGATTGTCTCCAGTGGAGTACACAAATATGTACACAAGTTGATGGCGCTTATGCTTCGTTTAATTGGATTCGCTTAGCATAAGCAAAATTAGTTGTAGGAACTTACCAAATGCCAAAATATGCACATGTGAGTGTGCTGTGTGTGTGCGTTTTGGCAGAGCTTCCTAATTAAAATAACACATACATACTTCAACGGATTAGCCTGTGCTTTGGCAGTTGATAATGTGCTTAGCTTTAGACACTTGACTAAGCTCTCCGGATCTACTTACTGCCATTGTTTATTCCTGCTGTGCCATTTCAAATATTTCAACCACAAATGATATTTTAATATTTCATTTATTAATTTGTTGGAAAATGAAACGTATAAAAGGTACAGTACATAAGAGGAAAAGATAACCAAACGCTTTTCACAGTTTACCTACAGTTCAAACTTAGTTCTAGGCTTAGTTTTGGGTGTCTTTTATTTAATTTTTTGCAACTTTTATAATACGTATGTAGTCTATATATGTATTTATATGCTTAATGCCACCGACTTACCTTGCAATCGGTGGCCTTTACGTCGGGGTTTTTGGAGCGGATGGTGGGTTAGGGAATTCGGTTAGAGTGCTTTGCATGAAGAGTTCCGATGGATTAATTTATTTTTATTCATATTTGTGTTTTAGTTTTTGCTTGAAATTTACGACTCACGAATACAATTAGCGCAATTAGCTTAAGTCTGATGTAACGTGAAGGTGTTATGTACAATTAATTAATTTCCTTTCGTTTCAATGCTATTTAATAATTGAGTCGGCCGATAAGTGGGTCCTACATGGGGCGGCATTTACAGCAGAGACGAGAAACTTTTTCAGTTTATTATCACATGGGCTGATGACAGAGACCCAGTTGTTCGGGAGCACTCACGATTTCCCAGACGCTAACAACCAACCAAATTTTTGACTAACGATTTTACCAGCGAAAATGAGCTAGAAATTTCCACATTCATAGATTTACTTTATTCGTTCTAAATTTCGGTGAATAGACCCGTAACTTTTTGTACTTTAATCACTTCTCTGCATTACCTTAAGCTAGCGGTTTCCCTAACGAAATGTAGTTAGGAATATCGCCAGTTCTTAGGTAAGTATGTTCGCTTGACACATTCCGAACTACTGGGTACTTTCACTGTTTAAAAGTTGCCCGTCTCTGACTTACAGCTTACAAGAGCAGCCGATTGAGGTTGTGTCTTTCTTTCCTCTCGATATATACACTCTGACTAATTGGGGAACTTTATGTTTTGATAACGAGTATTTTACTTTGGCTATAGTCTGTGTATGTACACTTCAAACTTATTCGCCTACGATTAGAAGTACATAGTTAAGTACACACTTAAATGCTAATTAGGAAGGCACTTGACATTTGAAATGAAAACCTCAAACGGAACAACACGACGTGAGTTACAACTTAAAACTAGACCAACAAACGGCAAATGCAAAATCAATAAAACAGGAGCATGTATCTAGTAGATCTAACAAAGTCCGCAGATGTATTTTAACAAGTAAAGGTTAATCAAGAACCTAAAATTTCCTATTACACAGATCTAAATGAGAGACTGGCTATGACTATGGCATCAGCGTGGTCTGCATTCACACACACATTCACCTTTTACCTTGGCACGACTGGAGCCATTCATTAGCCACTTGGCCCTGTTTCTGACCCATTTTGGGGGGACTTTAATGCCGGATATTAATTACGCTTATACATTTGTACCACATTAATCTGAAATACACACAGAATTATAGACACACGCGCACACATGCTAAATGGCTCATACGACCCAGACTAGATGTCAGACTCCCCCCCATGAAGTATTTACATGGCTCAGCGCCTTACACACACATACACAACATGCCAGCACAGGCACGGGGGGTCCCTGCATATGTCCCAACAGTTATGAAGACTGAGACTCGTGTGTTGTTTACGCAACTCGACGTCGCTCCGGAAGTGCGTCGCCTTGTTTGGTTGAATTCGTATTAGATATCGCCTCGTCCTTGCACTGACAACCCATTAGTTTTACCCCTCCTGCTTCTGCTTGGAGCGGCCTATTTGTAGGCAATGTGTTTATGTTTATGGTTGTCTTTACATTATTGATAACATTAAATGAGCCCCACGCAATTTACTTTCACTTATTGGGTATCAAGAAGCGGTCGCAGGAGCTAGATATTTGGCGGTTACAAGCTGCGGGGGAAAGAAAAATATGATATGCGCAAGCAGCAAATTGGGTAGTATGGGAATGTTGATAGGCTTATATAAAATCTATGGATTCCTTGTTCTGCGAATCTCTATGATGGACAACGAAGATAAGAACAGGTTGAGAAATATTTACTAATTTATTTTCTTGACAATTTCGCCTTACACGAACTTTGCTTTAAAATGAGGGTGCCAATACTCAGTTGAACAATATTCTCTAATCTAAGTAATAAGAAAATGTATAATTTTTAATTTTTGTAGGAGGTCAAATAACTAGAACGAAGCTTAATAAGGAATTTCAAGGAAAAGCTCTTGCTTGAACTTCTCAGCTAAGTTTTTACCATATGTTAATGAGAGGAGAGAGTGAATCTTCAATTGACATTTTCGAGAGCAAAATTTTTCAGAAGAAGTGGATAATGCCATTTGCTGCCGAACTAATTACAAACTTTAGAAGCTCTACGAGTTCGGAATTGAGATGGAAGTATCAGAAAGGCAGCACTAGCTCGGCAGCATGAGTACACTCAGAAAAAAATCAAAAGATTCTTACTTGAATGAGGTACAAACGTTGCCAGTGGTACAGTAAACACGCAAATTCTTGATACAAGTACAAATTTTTATTTCAAGTAGTAATTTTAAATCCCAAAGTACTTGACTCAAGACTTTTTCGGGACATATTAAGCTGGGCTGCAAAAAAAAAGGTGTGAGTTTGGCTAACGCTTACGGGGCCTTGATGTGAAACTTGTTGTAAACGATATGATCCAGCTTTCACATTCTCGCGATTGTCGTTACTTTATACTGCATACTCAAAACTCGATACTCAGTAATCGAGAATAGAACTCGATTCTAAGTATTCGATACTAAGTTCTCGATATTAAGTACTTTTCAAACAGATTTTCATCCTAGTAGGCCAAAGTCAATGTGCACAATATTATATGCTGTGCTGACTCTTTACATTTATATAATGACAAAAAATCGCCAAAAATTTATAAATGATTTAAATTGTTATATCATCGGTTGAACCGTCAGCAATACACAAAATGCAATAAAAAAATTGACAAAAATTTGTTAAAATCACATTTGCCATAGTCTTCTAGGATAAAAATCGGTTTTAAAATATGCAAAATCCGCTGTCTAGTAATTACGTATATTAGAAAATGGCACAATCTACATGAAAATTAGTTAGAAAAATGAAAAAGAAATAGAAAAATCTGTTTTGAAGCCAACCCTTTTCGAATTTTTCGCTCCGGTTCAGGTTCAAACGGACAAAATATTTCAAAGGAAATATCCCAAATGAAATCTACCATCACACTTAATGCAGAACCAGTGCGGAATTTTTAGAATAGATTCGTTTTATAAATAATTCGCACTTTCCGTTGGGTACTTTTTGGAATTTGCATTGCTGGTCAATTTTTTTCTTAAGGTTCGTTTCCAGCACTCCGGAATTTTTGATTTTGTCACAATACTTTACATAAATAGAAACACTTTCAAATAGCTCATGAGCAGAAAAGCAAAGCAAAGTGTTCCTATTTATATATAATATTGTGAAGAAATCAAAATTTCGGAGTGCTCGATACGAACCTTTAATACAGGAAATTTTCTACGAAAATAATATTAGCAGTCGTTTGGTAATAAAATGAAATTCAGCTTTCATTAAGTTTTCTTAGAAGGAGTGAAATCCAAGGAAATTCCACCAGACCACTTAAATGAATGGTATAGAAAGCTAGAAACTTCATGAAGTTTGTTTCATCGTGTAAACCCCGACTTAGTATGCGACTGATCGTTTTGCAATATCCGAATTGAAGGCATGAGTGCTCCAAGTTTGGTCATCACCTTTGGCTCAGGGCCTTTTGTAAATTTACCCTAACTCAAATGCTGCTGAGCTACTGCTGCCTTATTAAGGAATTGTTTTAATCGCTTGCGTTTTAAATAAGTATCAAGCGATGTATATTCGATGGTACATTGCTGGTTGCAGTAATTTCTATCTATACAGTTCGCTAGCAGTTTTTGACGATGATAAAAACCATCTAATACAAAACTCTAAGCAGCTTCAAACGATTTTAAGTAAAATCCAACCAAAAAAAATTAAACTTTCTTCCTTAGGGCCAAGTCAACCAGCGACCTATTTACACGCATACATTCATCTACCGCCAAACCACGCTGATGTGCACACAATCTCTAACTTAACCTAAGACTTTGACTACCTTTGACTATTGCTACATCCTTGACGACGTTCTGTGAACAGTCCTACCATTGCGTATGCATGTATGCATATCTGTGATTCATTCATTAGGTATTTACAGTTACCGGAAGCTCGTCCATATTTCAAAAACAGCGCTCGCTCATCCACTGGCAGTCATCCAAGCGCGTTGACTCTTACCCAGAATACTCGCACACTTGCTGCTGCTGTTGCTGCTGCGCACAGGAAGAGTTCGCTGGCATTTGCTGATTCGTATTGTCGTTAGTGCTGCGCCCAAACGAGGCTGGCTAGGGTCCGGCATCAGCAGCGACAGCGGAGGCTGTGGCCTCGCCCGAGGCTGTGGCTTGACGTGGTCCCGGTCCCGGCTTATCCGGCCTGGGTAGGGTTTGGCTGCTGACGTTCGGGGTGGGGGTGGGGGTGGCGATGCTTATCGCTGTGGTGTACACATGAGGCTCGCAGTCCAGCGTGCTCTGTCATCCGTAATAGTACTGAGAGCCGACAGCCACGCCGGTGGACAGGGTACGCGGAGCGGTTCCGTCGTAGGAAAGTTGCGGCTGGAGCATGGCCGGTTTTGTGCGACGCAACGTTGATGTGCCAGGTACAGGCACATGACCAAGTGGCGTCATGGCCAGCGCTGATGGCATTTGCTGCTGGGCGGGAGGATGGGCGGGCGAACCACCCGCTAATGAAGAAGGTGGCGTTGGCGTGTTATTCGGTCGCTGGAGCACGCCCATGCTGTCGGCGTTAATAATGTAGCCACCGCGTATGGTGGGCGCAGTGGTGTACTGAGCCAGCGAAGTGATGGGTACCATGGTGCCTGTCAAGATGAAGAACGTTTGCAGGGACGGCAAGTCACTTAGCCTGAGGTGTACTTACTTATGGCGCTGCTGCCGGGCAAGGTGCCTCCGGGGGCATTGCCGCCAATTACAATGGCCGGGGTCAGAATACCGGCCACACCGCCGGCACTGCTGGTTGCCACAAAGCTGCCGGACGAGAGTCCGATGAGGTCGGGCGACTGTCGGGCTCCCACCAGCAGTGGGTTAGCAATCAAGCCGGGCGCCGGGCCCGTCGCACCGCCGCCCATTGTGGTAAGTTGGCTGGGAGCCAGACTAGCATACATACTACCAGCCGGTGCATAGGTCACATAGTTCTGCGGGGGCAGTGTTCAGGTACCACACGATAAAAAAAACTTTAGTCCGCACTTACCTCGTTCTTCGACACACTGGGCAAAGGTATGGGAGTAGTCAAGTCGATGTCGGCATCTATTTCAGAAATGGTATCGTTGAAGCCACTGGGAATGGTTGTCTCATCCACAAGGCCCGTTCCTCCACCACACTTAGTAGAAGAATTTGAGTGCGTGTCACTGGCCAAGCCACGACGCTTCTGTAGGACAAGGCGCGTGGCCACAATGACAATGGAAAACAGTACGCCGAGTGAACCAATGATTAGCAGATACAAATACAGACGCTCCTGGTCGTCTGCGAATAAAAAACGAGAGAGAATGAAATTATAAATCGACTGTAAAGCTTTGTCAAATATTAAAAAAACTGCTTCAGCTGAGCCCAGGATGAGGGCAAACAGCAATATGGCTGGACACTCAGTCAGGGGACATCGACAAGAGAATATTGTTTGCAAATCAGATTTGCACTTCACAAATGTCTGTGACAATAAGCGTGAGACGGCTCTGATGGGGATTATGTCAGCGCTGCTTGATTGTCGCTCACAAAGACGACCGGAGCATCGTTGCTACACTCAGAAAAAATAGCAATCGGTTCGGTGCAGAGGGCATCCTCAACAGATTAAGATAACGCCGTTTCAAACAAGGGGGGTCACACTTGTTATTAAAATAACACAATAAACTGAGCAATGCACAAATATGTAATGAGATAATTAAAGATTCATTATGCTTCTGTCATCCGGGTTACAATCCGATCGACTTAGTATTATGACCTCAAACATAGTTTCAAACCATCTTTAAATTACTCTACCTTGCTTCGCAGGAGATAGAAACGACAAACTCATGGTTTCTTTTAAATAGACGTCTAACAATGTTTCCAACGTTTTGAGGAGGAAGGATGGTAAGTTGATAGATCGAAATTCGTTGGGTATGACATGAATGGCCTTTCGCGAGATAGGGATGAAGATCTCTTTCATCTCCTTTTACCTCTTTATTCAAATAAGCACCCGGGAAAAAGTGTATTTAATAGAAGCTTCAGCCATGTTCCATCATGGTTTTGTAAATGCCCTAGTTGGGTAGGCGATCCCACCAGAATTTTACGAAGTCTCGATGACTTGGATGTTAAATTGGCGAACTGTTCAGACTTATTTCAGAACAAACTGTTCATACCATGATTTTCTAAGTGTAGTTGGTGTGCGGGAAAAATAAAATCAACTTACCCTCCAGACTTAGGTCGGCGCTGTGCGTCATCACCGGATTCACCCCACTGCCATCCACATCTGTGTCCAGTGAGCCATTCGTGCCGGTCTGATTGCGAGTTGGATTGGCACTGACCACCGACCCGTCCCGTCCGCTAGTCGCGTTGCGGCGCCCCGTGGCTGTGGTGTTGCCATATAGCTTCGGTATGGCCTCAGACTCCTTGTAGCTCAACTCATCGTCATACAGGTCGTTGATGTCGCCCTCAAAGTCTTCCGGTTCATCGGGCTCCACCTCAGATTCGTTGCTCTCCTTGAGCACTTGCTTCGGCACTGGAGAACAAAGACATAGAATAGCGGCTCTAAGTGAGGCACATAAATCACATGGCCAACATCGGACGCCAGGCATCAGGCATCAATCTTGCGATGCGCCAACAAAGGAGCCCACTAAATCATTCTGAGTGGCAGGTCCCAGTTGTCCGCCAGCCTCCCCCCCCCCACACCAAACCTACTTACCGCATGTGTAAACAACCTTCAAATACATCCGCGAGTTAGGCTGGCAGGGAGTACCAAAGGTATTTGCATCAGCCGCCAGATTGCAGCGCCGTCGTCCGTGGCAGATTTGCATGACAGTTTCCGTGGCGTACGAGGCCAGGCACGCTGTGAGTGGCAAGCAAAGTGCAAGGATGTGGCAGAGAATCAGTGTCAATATATCGTCAACTTCTGGCCGCTTTACTTCTACTTACTTTCTTCGCGAACGCCTTGTGGCTGGGGACACTGAATGCTCTCGTATTCTGTGCGTCCAAAGCTGGCGCTGTATACGGCTATGCGTGAGTATGGGTTGCATTCCAGCTGCGCCACATCATTTGTGCACGCCACTTTACTCCGGAACTCATCTGCAAGAGAAAGCAGTATATATTGAGTTTAAATTTGTTGTCTACCTAAAATTGGTTTCTGTGACTCCTCCGTATGCTCACTGAGGGAACAATCAACAAACATTTAGTCCAAGCAAATTGTTAACTTATTGTTCGCTGCTAAGGGATCTTTTCTAAGAGCTTAGCTAGCTTTTCATTCTTACTTCTTTTTCTTATTGTTTGCCTTCTTTATTGAATCGCTAAGATATACCCTAACGAACCAAATAGCTTTAAAAGCAGCAACAGCATCTTCGGGTGTCGAAAAACGTTGATTTCGCGTCCCAAGGAGTATTTTTTCATTTGTGGAACAAAAAAGTGATTGGGTCCGAGGTTCATGTGAGGAACTGTGTTGTAAGAGTAGACTTGTAAGCGCTGGCATTAAGAGGGCTATAGAGAATTCGTCATTCGCGGTTGCAGTTCTTCATGGACTAATGGATAATAAATTTTAATGTTATTTTATAGGCAAAAGATCGAGCGTCAAACTATCAAACGAAAGCTACTTCAACAAAACGCTAAGCTCTTTGAAAATCTACTCTCGCAGCCGGGGGAGACACTGGAGTTCGCTCTTCAAAAATTGTGTTGATTTGCAACCTATGTAGCTGTACGTTACAACTTTTGAAGTTACAATTTCAAAGTTGGATGGACAACTCTATTGAAAATTTCTCAGCTCCAAGCCACTTTCGCTTGGTGATTCCACAGTCCTGCGGTCAAAAATAAGTTGACTCTGTAGCTCTGTCGTGCTTAAGCTTTTGCTAGGCGCTATTTAAACTAGTTGTTCACCTTCTGGGTACCTACTAGAAAGCTGAATGAGTGAGTAAAAATCTAAGATGTTACTACTCGCCGAATACAAAGATAAATGAGTATGATTACATTTAGTAAAATTAAACATTTTGGCATCGAAGATTCGTAGCATCGTTAGCATCGTGTAAAAATGTATATGTCACACTTGCAGCTCCTACAGAAGATGACGCATTGCGACCTCATTTGATTTACGGGCGCCACTGTGCGACGCCCAAGTGTGCTGCATGCCTACCAGAGAACTGCAACGAGCCATCACGAATACACTCGCTCACCCGTGCTTCAAATGCGATGCAAGTAAACTAGGCGCTCAAGGCTTGTAGAACTTGTTCAAACGGCATACACAAAACAAAACTCCCAAAAAAGTTCGAGTATAGGCGAATCATTGCATTTTCAAACTCGAGTGTTTTCCGTACATACACTCCATTTGACTCAGAGCTTCGGACGCGAGTCGTAAAGAGTAAAGTTCGTTCGGTACAAATACTCGCGAAATACTCTTAGCTTCGGACGCGAGTAACCGAGATTACTTGTTGCCGAAGTCAAAGATCTGCCGCGTGTTGTTATGGTCAAAGCTTGTACACACATAATTTCTACGCCAGAAACAACAACTTGTGAGAGCAAAAGAGATAGCATGATAGCCCACATTTTACATTCCTTTGAGTAAAAAGACGGAAGATTTTTGTTTTAGCGATTTTATTATACAACAAAAATTACTTTTAAATTTGTAATATTGCGGCTTTCCTTTATTTATGGTTACCGATTGCGTAAAAAATTTAGTGCATCAAATTCGCACACAACCTTACACATCAACAATCAAGCATGCACTGAACGTTAACGGACCCATAAACGATCGACTTGGTAGCCGACGAGACCACCTCATACTTGTTGCATCATGAACACGAGTGTGTAAGAATGTTGCTTGCCTTAAGCTCTCTGTCAAAAAGACGAGTAAGAGAGAGTAAGAGTAAATTTTGATGGGAAGGCGAGTAAGTCAGAGTGCAGACGAACTTGTTCATATTTTTACTCGTGCAAAGCAAACAGCTTACTCGTTCTGACTTAATGTGTTTTCGATCATTTCGAGTGTGTCGAACCAAGGCAGCAATCCCAAGCAAGACAAGTAAATGCACGAGTGTGATCGAGCATTAGAGGCTTGTTGCAGGTCTCTGATGCCTACCGATGAGGCACTGACCCGTTAGGGTCCTCCCCTCCTCCCTTCTCCGCTCATCCTCTCCACCCCTCCTACTCTCCTCCCATTCTTCCCTCCTCTCCTCTCCTCTCCTCTCCCATCCTCCCCTCCTCCTCCAATCCTCCCCTCCTCCACTGCTCCACTCCTCCCCTCCTCCTCCTCGAATAGAAGTGAGTTGTTTTCTTTTCTTAGGCTCAAAAGAATACTGGTACATTTCAGGATAAACCTGGCCCATGTGACACTACCCAGCAAACATTTTTAGTCGGCGAAGAGTCTCAGGCTACTCGCCAAGCTATCGCATTCTGATCGTCTATTGGGAGAACTAATTTCCGCCTAATAGAAACATGAAATTTGCTTCAACCGACTAAAGCTAAGTTCACAATTGAAAATAATTTGCCCAAATTTCGATGAAAATTTTGCTAAATAGCCATGATGGCAGATGTTGTATAACTTAAAACGTAAGCTATGGTTCCATTTACAAATAATTTGCTCAAATATGGCCAAAAATGGCTCTATTTAGGACTATTAAGCTTAACTTGCCTTCTTCTGATTTAGTGTTGGGTTGAGATATTTCATTTCACTGAACATGTTCACCTGTACTTTTTTTCATAGTGAGTCAACTCACTCAAACTGCCAGTTGTTCAGTTATTTAATTGTACAGTTGCTCAGTAGTTCAGTATTCCGCTGAACAGTCTTCGAACCGAGTTTACAATTCACTGAAAAAAATCTCACTGAACAACTCACAGAGTAAAAGACTGAACAAGAGCGACTGAAGAACTCTCACCTAGCAAAAAAGGAACAATTAAAGAAGATAACGTTCACTTGTTCAGTTTAGTTAAGAACTCAATTGTGTTCACTCAGTCATGAACAACCCAACACAAGCCTGCTTTTTACCGGTGCCCCTCAGCAATATTTAGGTCAGACTAAATGAAATCAAAAACTGTGAACTCCAGTAAAATCTTAGCTGCTCGGCTATTCGAGATATTATCGTATTAGTTTGCAGCTGCTTGAATAGTTTATTTTGAAATAAGTAGCGAAAAAGTGCTACCGAAGTGACGGGGTTGCCACCCAATGCAATCCGCGTCACGTGATGGATGAATACTCATTTAATTACAGCGAATTATATCGTAACCCTACATTTCCTGGCCAGATGAAATAATATGGAAAGATTTTACCATGGTTTGTCAAGTAAGCTAGGAGGATCATGGGCAAAGGATTGAACAAATGGGATGCTTTATAGCCAATAGGAGAAACCCGTGTCGAGTCTGGTCATGCTAAAAGTTTAAAATATATGATACCAGCCGATAAATGTCATACAAACTTAAGGTGTAACTTAACCAGCTCCCACTGTTAAAGTTATATGTGGCACTTGTCTCAAATTGGTTCTTAATATGACATAATTTCTTACTTTCTTGTCTCAAATTGGTTCTTCTTTTAATGTCATACTTTCGGAACTACTTTAAATTGGGCCCAATTGCTCAGTAACAATCGCCCGTATGCTCGTTGGCGGAACAAACATTGATTCGAAGCAAATTGGTTTCTTTTTGTTCGCTGATGGAGGACCATTCAATACCATTCAATAATCACGGGGTGGCTGGGTGGTCCTGCGCTAATGCTCTGCGCTGCTGAGTAGTGTAATCGCCGATGCTGGCGCTTTGTAATTGAAAGTCACGAGTTTTTCCACTGCATCTGACTTGAATGTCTCCTCATCTTGCTGAAATTCAAATACTCGTTCAACAAGGACGCTACATTCGTTGCAATTTTCGAGCAGCCTGCGCTGAAAGTTAATTTTGTGTCATCGAAGTTTTTTCTTGCTGTACAAAGCACGTCCAAAGGCGAAAGGATTGTGTATGTAGTTAGTGGGGAGACGGGAGTTCGATTCCGACTCGCTTGTTTGCAGCTGCCTATTGCCCCGGCCGACAGACGAATCCTGTCGGCACAGCACGCCTCCCGATTCCACCTGAATGGATTTTTGGAACGCACGACAGCGCACTAAACTTATTGCTAAAAAGTTTGCTCGGTATTTGTACTACAAAATAATTCCCCCCCTCCCCCGGGCAACCGTCAGCTGTCGAGCCAGGGAACCTTTGACCTCTCTATCCTCGCCAACTTTCATTCAACTTACACAACCGGACGTTTATGTGTCGGTATTGGCAGTCAGGAGTGTTCCGCGCCCAAAATAAAAACCCAATAGTTTGGTCCCTGGGTGGCCCTTGTAGTGTTCTTGGCCATTTCACTTGCTCCACTGTGTGCCCAATAAATTCAACAAAATTGAACAAAACTTGAGTTTTGCCTGACACCGAGTCGCTGTCTGTCCGTGTGTGTGTGTGTGTGTGCGACTTACATGGACGGCACTTGTAGGCAACCTCAACGATTTTCCTTCTTTTGGGGCAGGGGTCGCTGCTGATTGCATTGGAGCTGGCGGTGCTGCTGTGATAGCTGCTCGTGCCGGATGTGTCGCCCACTCCGCTGGCTCCCAGTCCATAGAATTGCGGAGAGCCGTGAAACTTGCAGTGCTTCTTCTTCTGGCATGCCTCCACCACTGTCTGCAGCAAGGAGTACTGAAAGTAAGAGGCAATGGGGAAATAGTGCATTAGTTGCATTTTAGCAGTCGTTTTTCCCCCAAAACACCCACTCGCACACAAACACAGTATTCTTGTCGCAGTCGTGTGCAAACAGTAGACGCGAGGTCTGAGCGGAAATTGTAAGCATTCGCAAATTGAAATAAAATATTTGCCTTAAAAATGTAATTGAAGTGTCGCCCCTCTAATTTGAGTTTGATGTGAAAATAAGGAAACTAACACAAATATAAAAAAAAAATTAACCAATTATATACATCGCGTCAACTTCTGCAGAAGGCAGCACTAATAAATGTTAGCACTAAAGGAAGGAGTAGAAAAAGAAAGGATGAAAGATTCAGTAATTGGAAAGCCTTGGAACTAACAAATTGATTATATTTTCCAGCGGGTTTATAAAAGTGATGGTTGATGACGACCCATTATTTTATAAATCATCTTGTGCTAGATAAACTTGAAAATTGCTCTGATATTTCTTAGTTTATTTGACTATCTATCTAGATGAAGATGAACTGGTAGGAACTTCAATATCGGTTATTCGATTTTTACCAATTCTTTGGCGGATGGCTAAATAATCCTGATTACTAATTATTTCTGAAAGATATTAACCTCCTATCTATAAAACTTGAGGATTATTTAATTGTAATGACTCCCCCATCTTGAGACGGCTTAACAAGCACTCTGACTAAAATCAAATCAGGTCGTTAAACCCCATATACATGCAAAAAACACTATCCCGGTGATATGTTTGCTTTAAACCTAAACGGTTCCTATTGAACTAAAAAAAAGAATTTATACAAAAGGAAATAAAAACCCCCATTATATATGTACACGAGCGGAGCTCAGAGCAGTAACAATTGCCATTAAAAACAACATTAAAAAAAAAAAACACTCATATAAACATTCGATTATCGATATTTTGTTTTTGTTATATTCGGACACATATATATGTTTATCATATGTTTGCATTAGCAGCCAATATCGATTAGTAGTTTGTTTTTGGCAACTGAAAAAGTCAGTCACGTTTTTGTGTGCTCTTAGATTTTTGACTAAATTTTGCTTAATTTTGAGCAAAAGCAACGACGATCCGGGTCTGCTCAAACGGGTCATAGCTGGTGACTAAACGTGGTTATATGGTTATGACATCGAAATAAGGCTCAATCATCCCAATGGAAGCGGCCAGATGAACCAAGACCGAAAAAAGCACGCCAAGTTCGTTCAAATGTGAAGGTTTTGCTCACTGTTTTCTTTGATTACAATGGTGTAGTGCATCATGAGTTCCTGCCAATAGGTCGTACAGTTAATAAGGAATACTACAAGGAAGTTATGCAACGTTTGCGTGAAGCAATACGGCTCAAACGATCGGAATTGTGGAGAATCAAATCGTGGATTCTGCATCACGATAATGCACCAGCTCACACATCAATGCTTGTTCGTGATTTTTTGGCCAAAAACAACACCGTAATCTTGCCTCAACCACCGTATTCACCAACTTTGGCTCCCTGCGACTTTTTCCTATTCCCAAAACTGATACGACCAATGAAAGGAAAGCGTTTTGCCACAATTGATGAGATCAAGTCAGAATCGAAGAACGAGCTGAAAAGCGCATTTCGGAAGTGCTTTGAGGATTGGAAAAAGCGTTGGCATAAGTGTATTATTTCCGAGGGCGATTACTTTGAAGGGGACAAAATGGATATTGATGAATAAATAAGTACTTTTCGAAAAAATTCAAAATTCACCTTTTCCTTTGAACACACCTCGTAAACACACGGGGGTCTCCCACTATCATTATTACACATGCGCAACTGTGTAAGCTAAAGCTGTAGCTATTAAAAGCAACATGTCTTACAATTCGTAAGTTTAAATTCGGCAGCTCTTCACCAGGCGTGGATCTAGGATTAGCCTTTGGGGGCTAAGCAACTCACAAGAAAATTTTTTTAGAACTGAAAAGGTTAATTTATTGGTGTATAACGAACAGATAAGAAATAGAGAATTTCATACTTACATCAAGAATGTTCGATGTCAAAATTACGGTAAGAATGCAAATTCTTAATCCAAAAGCAAAATTCTTGATCCAATAATTAACTTTTGATCCCAAATTTGTTGAGTTTCCAACCATATTTACTTAACTTTGCGTTCTCCGTTCAAATACTTATATTATAAGAGAGTATTAATTCCGGAACAAGAGCTAATTAAACTTGATTAAAAGAACAAAGTCCCTAAAAATTCAAGGAAGAATACATATTATCAGGTGCGTACGAACTCAAATTATTCTTTAGTGGATAAGACTTTATGTATATAACTTTTTATGCGATCATATGTACTTGATCCTGCCCATTCCATTGATGCAAGACTCTGTCAATTTTGATTTGTATATCTTTGTGAACGAATCCCCGTTGAGTCTGTGCTTAGATAAACTATCATATGAAATGATAGCCGCAATATCTTTACTAAGTGTTCGTTTATGTCCTTAGTGCCTCAAGTGTGGTATTGGTTATTTTTTAACCCCAAGTTCTAGCAATTCATGTGCCACAAACTGTTTCTTTCGCTGCAATTGTTTTCGTCGTTCTCATGAATTTTCCACAATTTTTAAACTCACATTTAAAACACGCTCGGAGAAGAAATTTTTAAAATCGATTTTGAGTTAAGAATCTAAATATAGATTAAAAAATTTCAGCAGAAATTGGTTTATTTTTGTAAACTAGTTTAATTAGCAATCCTCGTAAATTAAAGCTTTTTCTTTGTCGATCATATAAACGAGGAATTTTCAACTTAAATCCCATTTGTCATCAATTCTCTTGGTTTCTGCAAAAACTACATAAAAAATTTCATAGTTTTTTCTTTTCTTGTTTTAAGTAGCTGATGATGACATCCTTAAACTTATCAATATATCGCAAGTGTTAAGTTAGGAACCAATAAGAAAGCACCTTCGCGCATAATATTGCCCTATGAAGAGAGCTTATACAAATTAACTTTAATATCCAACACTATTTTCAACATTATTTTCACTATATTTCAATTTCGTTTCGCATTTCACTGCTGATAGCTTTATTCAAAAGACGAAATATTTTGTAGCATTTTTTGAAATTCTTGATTACTGCACATTTATTGTGATTTGAATATATTTGGTGAACTAAGATAATTGGGCTCTTCAAACCAAGAAATCTTATACACCAAAAAGAGCGGGATACCTTTACAGCTGTTTCATGGATGTCCAATCCAATCATCAGACGGCGTTCGCTAAATGACTCTTGATTGTTGAAGTCTTTCTTTTGAACTGTTTAATTTATATAATTTTGCATGATAAAGTAAAATATTTTGATAATAACTAGGGTACTCCGACCCCCAGTTAAGCTGTGAAGTTGTTGAATTAAGGAAATTTTTAATTTTTTACAAGTCGAAAATAAGAAGAATAAAACCAAAAAAAAATTGACATGTTTAAAAAAATGTTAAATTCCCCAATCCCACAATTCCGTAGCTCAACTGGGGGTCGCGACTTGTAAAAAATATACCATTTCCTCAATTCTACAACGGAACGGGGGGTCGTGAATGCCCTTAATAACTTAATGTTTTTTGATTTTCGATGGAAATACGCATATGTGTCTCATGATACCAATAAATTATGGTCAATTGTTTATTTTTTCGCCTCGGAAATATGTCAAGTGCTTAAATGTATTCAGCTTTAAGTAACGCTTAAAAAAAGTCCGCAATCAATTACATAGTTCTCTGGACATTTCCATTCAATCAAACTCGCTATTGTTCTTAACGAAGTAAATTTTTTACTCAAATACGGGCCCGGCTTTATTTACCCTAGTATTTAGTGCATGCATCCACTGAGATTTTGTCTGGGGTCTCAGGTCGCATCTGCGGCCATTGGGTGCCATGCGAATGCTGGGTCTGTGTTTAAACTCAACTTATTTTTCACTATCTTGTGTTGACAGGCACGGCTCATTTATATGTGAGTGTGTCCGGGCGAGGCAGTCAACTCCACTAAGTGTGTCACACAGTTTAATAACACAGCAAGGGCTGATTGCGTGGCACGGGGAGGGGCGGCGTCAGCGACAACATCTTCTCGAACAATGGCGGACACAAAAACTATGCGACAAATGATGTGCTGCGGTAGCCATTTTTAGCGCCATGCTGTCGTGACCGAACTCCCATTTTCCGTTTGCAGCCAGCCTAATGATACCCCAAGGGACGTGGGGGTATCCTGTTGGCTCAGCGGGCGGTAATAAGGCAGAACCGAAAAGGCAATTCTTGGCCTTCGTCAATTTTAAGGAATTCCACAGTGTCTGTTGGCCCCAGCGTCTCTGACTTTGTCCGTTCCCTGGGCCCACTTGGCACATTAAAATCGAAAAGTTTTCACTTTGCCATTGTTTTTGTTGGCTGTTGAATTTTCGTAGAATTTAAATTCGTTTTGTCCAGTAGACTGGTCAACAATGTTGGGTTAAAAGGATGATGGCTAATGCGAAAAACGGTAACCGAAATGCTTAATGAATTGGAAGTGAAATGTGGGAATGTAGAAAATTGAACAACGTCAGTTGATTGAACAATGCATCACCGCAATAGTAGTATTAATTTATTACAACAGCATCCAATTGTTTTCTCTTGATAGCAATAATAAGGCTAAGACTTTTAAGTCAGCGAAGTCAGTAGAACCTCTTCATTAGCTAAGTAGCTAGTCACCTTTAGCTAACGAAATACCTAGCAGCACAGAGAGGGCTCTTTTCTACAACAACTTTTTTAGAGTGCTTAAAACTTGAAATCAACTAGTACAAATTGGATACTTTTTTCTGCGGGTTTGGTCGAAATTCCTTCGCGAAGGCTTAGGAAAAATGTCGGAAAATTCTCAGTACAAGATTTTCAAGCAATACTATTCGAACCGATTCCCTTTTAAGAGCATGTTTCTTTTATCCATTCCGATTTCGGAGAACGCCGAACAATATAATCACGACTTCTTCTGTGTATTGTAACAAATATCGAACTGCAAATGATCATCACTCTGCATATATCGCAAATAAAGTTTCCACTAAATAATAAAATACCTTTGAAATAGCCAAAACGAAGAAGAAAGCAAAAGAACGAACAAGATGAAATTTAACACTGTTGGAAGGTGGAAGAACGGCACATTCAACACTGAAGCTTTCGATAAAAGTGCAAATCGTAAATCCAGTTTGCATAATTTTAAAGCTATCAGCTAAGGCGTTGAAAAATTTTATATTTGCCATATGGGATGAGTGCACGAAGGCGCACAAACGATCATTAGAAGTACTCAGTTTGAACATTGAAAGCTTTGCGCAACCAGAATCGTGGCTGTGGGCAGGTGACTTCCGACAAACAGCGGCGAAGGAATTAATTGCATGACAGGTCATCGGATTTGTGGCGACCCTTGAAACCCATTCCATTGAGTATGAATATGCGAAAAATCCTGCAAGAGAAGAGAACTGCAGGATATTTCTCCAAAGAACAGCTGTTAGTCGGAAATGCTCAAATACCGATAGATAATTTCAGTCTACGCTGCTTTAAGGGAAGATAAACTCAACTCGAATGTACTTTAACGAAACATTGGTCAAAGAGATCGTAACTACGTTTGGTTGAGAGCAAGTGAGACAATTATTTTGAATACTTTACTTTGGATTTGTCTGTCATCATCATTTGCGTCTTAAAGTTGGATCTGTCATCATTATGCGGCGAAATCTTTATGCCCTACAGCTGTGCAATGGAACCCGACTGATTGTGACAAGATTTTTAGAAAATGTTTCTTTGGTCGCTTCTTTCTTAGTCTAGAATTTTTAATGAAAATATTTATTCAAGGGGGGAGTAAACCCCCAAATCCCCCCCCCCTGCCACCGCCACTGAGTCGTATATATACCATAATCTTGATCGGACTTTAAATACTGCATCTGAATGTTTCCAAGCCCACTATTGTCTCAATTTTAAAGCTATTGAGCTAACACTTTCCCAGAGTTTTCTTATTACTGGGCTTACTTTTAAATTAAAAGTTTTCATTTCAGTATAAACCAGGTTGGACACTTCCCACGCAAGCGGTAGAGAAAATCCTCTTATAATCATCTTAAAAACTCACCTGCAAGGCATTTGGCCACATGCAATTCTCAGGAGAGTTGTCACTACTGGCATCTGCATTTTGCGTCTCAGCCGTGATGCCCGAGTCGGCACCAGCAACACCGGCACTCGGAGTGGTGGCCGTATCCACAGGTGCTGGTGCTGGTGCTGGCACTGCCATGGCAACGGCATAGCCATAGCCTCCGTTCACATAACGATTGGCCGGTACCTTTTGCGAGGATGAGGCGAAAATGGAACCACGCAGCAGATGCTTTGCCTTGCCACGTATCTCTGGGTTGGTAACGCCAGATATGGGACACAGTTCCTCAATGCTGTAGCCATCTGAAAAGGAGTGAAAGCATAGCAAAACAAAGGAATTTGGGCGTGTCAAATCGGATGAAGGGGTCATTGTGCTTACCCTTTGCCACGAACTTGTTGTACTGGGCAAACTCAATGGAAATGCTGGTGCCACGCGGGCAGGCAATAACCACCTGATCCGTGTCACAGGACACTTTCTGATATGTGCGAAGTGTGGCCGACAGAAGGGCTGTGAAAAATTGAAAGAAGAAAATGAAAATTCAAAGTTAGTTCGCTGAATTTCTGAACCGAAAATTGCAAGTCAGCTCACACGTGCCGAAAAATTGTGTTTATAAATGGATCCTCTGCCGGTGTTTTTTCTTGTTACGAAAAAAAGAACAAAGGGCTTAAATTGAAAATGACCCGTCAGTGTCTGTCGGTATTTTTCACCATTTACAATGGACCAGAAACGTCGATGAATGAACGCCAAGCGACTAATGGTCTTCACCTGAGCAAACAATTCAGTGCGAAAGCCTTAGCTCTTTATTGTAGCCGAGGATGTAGATGAGGCGCCGGCCACTAAATGAAGTTGCGGTAAGTACAGAGTAAAGGAATTCCGCTGAAGAGCTCAACGCCGTTAGGCGTTGGAGTGAGAAATTTGCTTTCACCGTTCAAAGGTAAGGCGTAAGGTAAACATTTTTAGAGCGCCACTTGGACCTCTTACCGTGGGACTGGGGGAATGAGGAGAGACCATTTTCATGCTCCGCTTTGTGGTGAGGAAGATGTAATTATTCCGCCATCGGGGTCTCAAAATATGAAGGCTTTTGTTTCATTTTCCTCGCTATTCAGCTAATTTGTATGGCGCAGGAAATTGAGCACAAGTCAATGTGTTATGTAGTTATTCCTATATTGCAAATGTTCACCAAAATGTTTCAATTGTTAAGTGAAAGCGCGCATCCATCAACCATTGTCTGACATAGTGGCCGTGGCTCCAGGGCGGACATGGAAAAATAATTTGGTCGTTCATTACATGGCCAACGATTTTGGTTTTTATCTCTAATGAGTTCGGGGACTTCGCGAGTAGTTTGCTTTTGTTCCGACCACCGCCCCGAGCTGGGGCGTGACGACCCAAGAGTTGAGACTATGCGTTGGCCACTGATTTATATGGCATGCAATAAATTATATTCAAATGGTACCTTTTTTTTGCCTCTGGCCGCATTGCTAATCGCAATTATTTCTAGAAGAAAATTCCACGGGGCAACTGTTTGGTTACCCGGCGATAAACGCCACGTGACAATAAATTTTCAGTTTGACCGCGTTTTCGCATTAAAGCAAACAGTTGCATTGGGCGAAACTTTAAAAATTTAAGAGAAAACTTTTGTGTCCAATAAGAAATTCTCCTTTAAAGTAGGACATTGCTACCCTGCAGTACGGTAGAAGTACTTGCACTATTTACATGGACTACTTACTGGTGGCAATCTCTACCTTATCGCTTTAGAAGTAAGTATTGCAGTATGTATGATGTTTTTCCAATTTTCGGGGGCGGGAGGGAGCGTGGCAAAAATTGAAAATAAACTTAATCTGCCTGCAAGTATAAGAAACATATGTCCCATACATGTCAAACCTCTATCTCTCACCATCTCTGAGATCTGTTTGTTCATACGGACAGACGGACAGACAGACAGACAGACAGACAGACGGAAGGACAGACGGACACGGCTATATCGACGCGGCTGTTGTTGCTGATCAAGAATATATTTACTTTAAATGAAGGGTGATGCTTCCTTCTGCCTGTTACATACTATTGCACCAACTTAATATACTCTGTGTACCTCTTGTACAGAGTATAAAAACTACAGCTACATGTAGAAAAACTAAAGTCAAAGAAACATGTTAAAAAGTTAAATGCTGCGTGGACCAAAAGAAATGGTACACGACTTGAGATAACCAGCTACATTTTTCATACAGCAATATAAATACCACACGAAACTCTAGGCTTTCTACATTATCAATTAGCCCACATGCGCATGTGGAAATTCCAAACGAAAATTGAACCTCAAAATCAGTACGGAAAAGTAATAGTTTTCATTAACAATACTGTTCTTCACACGTGACATGTAGGTTTTTTACTGCTACATATAGAAGAATATCCACACGAAACGTGTTGTTGATTTGCGGCATCCCTGCTGGTAGAAAAGCTACATGCAGCATGTAGAAAAGAGAAAAGAAAGCTCGGCATGTACAAACAAAAACATAAGCGTAGTGGGTGGAAAATCCCTGGGAAAATCCAACAGGGACTGTTGCAAAACTACATTTTCATTTATTTGTAACATATTTTTTTTTCTCAATATATTGATAGCTTTCAGACATGTAAAACTTTTACTTAGTGGCCTTAGTTTTTCAGTGTGCCATAGCCCTAAGGTTCGATAAACTCAAACTCTAAGTCGCTCTCGAGCACTGGCTTTAAAGCGTATGCATTTTTAAGATAAAAACAATTGGAGTTACTTTCCTATTTAGTATTTTCTATAGTTGTAAGCCTGCACAAGTATATCTGAATTAGTTGTCATACTTTCTTTTCAATTTTACAAAGCTTTTACCTGCTTCACAATAAAATTGCCAGTAGAATTTAAAAAAAAAAGCAAGCAAGAAAAATATGTAATAAATTCAAAAGTAATTGCTATTTCATATTATTCTTCGGAAAGATTTAAGGTAAGAGTTGACCTGATTTTTACCTAAATTCACTGACAATTTGGGGCCAAGCTGTAATCCTACATTTGGCCAGTGGCAGTGCTTTAAAAATCTACGCAATATACTCAGCATAAAGGCTCAAACATGTATCTCTGTCTTACAACTCGGTAGTGTGGCTCAAGTCTAACGAGGAGTTGAGGGTCATGGCTCCTGCCACTGCATTTGTAAAATTGTGGAATGACACACATACATTATTCATAAGTATGTAAAACGATGCGGTATACGGACATGTGAAAGAATAACACCAACACGCAACCAGTGATACATATACAGCAGGAAGCAGAGGCAACTTTAAAAAGTAATGTCATCGCTCAAGAAAATTTCATGCCTGACAGTCTTGAACGTACATAAATGGAACGCATCAGGACGCAGTGCTCCACATGAAAACGACTTCACTCCTGCTCCCAGCCAGGGACGTCGCTCAGTCTGAACCGTTTTCAATTTCAAATCAAATAAAAAGTTTCCAGCAACCGCCCAAAAACTTCGCATATACGAGCTTTTATGTGTGTGTGCAGTAGACCGACCCTGCCCGGGAAGTGTGGGGAGCCGCAAGGTCAAAGGGACTTTTTGTTATTTTTATTGTTTTCACCAATTTAAGCGCCTGCTGAAAATACGTTTACTTTAAAACGTAAACTGTAAGAGCGACGGCTGCGGGGGTAAGCCCGATTTTATGGCCAAATGCAGCGCGAAATTTTGTGGTGTCTTCCACATCCCAAAGAGATTCGATTGCTTAACTTAAGTGGCTACAATAAAAACTTCTGGGTTATATACTGGGCCAAGGACACACAAGTGCCTTAAGAAGTTTGGATGAGTGCTAGAACTAAAACAAATTGTGGCGAAAATGTGTATCAATAATTCAATTAGTTAGCTATTACCAGGAGTTTTACGATACTCTTTTTCACTTAATTAAGCATACAATTCAGCACAATTTTTCACACAATATCAAAGTTTAAAGGAAAAAATAGGAGAAAGTTAACATCGGCTCAACCGAAGTTTTGTATACCCTTGCAGCCGCCATTGAACACAAAAAAGTTTTTTTAACTAAAACTACTTTTCGGACTTTTTTTGAGCTATACTTACAATATCCGATTTCGACCAAATTTGGTGGAATCATGGAAAAGTATAGTAACTAATAAATTTGGAGGCGTTTCCATTGAAAACAAAAAAGTTTTTCTCACAAGAACTTTTTTTCGACCGATCATTCATGCTGCAGCTATATGCTATAGTCATCCGAATTTGACAAAACTTTGTAGAATTGTGTAAAAGTATAAAAAAATTGCACGTAGAACGTTTTCTTAAAAAAAGTTTTCTCACTAAAACTGTTTCACGACTTCAGCTAGCTAAGTCACCTTTAACAAACTTTATGTGTGGACAAAAACAAAAAGACATTTCCATACAAAAATAGTTTACGCGTTTCCAAAAACAAAAAAAGTTTTTCTCACTAAAACTTGTTTTTCGACCGATCGTTCCTATGACAGCTATATGCTATAGTCATCCGATTCGGCCGGTTCCGATAAATGTGCATCGTATTTTTACTAAAAGACTTCGTGCTAAGTTTTGTGAAGAGAGCTTTCAAACTGACGGAGGAGATGGCATAGAAACAGACGGACGGACGTACAGAGCGACAGGGCTAAATGAACTCAGCTCAGCATGCTGATCAAGAATATATATACTTTATGTGGTCGGAGATGCTTCCTTCAATGCGTTACAAACATCCGCACAAATTTCTAATACTTTCTGCAAGGGTATAAAAACATTTTTCTTTTCAATGAAAGCGCCCTCGAAATGGATACGGCTAAGGCAAAGCAAGCTTTCCTCCATTGTTTGTTCTTAAGTTTTCATTCTTAAGCCTAGTAAGGAGAACGCAAAAACCACTCGCAAACAAAAATCTTCATATAAAAATTACACTGTAAAACCGCTCGCAAAATTTTTGACGTTAAACGTTTTGCGACTAGTATGCTGACAAGCAAACAGGGGGGTGGCAAAATCCACACTAGCGTCCTCGCGTTACCAACTACTCTGCGCATGTGGATTTTATTGAACAGCTGTTCGAGTTCTGTTTGTGCGCCCAAACTAATTAAATTTATTTATTTTGACGGTCGGTAGAGGAAAAATATGTCAAAAAAATAAAAATTCGATTGAAGCGCTTTCTTGAGGAAAAAACAAAGCTAATTATTTGGGGCCTCATCAATATTTTGCGTTTTTAGATTCAGTTGCCATAGACAGCCTTGAAGTCCAGAAAGAGCATCAACAAATTTGTTGCTTGCCAATGTCGATGAAGAGAAACCACATAAATATATATGTACTAACGCTTATGAAATAAAAACAAATAAATGATGAAAATGTGCAAAATTTATTATTGATCTCGCACGCCTGCAGATTCGTATCGAGTCTGGACCGGGTGCTTTGCTTTTGGAGCCAATAAAAACTGTTGGCTCTCATTTGGAAGTTTTGAATGAACACTTCTGTGACTCGAACTATTGGTGAAATCACATTAGATCTTACAATCTCTCTCAGCTTTGTCGATATACTCATATCGTTAGCAAATCTTTCAAATATGGCAAATGAGACGCTAGGGTCTGCTTCTTGTATGCTCTGCCTTCCTCATCCAAGGCAATTTGTGCGGTATAAATGAAAACTTGAGTTTTCAGATACAAAATCTGTAATATAAGGACGGGGACAGCTGCCTCCTGGCTTTGCCATTGGACCTTACCGATCTCCATTTCATATACTAATTTTTTTATTGTTGTGACTTAAAATCCTCATTAAATTGTTTGTAAGCCGGGGAACAGTGTGAACGTACCTTTGAAAATTACCAATAACGCCTTTTTCTTGGTATTTTTTGGCTGTCTCAGAACACTAATGTGTTTTTGCGATCCACTTTCGCAATAAATGGCTTTTTTGTGCGCACAAACAGTTTGGCGTTCTCCGTACTAGGCTTTAACAAAAATGAAATTATCGGACTTAAACTAGTCTTAAACAATGTCAGATGTCGTTCGATCCCGAATTTTGTCTAACCAAGTTCTAAAGTTCAATCGTAAAACTTTTCTTGATCCTGGTAGCTCGGGTGAATTTGATTTTAATTTGGAACCGAATTTGAATTCGGTATTTGAATTCCACTTAGTCCCACATTAAGAGCCAATCAAACAGGTCCGATATTGATTTAAGCTCGTTATTTATCGCTTATAATCGATCATAAATTTTTCTGGAAACTGGTTTGGTGCAAAAGTTCCAGAGATTGAACTGAGCTCGATATTCTATCGATCTACATTCAATTCGAAAGAGGGTTACTGGCACCGAGATGCCGAACTATTTTTTATTAGTTTGAAACTGGTTCTCGTTTGCTTTTAGTTCTTTAGCACGTTCAGTGGAAAATCTGCTTTTAGGATTATTTAAAATATAAGTTCAATAGGAGCCGAATTTATACGGGGGTGTCCTGGAAATCTCTAGAGATTTTGGCTTCGGTTGGTTTGCAAAACGCTCGAAAAATCCGTCGGTGTCCCAGAACTTGGAGAGATTTCATTTTCTTATTAAAAAGTCTAGTTAGATGGTGTGTATAAGATTATGGTCCAACTACAAAACACTGCAGTAATTGATAACAGATTTTGTTCATACTAGCTGTATTATGGTTTCAGACTTGCCAGCCCTGTTTGTGTCTTTGCTAAGTTCGCTAAGTTTGCGTAAGTTAGCGATGTCGCATTTGTTGGTTTGTGTATTGGCTTAGGTTGGTTTCTCCAAATCTCTTAACAAAATACTAGAGGTTTGAAAGCAACCGAAAGAGATTTCTAGGACACCGAGAATTGGTTTTGGGTTGGAATTTGGTTGGAAGAGATTTCTGGGACACCGCCGATAAAGACGCTTTTCGAATTGAATTGTGGCCGGGTGTGGCTCAGCGGCTAGTGAGTGCGTCCGCTGTGCCCGCCGCGGGACATCTAATGAACAAGTTTTTTCTTTGAAAAACTTACACACCCGGTCACCTTCACTACTGTTGTCGCCAGCTTTGAAGTAACTAGCCATGAAAAAGCTTCTCAATTTGCCGTTCGGACTCGGCGTTAAACTGTATGTCCCTTTATCTTGTGCGAAAATCCATACAAGCCAAGAGATTAAGAGAAGCTCGGCCTTGACCCTTTGGGCTGTGTCAAGCCAAATATTATTATTATTATTATTTATTTTTCGAATTGATACAGGAATTGTAGGCTGGTTCCAAGCCTTTCGAAATTGTTTCAAGTACAAAGAAGTACGATTCTTTCTAAAAGTTTCAATCCTTTTAGCATTTCACTAATTTCAGTGTATAAGTTTAATAGTCGATTAAATTCATCTTCATCAAACCGAGATGTACTTGTCTTTTGCTGTTTTATTCTTTACTAAATAGATTCATGTTAAAAAAACCTTAAGAGCTTTAAATACGCATTTGGACTAATTTCCACAGGAACTTTTAATTAAATAACTAAGTCCCTTGTATCAGCACATCAAAACTAGATTTAAACTACAGCAAGCTAAGCTAAAAATTGTCTCTTCGAACATTTATATAATCAATTTTATTAAACGTTTTGCTTAATTGCTTATGACCATCAATTGTCAGCAATTAATGAATAAAATTAATTTCTTAATACTTCAAAACTATTCGTCAAGAGATCTTCCTGTCAATTCAATTGAAGTTCAGGTGTCAGTTGACGTGCCGGCTTAACACATTCCTGATCGAAGATTATGCGAAAGACATTTAAAAATTGACATTAAAATGTAGTTTCCAAATTCAGTTCTCCGTTTACACTTAGGGCAGTTGGTTGACTTTCAATGATCGGAAGTTCTATATGGTTACTGCTGCTGTTCTGTGGCCAATTGGGCTATGGTCGACCACCGCTTCAGAGTGGAGAGGAAACCCAACTGAACACACTCCAGAGTTTGATACAAAAGGTTCATCACGAGCAATCTATAGAAACTCTCTTAGTTTTAAATAGATTTGAAAATGCCAACTGTTTGCTGCAAGGCATCAGCTTCCCTGAAATTCCATTGCTCCGCTATAACGAGCTAGCAAGGGTTCGGGTGAAGCAACACTTCAATCGTCAAGCACTTTGTGTGGTGTGCATAACTAACTACTCTGATATGATCTTGCTGACGGCTTTGTCTCAGAATTTTCATCACATGCGTGCGGAGAGGATTATCGTCTGGGTGCATTCATGGCAAATAAGGGATTCAAAGAAAGTGTTACACCAGATCAGAGTTCGAGCCACACAGTATGGCTTTCTTAACTTGCTGGTCTTCGATGGCACATGCCGGACATTTCGACTGGTACCATTTCCTCAAGCGCATTGGATTACTATTTCAAAATTATTTGACATCAAAAAAACCATTTTCCCCGATCATGAACTCAACTATCGTGGGAAGCAAGTCCGTTTCTTTCCGGACAAGACCCCGCCACCGCCATATGGCACAGCAGTGAGTTCCCCAAGCACTGGCAAAGTGACCTTAGGTGCTTTTCACGATAAAGTGGTCTGGGAGTTTGCGAAGCAACATAACCTTAAAATGAAAATTCAACAGACTAAGATGGAGAATACAAAACAAAATGATCTGTCAGATGTGATTTTGAATTCACCCTATTTCGGGAAGCACAAAAACTCCTCTAGTGGTGGCCAATACAGCGCAGCTATTGGTTGGTTATCCATTATTGTGCTGGTACCGTGTGGAAGGCGGCTGAGCATCCAGGATGTCTACAAACTGATTGGCCTGAAGAGTTGGTCCTTACACATTCTGATCGCCTATGTAGCAGTATCTGCTCTAGAAACGGTAATTCAAGTGGTCACTTACCGAATCTTTGGATGGAAACACAGCTTTACGTTTTTCACTATCTTTGTAAATCTTCGCATCATTCGTGCATTTCTAGGACTGCCTTATCCTGTTGGCCGCCGGGCAAGCATATCTCTAAGGCAAATACTAATTGCAGCGAGCATTTTTGGAACGATTTTCAGCAGCTTCTTTAACAGTAAGCTGAGTGCATTATTGACCAAACACCCCAGGCACTTGCAAATCCAGAACTTCGACGAGATACGGGAACGCAATTTGACCGTTGTTTTCGATGAGTTCACAGCTTCTTACATAATACGACGTATGGATGCAGATTTCTTTAATAAAACCGCACCCACTGCAACAATATTGCCAGCCGACAAACGCAATGAACTGCTATATTCTCTCAACTCCAGCTTTGGCTATCAGATATTCACAAATGCATGGACTGCTTTAAATGCATTCCAGAAATCTAAGGGCCAGGAAATATTGTGCAGCTCAAATAATTTGACTATTGTGGAAAACCTGCCGGCGCTTATTATAATTCCACACAATTCGATATACAAGGGTAATTTGGATAGATATATTCACAGGGCCTACAGCTTGGGAATTATCCAACATTGGTTGAAGGAGTACATTAAAAGCGTGAAGTCAAGCATATGGGCAATTGGCAGCAAGTCCATGCCACAGGCATCTCAAGTTCCGCTTGGTTTCCAACACTTAATATGGTTATGGTATTCGCTGGCATTTGGCTTTGTTTTAACAGTTTTGGTGTTTCTAAGCGAACTAGGCTTGGGATATATACAGCGCAGGCGACAGTAAAGCGAAACACGAAACATAATATAAATATGAAAAAAAAAAAATGAATTTTAATCGAATGTTTACTCTCAATATTTTAATAGCACAAAGGTTTATATTTTAGCACCTATTTTGATTCAATAAACTATTTTGGATGTCGGACATGAATGAAGATATTGAGCAAAAAACGAAGGAGCACTGATTTTTCATAAAAATAAATGCTCCTCGAACCGCCGAACCTGTTTTAAGGAACATTCTAAAAAAAAAAATCAAATATTGATATACCAATGGCTATTCCAAATGTAAATGAACAGATTTTCTTCAAAATCTTTTGAACGACTTAACAATATTTTTGAACTTGATATACAAAAAACAATTTTGGGAATTTTGATGTGGATAGTTTGAAAATGACTTATTTAAGTGATGCGCTCAAACAAGTTCACCCATAAAAGATTAATAGCATTTTCAAAATCTAAAACAAACTCAATTTAAATACTGATATCACTCTGAGACTCATGACTGATATTGACTCGGAATTATATATATTGTAAAGGGTCGGAATCGGTTACGCACAACTTCATGTTACCCATTTTTAACGGGTGCAAGGTAATTAAAGAATGTCCGGCTCGGATTTGGGTAAGTAACTACAAGGTGGGCCAAAAGAAGTCATCCGATGTTGTTTGGCTTTAATTTTTTTCTAAATAAAAAACGTATATTCTGTTTTTTGATTATATTTATTTGAACCTTTAGAATTTTATTGGTAATTTCGAGAAGATGATATCGGCCAAATGGACGCCGTTACAATTGATTGCCATACGGGCTCGTTTTATGGCATTTTTCATCACTTCGGCAAGAACTTCGAGCTGCAGATTCTCGCACTCGTGTCGAATGTTGTCCTTGAGGGCTTGGTTACGTAAACACGGGATTTCAAAAAACCCCACAAAAAAGTCTGGAACGGTTAAATCGGGCGATCTTGCAGGCCAGTGCAAATCGCCAAAACGAGAGATGAGGCGACCCGCGAACGCCGCCTTCAGAATGTCGGTGGTGGCTCGCGCAGTGTGTACCGTTGCTCCGTCCTGTTGGAACCACGTGTCCTCCAGTCCTAGTTCGTTCAATTGCGGCAGAAAAAACCCGGTTAACATGAGCCTATAACGCGCACCGTCCACTGTTGTCGTTTGACCAGCGGCGTTCTCGAAAAGAAAATGGCCCGATGACTCCTCCAGCGTGAACAGCGCACCATGCAGTCACTTTGAGCGGGTGTAATGGCTCATCGTGCATCACTCGTGGGTTTTCAGTGCCCCAAAAGCGATAGTTTTGCTTGTTCACGTACCCGCTGAGGTCATCGCTCATTATGATTTTTGTCGAAAAATCGTCCATTTCGTCCTCGAGATTGAGGATGGCTTGGGCGTAGGTTACACGCGTTTGGCGGTCGACAGGCAGCAGCTGATGCACGGACTGGACTTTGAACGGGAACATGCGCAGGTCTTTGACCAAAATTCTCCTTAGAGACGACCGTCTGATAGCTAATTGCGAGGCACGGCGTCTAGTCGATGTTTCCGGTGACAGCTCGACATCCTCGGCAACAGCGGCGATATTTTCGGCCGAACGGGCGCTCCGGGGCCTGCCACTCTTGGCAACGTCTCGTGTGGTCCCATATTCTTCAAGGTTGGTGGCCAAACGGCGCAGTGTTTGCGCAGTCGGTGTAGGGCGGCCGGGGAATCTGCGACGGAATTCGCGCAGCGCCAACACCACAGACGAATTGTTACGCAAAAAACAGACACGATTACTCCGCGTTCTTGGGGAGTGTATCGATCCGTGGTTTGTTCACTTGTATTCTACATCTGTCTAGTCCACAAATGTCAAAACAGATCTGACTTCGGCGGCTATTTGTGAAAATAAGAGCATCTTCCAATGGGGTGACTTCTTTGGCCCACCTTGTACTTGTGAAGCTCAGATGGAAAATATCTGATTGTTGATTGGGTGTCTCGATCCCGCTATTGTCGCTCTCTCTCTCTGGACGCTCTCTCTCTCTCTCTCTCTTGTGGCTCTCTTTTGACATTACAAGAACAACTTGACGCCATTTACAGTAACTTTTACCAAAACAATGAGAGCGAGAGCAAAAGAATTATTCGTACTTAAATATTAGCAGTGTGTGTGCTGGGAGAGTGCGTTTGCCGATCGAAAAAAAGTCAACCCCCGAATACGCAGTTAAAACACATACCTATTTGACCTCAAAAAACTTAAAGCTCAATTTGCACATAGATATATTTTCTTTAAGAATCAATTTGGAGGTGATAAAAAGTGAACACTTGGCAAATCGACATTAAGAAGGAGAGAATCAGTATGTATACAAATGTACCGTTATCGATTCATTAAAAAAAACATTTTGCACATATATCAATTTTACTGAGGTACCTACATGAAAAAATTTGTGCATCTATCTCTTATATGGCGGTGTCCCAGAAATCTTTTACAATCCAATTCCAACCCAAAACCAATTCTCGGTAAGCCTAGAGGTTTCAAGCCTCTCGTTTTTTGTTAGGAAATTTAGGCAATCCAAACAATACACAAAGCAGGCAATACACATACCAACCAAAAGCAACTTCACTAACCTACGCAATTTATCACTGTTTTTGTAGTAGGACCATAATCTTATAGACACACCTTATAACTAGACTTTCGAAGAAAACGAAATCTCTCGAAGTTCTGGGTCACCGACGGATTTCTCGAGCGATTTGCAAACCAACCGAAGCCAAAATCTCTAGAGATTTCCAGGACACCCCCGATTGTGTCAGAGATCGACGCGTACGTACAAAAAGACAGACAGACGGACCAGGCTACATCGACTTTGCTGCTGATGCTGATCAAGAAAAAGTATACTTTATAGGGTCCTAATGTTTCTAATTGTAACAGTGTATAAAAAGTTGACATAATTTTTCTCTGCACTCTCTGCTCAAGCAAATGTTTTCGCTTAATATCCCTAAGCTTTCGCTGTGCCATTAAAATTTTACTGAATCATTTTCATTTGTTGTGCAAATTGAACTTTTTACTCTGGACGAGCCAAACAGACAAACAAGTGAGCAATAAATATTTGATGAGCAGTAAGTGCAGAGCTCAATCGACCACCCACGAGTCCATCGCGCTGCTTGTGCGACAAAATTAAATCGCTTAGTTGCTTGTTTTTGCCAGAAAAGGCTTGCCAGATCCACATCCAGATCGAGATAATGACAGTGCCAGCCCAGAGTTAGTTGAAAGTCAACTTAATCCCGTGCCTTACCCAGCATTTCAGTCAATAAGCGCGTAGATGTACACACACATCGTCAATTTGTTTTCCACCAAATCTCTAGCCCGTTGGACGCGTCGTCTGGAGCCTGGTGAGTTTTTCGACTAGTGCAATGCCCGCTTAGCCCCAATTTGGTAGTCACTTCTATTTGGTGTTTGCTCTGCACTGAACCGAGCTGGCTTTGGGATAAGGACAAGCAAAGTTCAATTGAACGAACAAATCGAACCAACGAAAGGCAACTGTCAACGGGAGCTGCCGAGTCAATGGTGCAGAAGAAATTGATTTGTTTTGATTTATTCCCATGTACTTGGGTCCCCGTCTCCTCCTTCTACTGGTTGCCACTTTGATATTGTTGTCCTTGCCTTTCATGCAAAACTCTGTTGATTTCTTTTGGGGCTGTTCCTGTCTGATGTCCTGCTCCCATCCATATTTTATTGCGCTATTTTGCTTTCGCATAATAAATGAGAATTCGTTTTTGTTGACACTGCCGTGCTGGTCCTAGTCCGCGCAGTGGTTTTGTTGTCCTTCGGACGCAAACCAATAAAACTTGATATGTCATTGATATGCCCGATGCTCGCTCGCTCAGTTCTGTGCCGCCCAAATAAATCTAATTAAATGAAATTTAATATTTCCCTCAATTTTTGGGCCATTGGCATATAAAATCAATTTATTTATGTATCTATTGTGCAAAAAATAAACCATTTACTTTGTTCTGGCCAATGTTGATGTTTTCTGTTAGAGTTAACACAGTATAAAATGGCAAAGGTCCAAAGTTAATGGGATAAAAAAGTAATTTCAGCTGTTTAAATTGATGCAAACTGCAGGAGCTTAATGTTAAGAAGGATGAAACGCTGCCTTTATGTATCTCTGCCTGCTGTTCTCGATTAAATTTACAACAATTATTCACCGTTTTAAGATGACAAAGGTTTTAGGCTTAAAGCTACCACCACAAAGCGCTCAGCTTTTTCAGCAAGCGATTGAAAATTTGATTGATTATAAAACAAATCCCTTCAAATAAATGTTCTTTTGTCTGGGTCAAATTCAATAATCCTTCCCTAATTGCTCACCAGATGGCGTCGAAAACATTCAATTTCAGGAAACATAAAACTTGCACACTTAAAAGAACGCTTACAAATAAACAGCAAGCTCAAGTGCCGACGGGAAGTAGACAATTCATTCTTTTATTAAAAAGCAAAATAAATAAATGGCAAAGTAACAGAAAATAAAGTGCGACTGCAAAATGTAGACATTTCTTTCCTCCCTTTTGCCGTTTTTCCGTTCTGTTCTGTTTTTCTTCCCATAGTGGACCTGGGCTAATCCTAAGGAAACAAAAGTTTATGACATTTTACGAGCTTTTTTAATACTTTGTTAAAACTTTTCCAGCTCCAGCTACTTATCCATCTTTTTGCTTTTGTAACATGGCGAATACAAAAGCAAAATTTATGAACGTGTTTTGTCATGTATGGATGGCTGAGGATGTCAGCCGCCTACACACACATCCATCCACATACAATACACAGGGAAGAAATGTTGTTTAGAAATTATGTTGCCTGACGGCCACTCGAAGTAAGAAAGAACTGTTTAAAAAATTAAGTCCGAATGCTCTAAAGATACTTGAATGGAGCACAATTCAACTTAATTCAATTCAAACCGTTAAGAAATATATAAGTACAGGGTGGGTCATTGAATCCTTTCCTTTCTTTTGTTTTCAGATTGGCTTATGAGAGCCCCTGTTCAGTCTGAGCAGAAAAGAATTTTTATAAACTTTCGATGGTAAGACAATACCAAAAATGCCATATATATGGATCGGCTGAAATTATATTAAGTCTTAAACGTTAAAGCCCATCTTCATATATGACGACCCTTAATTCCGCTTAATCTTAACTCGTAAAGCATATACTTAAGGATACCGTACCGAATTTAGCTTAAAGTTGTTCGGAAAGTTACTTTCTCCGAGCTTTCGAATGTAAGGCATACTAAAAAAAGTTCCAAAATAGCCTTTCTGTTTAAGCATCTACATTAATTTCGCCGAGTCTTACCCTATCGAAGGTAAGGCAGTCCGAAAAAGTTTCAGAAAATCATTTATGTTCTCTTTAAGCCCTTCCTTGAGAATATCGTCGCGACTTACTCTTAAATCTGCTCGTAAAGTCATAGTTTCGGAATATTGAAATTGTGGCAAATCAAAAATAATATCAAAAACTTATTTTTCTTCGAGGATCACCCTTAATTCATTCTCCCAAAATGTTGTTGTAACATGAAGTTTGGTCCTTTGGGTTCGAACACATTATAAAGGTTTTTGTTTAAACCAACTCTATTTGGGTTAGGTCTTCTTATCGACCATTTTCCCTAACATTTAAAAAAAATTTATTTCTAATGTGAATATGTGACTTTTCGACAATTTCGAAATTGATTTCGTAGAGAACATTTGAATAGTCGGATATGCTGGCATTGTCCTTGCCAAAGTTGGATTGAGTTGAAGAATCACGACATAATCCATTAGCAACTTTTAAAGAAGTAATGTAATCTGATGACAGGCGTATTAGGAGGTCGGTGGCAAACTCGTCAGTGGACTGAGCCGAACCGAGCCATTTTGTTTTTTGGTTTCCGGTTCGGTTCAGCGTTTTCCAAGGGACGCCGGTTCGGTTTGCGGATCGGCTTATCAGCTGGAATTAGCGGTTCGGTTACGGTTTGGTTCGGTTCGGTTCAGAACCGGTTTGCATCCCTGTTTTTATCTCTTTGAACACAGATCCCGAAACAGTTGTTTTGCAATGGAACATGCTTTAACTCATAGATCAAGTAAAACAGAAAAATTAAGATGGCTTAGTTTGGAATAAAACCCAGGCAAATTGGCTTTTTGACAAATTTTTGTTTTCCACAAACCAAGTGGTGTAGCAAATAAACAGCGGGCTAATCGAAATCCCTTAAAGCTTAATATTCAAAAATTGTTTAAAAAAAAAAGTAAGACCTTAATATACTCTGTACCTGTGAAGTGCTGCCTATCACCGTTGCGACTGGTGCTGCCCTATATTGATTGTTTTTGCCGGAGATATGACGTTTTTTCCAATTAACGGGGGCCGGAGGGGGCGTGGCAAAAATTTTAATTAATCTTGATCTGCCTACAAGTAAAATTTGTTTTTGTCCCATACATGTAAACCACTATCTCTCCGAAATCATTTTCTTCACACGGACAGACGGACATGGCAACATCGACTCGGCTGTAGATGCTGATCAAGAATATATATACTTAATAGGGTCGGAGATGCTTCTTTCTGCCTGTTACATACTTTTGCACAAACTTTATATACTCTTAGTACCTTTGGTACAGAGTATAAAAGTTTGACAAGGACAAAAGGATCCTTGCCAAAACGTTTTGGCTGTAAATTAATATGGCTAATTTTCACTTTTTTGACTAATTAACTTGCTTGTGTGAACAATGTTCACTGAACATTGCTTAAGTCTTGTCTTATTATTGATGAGCTTCTACTTTAAGCAAAGTTCACACAGGCAAATAATTTGCACAAATTTCGGTGAAATTTGGCTAAATAGCCATGGTGGCTTATTTTGCAGTACTAAAAACTAAAGAAACGGTAATATTTGCAAATATTTTGCTCTAATATGGCCGAAAATTTCACCAAATTTGTATAAAAATTTGACCAACATTTATGTCTGTGTAGACTTTGCACTAGGTGCGATTTCCTAATGTCAAACAGACTTCCGGTTAGCAGAATTTTAATCTCCTTTGCTCAGTCTGACCAGAATCGAGCAACAAACTTAATCGCAGCCTCATGTTTAGGTCAAATTTGAATCTCCAGACTAGTCCCGATTGCATTTTTGTTATTTTCATTGATAGTCCAACAGCTGAATCCAACCCCTGCTTCTTAATTGCTGAAACAGAATGTTGATGAATAATGACATCCGTGCAATGGAAACGGAATTCAGGGAGACAGATCGACGAATAAATAATGCAAGAGTGCACCGGGAAAGGTTTAATTATTTTATTGACCTAGATTATGACAAATTAGTTCAACATTTCAGGTTAACAAAATCAACTTGTAAAATAAGCCGTAAGCCAAATTCAATGCAAACTTTCGAAATTCTGATCAACTTATTTGCAATTTAATTTGGCGTGTATATGAACACCAAGAAAAATTCGGTCAGAAATTTATTTGCGCATGTGAACTTAGCTTGAGTATAATTAGCATTTTAATCAATTTTGTAAAAACTAAGAAATTTGTAAAGTTTTGGTTTTAAAAACCAATGTTGAAATGTATATTTTTCAAGGAATTTGCGCTGCTTTTTTTGACATATTGTAGTTCGGGATCTTTATTAATTGGAATGGAGCCCTTTTACATATTCTTAGGGGTCTTTTTTTCCAAACGGTTCTCGTTTCTTGCAGTGTACATCACACTCGTGGATTCGTAAAGGGAAATCAAGTCAAACGTTTCCCGCTGACGCCAGTTGGTCTTTGTTGTTTTTTGTTGTTGTCAAGTCTGAAACCCCTTTTGCTTTCTTTGGCTTTTCACTTGTTTCACTTGTTAGCCGAGCATCGTCAAGCACCCTCGGACGCAGTGCTTCGCATGAAAAAGTTTTCATCAACGAAAAGTGATAGCGTAACGGTACAGGAGCCGCAGGAGCAGCAACAGCGTTAGCTTTACCATCAACTCTCACGACAGACATTACTTTCCGTAATTGAGAGTATAAATTTTACGAGCAGGCACCACTTTTTTATCATCCCTGGGTTTGAATAATATTCGCTCATATGAGCAGGCACATTAAATGGCCACAGCGCTGGGATTAGGATTATGTTTCCGTCTATAGTAGCCTTTTTAAGATAAAAGAAAAGTTCCTTTGTGCTTTGAATGGGATGCCTTTGACAGCCACTTCAGTTAGTACATGCATGTAGGTATGTTTGTACATTGTACAATACATATAAACTTGTTACGCATACACGAAAAAGATGAGATGCAAGGCCACTTAGGCAAATTGCGGCAATAATTGTGAACACGCCGTAAAAGAGAAATAATCCAAAAAGTAAACACAATTTCCAGTGATTGTGAGCTACGAGAAAAAAGTTACGACAATGATGTATTGAGATTTTTATTTTGTGGGGCGAAAATGTTATAAAAAGGATGATCCAATTTGGATTCCAATTAAGCTGTTATGCTTGTTGTACAGAAAGGAAACAGTCGTTTGAGCCCCACTTTTATATACCCTATTTAAGTCGCTTGAATTCGAGAATTCGAGAGGGCTGTTTTCATTATTGCTACACATTTAAGTCGAAAGGTTTCTAAAGGGCTTACACTACACTTTCGATTCAATAAATTTATCCTTTTTTTACTTTGTTGATTGGCTTTCCTATTTTCAAAATTGCAATAACAATTACTTAACTTGCACTCCAAAATACAGACGCCATAAACTTTTCTGAGGGGTGTTTTGATTTTTTTTTGTTTTTTTTAGCCGATTTTCCTAATTCTGTACATAGCTCACTGAGACAGAATGAAAAACTGACCGGCAGAAATTTCAAAAATCAAACAAAGCTTAAACAGTGGCCCAAAAACCAATATGATTTTATTTAGATTTGTCTCTCTTTTCCCTCGGAGCAGTCAAAAACATGCACCCAAAAAAATTTTATCGTTTTAAATTTGACAAATTGAAACTAAAACCAGAATCAGTGTTTTGGGATCAGAAAATTACAAGAAATTATCAAGTTGATATTTTGGATATCAATTTGATCCTTAGCCTTATAATTTGATTCCTAAGTGAACAAACAAATGGGTGGAAACGCAACATCAGCTAGCACGGAGCATGGAGTGTGAAAGAGCAATGTATCCCATAGTCAAGGGTAAGGTAAGAACACCATATGAATTCATTTGAATTGTAATAGAAATAAAAAGAATGTTGTAATAATTCAAAATAAATGAACCAAAGTTTAAGGACTTTATGTCTTTCTTTTAAGGAACATTTTTTAAGAAAACATATACAAATATCAAGTATCAAAATGGAACTAAGGGCTTCACTGCTGAAATATCAAAGTGCTATTAGCTAGTATCAAAATGATATTAATCAATTTAATACTTGAAGTATTAAAGAAAAAAATTCTCAATAAAGCACACAGTTAAAGAGAAAGCAGAACAATACTCAAGAATGTATGCTATACAATACGAGGCAAACTATTGCTGCACCCAAAAAAATTGGTATCAATATCAATTTGATACACGTTGTCTCAAAATGAAACTAAATCCAGTATCGATTTTTTAGTATCAATATAGTCCTAGAGAGTATCAAAATGATCTTATGCTTATTAATTTGATACGCAAAAGTATCAATTTGAAACAATCACATTTTTATGATAGCTCGAAAATTCGAAATGTCATGCTCGCATGTGAAACGAAGACTGCTGAGCTGGCAGACCAGTAGGCGCTTGACGATTGACATCAACTGTTTTGACTGTAGTGCAAACACATCGGTAATTTACTTAAACTAAAAGCTATGTAAAACAATCCCCCAGACGACGTGTTGAAGACCAAAATCATGTATTTCAATATGGAGCACAAAGGTGAGCAGCTAAACTTATACATCGTTCCTTGCACACATTTGTAAATAACAAACATAACTTTTTAGAGAGGACGTACTCCACGCTGTTTCTGCGCTATCCAAGATGAGAGAATCAAAGTCAGCTCCAGTTGAGGCGTGGTTCGCATACGCTTAGGTTTCAAAACCAATATTAAAGAAAGTTCTCGAGTAGGGATAATCATGCCATCATAATTGGGGCAGCAATAAATCAGAAGTTATCTCAACAAGGATCGCATGATGCACTTCCTCACAGTGACTTCTGTACTTGAATAACATCCGCGTTGCAATGTAAAAGTACATAGAGTAATGTTTCCCATTGTCATTAAATACATTTTGTAAGAATAGAGAATAAAATAAATCAGTTTTTAAATGTTGATGTTTTAGTTTTAATGGCAGTTTGCTGATAACTGAATTGGTACTTCCAACTTGATAAGACAAAATATTAAATTGAGAAAAGCTAGTATCAAAATGATACAAAAAGTTTGAGAGTCAAAATATCAAAATGATAATAGTTAGTATCAAATTGATACTAAAAAATTAATACAAAATAGTGTCAGCCCGATACTTGCTAGTATCAATTTGATATTTTCGGAATATCATCTAAATACTTTCGAAAATATCCGCTTGATACATGGAGTATTGAAGAGAATTTGATACTCAATATTTTCAAACTGATGACTAAATAGTGTTATTTTGATGACTACTTTTTTTGGGTGTATAATAAGATCAAATTCCTTTGCAAAAAGTTTTTAATATTATAAAAAATATCGCCTTAACTTTAAAATTTAACCTCGTAGCTTACCCAGCGGATCGATACGAAAGATGACTTCGCCGTTGGCTGCACTAAGCACGCACAGAAACGACAACATCAAATTCTTGGCCAGAAAATAATCCATTATCCAACGTAGAAGCGAGCTGCGTTTCACGGTAGATTGGTGGACAGCTCGACAAGCATTAGCCAGCGATGCTGACCTGCGCTGCAACCAGTCGCATTACACTTAAGATGATAGCGGTTGATCAAATTTCGCATGGACTTTTTGCCAAGGGTAGTCACTTTAATTCAGAATCAGATTCACTTTACAAAACTTGCACTGCCGGCGGCTGGTATTTGTCATCACGCGAAAATATATTCAATTTTTTAACTGCGCCACAGAAATAAAATGAATTTATTATTATGAACGCGGGGAACGCAACGTCGAGATCAATTAAATGACAGCATCAACCCATTCCACATCCCTTCGCTCATAATTAAAATGCTCCGAAATATGGCACAGGCACATCACCCCCAACCAGTTATCGCCATTTCTCTGCCCATCATCGAAGCCAATAAAATTTATATGTGAATGTACACGCATATGCAAATGAGCTTCTCCCAATGGCCCTGGTAATACAAATATTCCAACTAGCAATAAAAAAATCCCAGCAATAGTAAAAAACCAGTGAGAAAGTCGGTCATGCTCGACTGTAATGTATCCTGTGACGAAAGCAATCGAAAATTTAAGCATATTAAAAACGCTCGTTTCTAAATTGCCAAATCTTTCTCTTAATTCTCTTGATTCTGTCTAAAAAAAGTGAGATTTTAGATCAATTAGAGCAGGGGTGGGCACTAAATTTCATTTTGGGAGCAGTTCAACAACAACAACAGATAAAACCATCACTATTGTCCATGCACGAGTCCACAAACCAGACTCACCCTCCATGTATTTGTTTTTGCAGACGTCTCTGCCGCGAGTGCGCTTCGAAGCGAGGCAATGGGAGCAAGGGCAAGGCTTGCCTTCCGCTGAATTAGAGAACAATTTTTTTGCTAAGATGACGAAGCCGAGCTGATTGGGTGACTATAGCTGCCATGGAAACGATCGGTCGGAAAAATCTTATTAGTAAGGAAAACATAATTGTTTTTAATGCTAGCGTTACAAAACTCTGTCATTATTATATACTTTCAAGCAGATTTAAGATATTTGGCAATATCCTATAGCTTATGGGTCCCATAAAGAAAAACTTTGTTTTTATAGCCCAAAGTTTGATTACCTTTTACGTTTTTTGTTCACTGAGTATTTGTGTTGTTCTCTTGCTAGTCGTATATTCCTTAATTGCATGGAATAATCCGTGAATTCTTGTATTAAGACACAGTACTTGAAAATCAACTCGATCCTTTCGTAGTTAATCTCATTCGTGGAATCGACCTAATTTTCCACAAAACGATTATACCCAAAGGTACCACCGTTGGTACAGAGTAAAAAATAACACGCTATTCGCATTTGTCCTTTGCCGACAATTCGCGATAGCTGCAGTTTTTCACACATTTAAATTGCATTTCGTGTTGTTCATTTTTGCAATTTGCCATTGATTGGCTGCCATGACGCTGTTATTTTAGATTTAAAGAGGCATGAAATGGTCTGCCGATTGAATTTGTAGGCTATCTTCAATATTTATGGACATAAATTGGTCACGATTATGGTGCAGTTAGAGCTTAGCTCCGCCTACTGAACATTCAATAACAACATTCAAGAAAAACCACCTTTCACACAAATGGTCATCTTTAGTAGATATTGGCGTCAGCTGTGAGGTCATAAAAAGCTAGGAATTAGAAACCCAGAAAAGATATTAAATTTTTAATTACTTTACCGCTCGGATTCGGCGTAAAATTTTAGTTGTCTGTCCCTTATTTTCGAACTAAGACCACACAATAAAAGAATCAATAAGAGATCTTGGTTTGAAGTCTCCAAGCTCTTGATTCAAGAATCTATCTACTTCTTGCGTACTATATTTCCGCTTCTGATTTTGATGCCACTGTAAAAAGCGCAATTAAAGTGCCGCGCCCTAAATTAAACTCACGTTGGCTTCACTAAGTACTATTTCACTTTCCCCATTTGATGCACTGTTATTGCAGCATTCATCAACTAAATATCAACGTCAATTATGTAATTTGCCACCAGGCAGAGACAGCTGGAAAAAATGACAAGCTTGACTGGAGTTTTAATTAAAAATTTATTTGACAAGTGAACTGCAAGTGTTTGCCTCTTCTGGCCAACATCCACTTTGGCCACTCGAATTTGGTCCTTCGTTTGTAACTTTCTTGTGCTCGTTTCGGCCAGGACATGAACATCCCAGTCTTGTGTAGTTAGTCACATGACTAGAGCTCTAGTGAATGCAGTGCACCACTTGAAACTTGAACAAGGCAGAGAAACATTAGATAGCATTTTGATTTGACTTTGGAATGTTTAATTACCGCACGTTGACACATGGTCCTGTCCCCCGGACACAAACTACTTTCGGGCAGTTCCCAAATGCGGCTGCTGGGTGGGTGGGTCTGAGCATGAAATAAAATTAATCAATTTCCGGGAGGTTTCAACTTCATATGCCAAATTTTTGAGACTTTTGCAGTCTGATTTCCACTTTTCAGCCTATGACAATCTGCTCAGGGGAGAAGGACACACAACAATTACTCAAATTGGAAATCTTAGATGATGGCAAATGATTTGTCAGCAGTAAGGGAACAGGGACAGGTACTAACAGTTTGTTTTTGGGCCAAAGTCAAGAAAAGTGTCAACAAATTGAAAGTAGGATGAGCCAAAAGGTGATAGTTATTTATGTTTTCCTTTACGGACGAAAGCATGGTTGACGGAGAAGAATAGAAATGGAATTCATATACAAAATTGACATTAACAAAGAGCACAGCTTTCGATTGGGTAGCCACTGCTACTTTTGCAGCAGTTGCTTTTGGGTTCACTGGAGTCCACATTACTGAAGTGTATGTAGATTTCAGGTTCTGGAACACCTAAAAACACAGAGTTCAGAATTGCTCAAAGCGCATGGTTTGCTTACACTATTTGCACCTTTCTCTTGAATACCTGATAATATTTGAACACTCAGCTGGGGACATTTTTACATACATAATTGATTGCCAAATCATCAAGCTAAGTCTTATTGATTACCATATTTTGAGTTTGTTTTAAAGTGAGGAAAATATAACTTTTTTCTAGGTGACGTGGCTGAGCCTAAAAAGCTTTTATTAATATGCCAAAACTGTCGCATTTTTGAGCGATGAAAATCCACAAGGCGATCCATCAGGAACGGTACGCAAACAATGAACTATTGTGTGTGGTTTATGAAATTGTCTTAAAGTCCTTTTAATTTAAGCAAGAGCTCAGTGGAGTTATTTGAATTCAATGCAGAGCCCGCAAAATATGGTGAACTAATTTTTTTTGTGCTGTCTGCTCACCAAAATGACGTGTACAAATAATACATACTCGCTCACTCTCTGAACAGAATATTTATTTTTGCTTTTCTTGTGACTTTTTTTCATGTTACTCGATGAGAGACACACACAAAGCTGCCTTATGATAACAGCTTCGTTGAGCTCTCAGCAGCTGAGCAAATCGAGCCAAGCGTCATCTCAAAGCGTTTTATTCTGTTGTTTTTGCGTTAAGTTATTGTTGTTGCGTTGAAATCATACTAGCACGCATACACAATTACAGTTTAGTGCGGCATACGCGCAACACCCTTACATGCGCAACAGACACTTTGACCTCGATTTAATATAAACCCATGTGGATTGTAAGTTCTAGTGACTTGAAAACCCAAAAAGTGATTGAAAACGGTAGGGTCACGTAGATTTGTCAGCCGTTTGCTTACAAAATAGTGTATATAAATTTTTAGCTCAATCCACAACAAAATTAACCTTACAGTTTTCAATTTAACACGCGATAACTTTAAAGACTTTGTGAACTCTGCACAAACTTAGTGAGAATCTTGAGTTGAACAAAATTAATGAATTGGCTCTCCGTGATTTTTGTTATAAAACCTTAACGGTTCCCTATTAAACAAACAATAAAAAATACCTTGGTATTTATACAAAAAGGAAGCATACCCCTTTAAATAAATGCACACAAGGAAATCGTGGCACACTTTAATCACACTCTGAGACGAATTTCTCAGTAATTAAAATAGTGGCCATAAACAACAGAGATACACTGAACAACCTTCAATGCCAATGCATATACCTTCATATACCCTAAAAGAGCGGAGCTTAAAGCTATTTGAAAGTTCGTGCAAGTTTGTGCACTTGGAATTCTAGCTTAAAAGCTAGTTGAAAGTTCGTGCAAATTTGTGCACTTGGAATTCTCAACAATTTATTCGCCAATTGGGTAGTATAAATAGGATTTGCAAATGGCTTGTTGGTGTGACAGCAACTGAAAGTGTACTGACGAAGGCTTTGCCATGGCGGCAGCCGAAACGGCCGTCTACACAGCCACAGCTACTGTTCATGTTCAAATGTATTCTCTGTTGAATTTTCTGGTTGATTATTGAACTATAATCAAACCTCGACCTTTTGAGCCTGCTAACATTCACTTTGACCAAAATTAATGAATCAAATTAATGTAGGTTATGGGACAATTAATTAACTTTTTACCTATCCATTTTCAATTCAGTTTAAGCAAATCGGCTGTGCTTGCAATCCACACAAACTATCGATGCTAAGTTTCGGGTTATAAAGAAACCCCTTACTAGTGGTGTAAAAAGGGCATAAAAATTCGGGCAAATGTATGTGACAAGCAGAAGGAAGCATTTCCGACCCCATAAACTGTCTACATAAATTTTTTATTAGCATCTTTATTAGCTGTATGAGCACCTAAGTGGAGTTCGACATAAAAATTTATAAATAATCTTTATTAAAAAACCAAGAAAAAAAGTCAGTCAATCCCGACTATAGTATACTCTCTACCTGTGAAGTGCTGCCCATCACCGTTGTGATCGGTGCTGCCTATAATTGTTTGTTTTCTTTATAACTCGAATATTGATCATCCGATCTTGTCCATTCTTTTGACAGATGGATAAATAATCCTGATTTCTAAGTCCAGAAGGTACAAACCTTCTAATTTCAAAATTGTGGACGGGGGCTGGAGGGGGCGTGGACAAAATTGAAAATAAGCTTGATCTGTCTGCAAGTATAAGAAATTTTTGTCCCATACTTGCCAAACCTCTATCTCTTACCAACTCTAATATCTGTGCGTTCATACGGACAGACGGATGGACAGACAGACAGACGGGCATGGCTAGATCGACTCGGCTGTTGATGCTGATCAAGAATATATGCTTCCTTCTGACTTTTACATACTCTTGCATTAACTTAATATACTCTGTGTTCCTCTGGTACAGAGTATAACAAAGTCAACACAAAATGGTGTTACACCATTTCTATCTCAAGAACAGCTGGACTGATTTTTATAATCTCTGATTTGTTTGATTCATCTTCGCCCCGAATAACAGAATAACTATTACAATTTTGGAAAATTCACGTAAAAACCGCGAAATTTCACGAAATTATCAAATAAGTATTTATGAAAGCGCCGAATGTTGGTAATGGAAGGTCAATAGTTTGGCGGAGTTTGCATTATTTTTCAAAAGATCTAACGGCAGGTGTATACGGGTATATAGGAGGTGCAGAACAAAGGCCGTCGCATCGCTATCTACTTGGCCTAGGCAAACTCTCAAAAGCAGCGCTGTCAACTCACACACAGTATAAGCTCGTCGTGTTGCTGCGGCGCGTCGCTGCGCTGCGTGTTCGGTTCTTGTTTCGCTGCGTCGTTGCTACTGCAGCAGAGCAAAATGAATCAGTTTTTGTGCTGCTCTTAACTTCGTGTCTGTTGCCACAAACGATCCAAAAATCCCAAAATTGTCACATGCATTTAGTTCAGAGGTGACCAGAGCTAGCTTACGGCTGCTTATAAAATAGTAAAAATGAAGAAAATATTTCTGAGCAAACAACAATAACAAGCAATGGAAGAGAAAGCCGATCATTGCCTAGTGCTGTGTGTGTGAGCTCGTGGCTTTCTGATGGACAAGAAATCAATAGTCGCCAAGAACAATATCTACGCTAAATACAAGCCCAAACATATTTGTTGTTCTGTTTAATTAAACAAAGGCATAGGAGAGAAGGGAGAAAACATACCAAGTTGATGTTGCAATTGTTCTAAGCGTGCTGTAATTTCGTTGCGTATAACAACAACAAACGAGGGCCGTGAAGATTTGATAAAAGACAATAGGAGAATAGGAAATTAATTCGGAAATCATTTCATTCAAAGGTATAAAGACTTCGGCCCTGCGGAAGTTAGCTTCGTTTTGTGTTTGAAACACTAAAGGAGGCTTAGCAATGTGTCCTCGTTACAAATGCATAGTTCTAATTACTGCCTCTCCAATCATATCCAGAGTTATCCCCCAGGCGGTTGTACTGTTGAACGCATATCTATACATAAATGGACAAAGTCAAATAGCTCAGTAGTATTTTAAGATCCACACAGTTTCATTAGTTTTTGAATTGCATCAGGTAAACCTTTTCAATGGAACCAAAAGAATTTGAGACAGCTACAACTAAAAATGTATGAGACTACATTAACAAAGCGAAGAGTTTTTGTACAGATTCGGTGTTTTCAGTTATGCATTCTCGCCAAACAGCAAAGTACAAAGTCAACAACAAAGCGCAAAGCCTTCGTGTTGCAGTTGTCGCTTTTCCACTGCCCGTCACCGACTTAATTCCCTTTTCAAGCCCGAAACTCGACCAAAAATGGCCAGCTTCAATTTGGTTCACTCGGTATTCCTGCTCTTGACTTAAGTGTACACTTTGTTAAGGATCCAGCTGACGTTTCGCTTTGGTTTTTTTTTTGTTGGTTTTATTATTAATTTATCTAATCTTGGCACGACTGTAAGTGAACTCGAGCACACGTCACGCACTTCACATTTGATTAATGAGGCGATCTCTGTCAACTTTTATCTGTCTTTATAGAGACAACTATGGAACAGTACTTTTTTCTACCATGCGGATGTGAGTGTCAACTCAATGGCGCATTATTCGTGGGAGCCACTTCAGAGAACGGCACTTGAACGCTTCGTTGGCTTACAAAACGGGCGACAAAATTGAAATAAAGCGACGTTAAATCAGCGATGCGACAAACCGCCGCAGGCTCACATGGACACGCCATAAGAGGGGGTGGTGTGCACAAAGTTTGCCATACTTCAAACTTTCCCGTTGCCAAAAAAGTGGGCTAATCATTACGGATGAGGCACTGAGGGAGTGTGGGCGGCTGGACATTTGCATAAATAGATCCCGCAGAGTTTTTTTAATTTATAAAACACTCGCGCACTCAAAAGCATACCTCGCGTTTGGCCACCCGCAAAAAATGCACGTGCAAATTTGACTTTGGCCACGAGGGATGCCAAGCGTACCGCCCTCGCTTTTGATTCGGCTTTTTTTGTGGGGAAATGCCAACGAGACGGAGACGAAAACGTTGGCTGTACTATGACGGTTTCGGTTGAAGCAAGCGCGTACACGTCCGTGGGGTTGGAGTGTCATCAAAGAACTGACAGCAGCCGCACTGGCGCTTCGACTCGGCCTCGGCACAATCATCCTGCCGGTCAGCCAGCCGAAGCCAAACTCCAGAGTTCGGCAGCCGAGCTCAGTTTTTCATGGGAAATACTCTCTTTTTGCACTAACAGGCAAGAGAGATTTTCTGTTAAACCCATTGCCAGGGGCTGACGAACTGTGGAATTAGGTCAATGTGGCCGACACAGCCTCAGTCTCTGCCTTTGACAGTGTTTGTGTCTCTGCCACAGTTTTTGTTGTTAGTGGGGGGAGGCAATGACGAGCCGAGGTTTTGGCGTACGAGCCGAATTTAATCGAATGTAACGTTTACAGTCAACTTAACACTTCGATTTAGACTGTCGTAGGTAGGCTGGTAGGTAGGTAGCTAAATTAGTGGCCAACTGCCGAAACTCCTTAGACCGTCTAGCCCGCCAGTGTGCGTGTGTGGGTGAATGTGTGAGAATGGTGGATGTGTGTGCGTGTGGCTTGCTGATTAAGGCTTGCCGCTCATATTGCCGTAATAATTCGCTCCGGAAACGGTTTTATCACTCGGCGATTGCCAAAATTGACACCAAATAGCTTTTAATGGATTTCGACTTAGTGGGATTACTTGTTGAACCAACAGCTTTCCTGCAAACAGAGGTAAAGCAAAAAGGACTTTGATTGTTGAAACTTTTTAAAGCTGAGCTGCGTTGCAGCTAATAAGTCAGACCTTCAAAAAAATGCGGGGAAGAACTATGAAAAACTAGTCTAGCGCTGGCAAAACTCAATCTAGGTGAATAAACGTAGCCTTGTTGAGACTACATCGATTACAGTCCTGTATACTTTTAAACAGGCTTGGCCCTTATCGTCGGCCTCCAAACTTTAAAACTGAGTTTTATAAGATTTGAGAAAATGTTGGCGAAGAAGTATGCGTTCAGTTCACAAGACGAATACACCATTGGGAAATATGTGTGTGAACTAACTAACAACTAAAAGTGCAGTTTTTGAGGACAAATTTTCAAATTTGTATTATAGATAATAAAATTTCAAATAAAAAAAATAGGGGAAAGTTAATATCCTCCCGGCCGATGATAAGGACGTTTTCATTAAAAAAAAAAAAAGTTTTTCTTACTATAACTAGTTTTTCGACCGATCGTTCCTATGGCAGCTATATGCTATAGTCATTCGATTTCGACCAAACTTAGTGAAATCATGGGAAAGGATAGTAAACTTAGAAATACGTACTTTGGAGGCTTTTCCATAAAAAACAAAAAAGTTTTTCTCACTAAGACTAGTTTTTTGACCGATCGTTCCTATGACAGCTATATGCTATAGTCATCCGATCCGGCCAGTTCCAAAAAATGTGCAGCGTATTTGAACCCAAAGACTTCGTGCAAAGTTTGGTGAGGATAGCTTTAAAACTGACGGAGGAGATAGCATAGAAACAGACGGACAGACAGACAGACGGACGGACACACGGATAGGGCTAAATCAACTCAGCTCGTCATGCTGATCAATAATATATATGCGTTACAAACATCCGGACAATTTTATAATACCCTCTGCAAGGGTATAATGACGGGGGCTTGGTTCCACCAGGATGACAAACTTTCTGCAGGCGGTTTTTACGGATACGAAAACGATTTTATGTAATGGAGAAGCAATGACCAAATCAGGAGTAAGACAGGGGTGTCACCTCTTCTTTTCGCATATATTTGGAAGACCTACAGGAGGAGGAGCTTGGTGGTGGCATTCTAGTGGAGGATATCAATCTTCGAGTGTTGCTCTATGTGGATGCCATAGTTTTGCTGGCAAAAGCTTTGCAGCCAACGATCTACAATCTGGAAGCGTATTGAGATAAATGGAATATGGTCGTAAATCTCAGCAAGTCTGCCATTATGGTGTGGGCCCTTGGCGAGGTGTGAGCATTGGAGCTATAGGGGTGAAGCTATAAAGGTGTACCTAGGAACTATACTCACGCCGAAACTGTCTTTTAGACAAACCATTCAGGACAGAACAATCTCAGCTACAGCATGCTTTTATGCCACGTGGGGAAACGTCTTCCGAATCAGAGATTTTGGACTAGGAGCAAAATGAAAAACTTAACAGGCCGTCAGCAGATCGGTACAAAGCTATGGACCGCTTATGTGTTATGTGTTTATGTGTTAATTTTTATTTGGACTAGAATTTATCGTTGAGTAGGATGGAGTGGCAGCATAATACACAAGTGCTTAAGAAGCTGCTAGAAACGGAGGAATACCAAACCTTGTGGACTGAGAAAAAAAATCAATCTAAGACCAAGATTATAGTCTCGAAACCAAAACGAAACGGTAACAAAAATGCTCAAAGAAGGGAAAGTCTCAACCCAAGATTATAACCCCAACTTAAATCTTAATTTAACAATCTTATAAAAAGATGGTTTCTACTCGATTTTAAGGTGAACCATCTCATTTTTTAAAGTTGCATATACACTGAATTGAGATGGTTTCTACTCGTGAAAGGTAAAACAATCTTATTTTTAGTATGAAAAAAAGGGGAAAAAATTACTTGTATTTGAAATTCTGTTTAGTATTTTTTTTATTTATATTTTTGTTCATCAGCCATGCTCCCATTTTCGCAATCGCAAAAAGTTTTGCTATTTGAAACCGGTTTTTCGACCAAATTTGCATTTGCAAATCGCTATTATACATTTATTTTGATTTTATGTTTGAATTTTACTGTTTTCCCGGTCTGGGGTTTGAACCCTCGGTCTTCGGGACTGAACACGAATACTTCACCCGCTGGGCTACAAAGTCAAACGATTGAACCAGCAGCGAAACTCACAAAAACCTTTCTGCTCAGCCGTAGAGCTTTTAAGCATTTGCCCTGCGCGCACTGGTACTGTCGGACTTGTGGCACAGCCGGTTAAGTTGCATTGCAAGTTTGTGCATGGTCCACCGAGGCACCAGGGTTAAACCCAACTGTGGGAATTTATTTTATTTTTACAATTTGGACTAATTCTTTTTTATAAATTTCATTTTGAATAAAAAATTCTTTAGCGAAAGCCTTACAAAAAACTCTAGGATGGTTGATAAGTAATTTGAGAGATAAAAAATCTTGATTTTAAGATTTTCAATCTCATTTAACGTTTTTTCCATCTTTTTAAGATAGCAATCTTCCCGAAAAAAGAGATTTTCAGAACCGACGTTTTTTACTTTTGAATGGTTGCCCCAATTGAAGCTGAAGCGACCACGCCTACCAAGGTGGCCAGGTCTACAGTTGATGGACCGGTCCATTTTCACGTCCATTTTACCCGTCTACAATTGCCATCTATTAAAAATACACCGAAATTACACACTTTCAAATTTGGCAAACATCGCGGTTTTTAGGACCGTTCCATTTTCATCTCCGATTTATCCGTCTTCATAATAATCTAAGCTAATACTATGTTTGGCTTACACCTCCTGCTTGCATAACTAGAATTGCCGTCTTTCAAAACTTCATAATAATCTTGGCGCAAATTAAAAATTTGCCAATTTTAAAATATTTTTGTCTACATCTTTCATTTACCAACGCCTGCATGTTATTCTTAATATTAACGCCCTTTCTTAAATAGTTACTCATTTGATGATTTGGCAAATTTTGCTGTTTTGGGCCGTTTCAAGTCCATTTCTTCAAGCATCCAACCATTCCCCAATGTTTCATCGCAATTGGATGAACGATCATATCCACCACATAAATGATCAAATCATAATTAATAGAAACATTCCACTTATCGACATCCACTAAGATTTTTTTGTAAAGAGAGAACACTTTGAACATAAGTGTTTTTGAAGCACAGATATTTAGTTTTCTTAAAACTTAACAGTCAAGAGAAAACACAAAAACCTTACTCAAAAAAATAAAGCACTGTGAGAAACAGAAATTACTTATGATTTTTGTGTTTCCGTTAGTGAGTAACACATTGAAAATAAGTGTTAACAGTTATTTTCGACCTCTAATTTATTTATTTACTAGCTGAATACCCGGCATCGCCCGGGTCCTTATGATTCTTATGAGAGCGACTGTATTCAAGCTATTGTTGGCTGCAAATCGCCATAAACATTTTGGACCGTTCGATCTTTTGGTCTGTTTACCCATCTTCATGATAATCTAAACTCATGAATATTTTGCAAATTACGTGACTTTTTACACCTCCTATTTACCCATCTACAACTGCCGTCTATCAAATCTTCACAATAATCCAGGCTCAAATCAAAAACTTGCAAATTCCGCAATATTTTGGACCGTGTAATCTACAGCTTACATTCACCAACGCCTGCATTGTAATACTAGCACTAATCGCTTTCATAAATACTCATAAGGTTATTTTACAAATTTCGCGATTTTTGACCTAAGAAACCTTCGAGGGCAAGCGTTGAACCATTGACCAAAATTTCATCGCAATCGGATGAACGGTATAGTTTTTGAATTTTCTCGGTTGTTGGTCCATTTCCAGCACATTTCTCCAAATCAGAATCCTTCGCGGGCAAGCGTCTAACAATTCTCCAAAGTTTCATAACAATCGAACATTTTGCAAATTTCGCTTTTTTTGTACCATTTGCCGCAGATTTATATTACATGAAAACCTTCCCGGGCAAGCATCGACCAATTCCCCAATGTTTTAGCGAAAACGTAAATTTTGCAATTTTCCCGATTTTTGGACCGTTTTCCGCAAATTTCTTCAACTTAGAAACCTTCCCGGGCAAGCGTTCAACCATTCCTAAATTTGCATTGCAATCGGATGAACGGTATAATTTTGCAAATTTCGCTGTTTTTAGACCATTTCACAGACATGAGACATAGCCTATGACACTTTCCTGATCGACATGAACATACTGTGAAAAATTCGTGAAGATTGGTTTAGCGGTTTAGACACCCATAAGGGACAAACATACAAACATACTTTCACTTTTATATAGATGTATAGATAGATGTATAGATATGTATATATTTTTTTTTATATATCAAATTTCCCGTTTCCCCATCTGGGGTTTGAACCCGGTTCTTCATGGCTTAAAACACAAACTTGCAAGGCAACTTAACCTGCTCGGCCACGTGCCAATGATTTTTTGTCGCTTCGAAACTGACAAAATGCTCTCAGCCTTGTGTAAGAGACTGCATTGCATTCCCATAGAGCAGCGATGCTCAGCCTAATGCTCTTTGCCGACGATAAGAAGTCAATGAGCGTATACATGTAAACGCTTTCGTCAGTGTGCGTCGCGTAGAACAAAAACCGGTTTTATTATTTTCTTTGATTGGCGCAACAATTTTGTGTGATTTTGTTGTTGCCTTAACCAATATCAATGTGCTTTTCTGTGTGAGTAGTGGTGAGTGCTCTGCCATATGCTTATTTTGGGCATGCCTGTCATAGAGCATTTATGCTGATTTGCCGCCTCGTCCAACACCCCTGACCGTGGCCCATCAGGCTAAGTTGACTTACAAGTTCGTGATTTGTCTATAACTAAGCTTTCGGTTGTCTGATCATTCCAAAACTTGGTGAATAATCCAGGCTCAAATCAAAAACTTGCAAGTTCCGCAATATTTTGGACTGTGTAATCTACAGCTTCCATTCACCAACGATCATTCAGAATCGATCAACCGTCAGTTACCTTTCTTACACCATCCTGGAAGGCCAGCAACCGATGTCTAAACCACTCTTCTTACACAGTGAGCCTGAACCACACTCAATGTGCAGTGCATTGAACAGACATTTATTCCACACTTCGCTAGTATAAAACCATCGTAAAAAAACCACCCCTTGGCCTAAGTGCGAAATTACAACTAATGAAAATGTACAATTTGTTCGTTAGCCCATGTAATTTGCGGGTATTATTATTTTAATTAATTTTTCTACTGATACTGCAACTACCGAAACCACAACTATCAGTGCTGCAATCAACTAAGTAATTTGAAACTGTGGAATATTTACAATTAAATTCGTTTTGTGTGTGGAGCTGAATTAGAAAAGTGAGAGTGAGAATTGTTTGCGAAATGAAGCCTTAGCGGCATTTAATTATGGAAGCCGCAGAATTTCACTTGAAAATTTGCAACTATATTTTCTCAGAGCTAGCACCATCCGTTGGGAAATTTTTTCGTTTTTGATTGTATCAAAGGAACCTACAAATCAATATCGATGCCTCCCAGTTTTTACCCCCTCTGAGATTTGTTAGTCAGACATAGCAAAATCGATTTCGACCCCAGCGAACCTTAACTGGACCACACTTCAATTTTGAAAGCAAAATGAGTCCCAAACGGTGCAAACTGTTGCTCATTGCATTGTTAGTCATTTAACAAAAAGTTGAGTACCGTCCACATTTTGCGATTTTATGATGGATGTCCGTGTGGGGACAAAGCTCGAGGGTGGAATGCCGACATGAAAGCGGAAAGTGTGTTGATTTGTATTGTTTAAACGCAACGGCTCCGCAACATTTTTGACAGGCATTGTTTGTCAGCCAGAGAAGTGCCACAGCAGCACTACTCAGGCGGTATTCAAAACAATGAAATCGATGGCGCATCTATAAATTTGTTTAAATGCATATGTGAATATCTTATTTAAACAATTTTTAGAGTTAAATTGATGAATTCACATTCAAAATGTGAATCCATGTGCACTAACGAACATAAAATGTAATCCCCCGTACAAAGTGGCTCTAAAGTAATCAGCCTTTGGGAAAGTGCTAAAATTTCTGACAATGGCTTATGTCTATTTTGGCACTTTACAATTCTCAAAACCAAATTGACTGTATTCACCCTATACAAATATTATAGAACTTCTACAACGGCCTATAAAGGTAAGCCTTGACCTTTATTTTCCATTTTTTCAATAAAGATTTGGATACCTGGTGTTGCTAATAGTTCCATCCGATTTTTACTGAAAAACGTTTGACCAAACATCTGACTTTGTTAGCGAGGCAAAAATGCAGCGTTGCCGCTAAGGTGTTTTTATTTATTGATTAGATGTGCTCAATGTATGCCCTTTTAAAATATAAAGTAAAATTAAAAATAAACTTCACAAAAATATACGATTTTATGCCAAAACGAGAGCCCGACTTCGATACACCCGTTACTCAGGGAGACTAATGTTGTATAGCCTTCCCTTATGTTAGTTAACAGAGCATTAATGAGAACATTTCGACATTATGAAAGCAAGCAGCGCATGCGGCGCCAAAAGGTATGCAACATTTTTTTTTAATTTTGCCATTTATTTTCCGATCTTTGTGAAATTTTCAAAGATTGTGGATTTTGGGCACATACACTATAAAATATGAGCTTGATATCTTCAAAATTGTAGGAGCTATTTAGCATTTTTAATTGTGGGGCGGGAGGGGGCGTGACCAAAATTTGAAATAAACTTGATCTGCGTAGAGATTTGGTGGCTCTAACTCTTCTAGTCTCCGAGATCTAGGTGTTCATACTGACAGACGGAATGACAGACGGACATGGCTATATCGACTCGGCTGTTGATGCTGATCAAGAATATATATACTTTAACGGGTCGGAGATGCTTCCTTCTGCCTGGTACATACATTTGCACAGCTTTAGTATCACCCAATTTACTCTACGAGTAACGGGTATAAAAAAGCGAATCTGGCCCAATGTGCTCTGCAAAATATGAGCTCGATATCTTCATTGTAGGAGCTTGTAGGAGTGGGCGTGGCCAAAACTTGAAACAAACTTGATCTGCCTACGACAAAAATTTGCTAGATCTTCTAACTAATCTCTTAGATCTAGGTGTTCATACGGACGGACGGACAATACGAAAATTCTATCAAAAGATTTGGCAACTAACTGAAGGTTTTAAGCCCGGAACCTCACTATGTAAGGCCGAAGACGGAGATCTTGTCACAGATCCTCAAGTGGCACTAGACAAATTTTTCCAACCTTCTGGGAGGCGATGACGAACACAGCCCCAAAGGACCAAAGCCGAGCTTCTCTCAATCTCTTGACTTGTGCGCTTCTTATTTTCGCGCAAGAGAAAGTGACCTACAATTTAACGCCGAATCCGAACGGCACATTGATAATTACTACAAAGCTGGCGCCAACAGCAGAGAGGGGTGACCGGGTGTAAAGTTTATTTTCAAAGAAAAAACTTTTCATTAGATGTTTCGAGGCGGGATCGAACCCACTACATCTTGCACAGCGGTCGCGCACATTAGCCGCTGAGCCACCCGGCCACAGGTGGAGAAGTAGTGACCCACCGGACCATAACGAAGTCTGGATAGCCATAAAAAGGCTAAACAAATAACAAATCAGCTGGAGCTGATGAGCTGCCCGCTGAATTGTTAAAGGCTGGCGGTGAGGAGTTGGTAAGGAGCATGCACCAGCTCCTATGCAGAATATGGTCTGAAAAGAGTAAGCCCGAAGATTGGAGTCTAAGTGTTCTCTGTCTAATACTTTAAAAAGGAGTCCCCAAAACCGAGAATGAGTAAACTAAGCGAACCTTATCAGTAAGGCTTTAGACCAGATATTCACATTGAGACAAATACTGAAGAAAACCCATTACACAAAAATCAGCACCTTTCTTCTTTTCGTATGTTGATTATAAAACCGCTTTCGACAAACCAATAAGGTCAAAGTTCTTCGAAGCGCTGTCTGGCTTTGGTATACCAGCAAAGTACGTTCGACTTTGCATGATGACGTTGAGAGGCAAAGCTCCATCAAAATAGAAAGAATCTCTCCCTGCCATTTAATACCAAAAGAGGTTTTAGGCATGGTGACACCATATCGTGAAACTTTTTTAATCTGCTAATGGAGTATGCGCCAGTGCCCAAATGCTAACAGATCGGGCATCATCTTATATAAAGCAAAATGCAAATTGCACGACGTTTTCAGAGAATGAGAAGCAGTCAATACTGATGGACAATCTGTTGCAAAGGGAGAGTACAACTTTAAGGTTGTAAACGATTTTTTCAACCTTGGAACGATGATTACCAGTGACAACAGCATCAGTGTGGAAGTCCGAAGAAGAACTACTATTGCAAACCTATCTTACTACGGGCTCAGTGGGCAGTTTAAGAGTAGAGCCCTCTCTCTAAATGCGAAAATTGCGCATTATAAGTTGCTTACCATCCCAGTTTTGCAATACGGCGCAGAAGCATGGACATTCGAGAGAAAAGTTCTTCGGATAATTTATGGACCTGTAAAAGTTGGCGATGAATTTCGCACCCTTATGAACCACGAACTGTATGAGCCTTATGGGGACACTGATCTAGTCAAGCGCACAAAACAACATCGGCTGCACTGTATTGAACATGTTACACGTATGGATAAAGAAGCTCCAGCAAAAAAGTCTACAATCGCTCCCTAATTTATGGCCTCTTATCTTTAAACGGGTTTCAAGTGAGAACATGAAGAATGATGAAAGTTCAAAAAGCTTGAACCAAGCATAAAGGGCTTGAATTTAGTAGAGTATGTTTCAAAAGTGATTAATTCTTTCAGGGATGTAAATCAAAACGAATTTCGGATACAGTCAAGGCATTTATATTGGTCGAAAGCCTGTTCAGGAGAGGGACAGGCAACCTCTGTCCGTTTTCCATAATATACCCTCAGCCGAAATATACATATGGCCCAAAATAAACAAACCGACCTATCCCAAATATCGTTTCGGTTTTAGTCCCTGAACTCTTTAAACTCACGTCAGGCTTAGTCTTAGAATATAAAGACTGTATTAATGTCTCCGCTTTTTTTTACTGTGCGATTTTGAGTGTACTCAGCAAAACTGTCTCTTTTGAATATTTTACGCTGCACTTTTCAAATTCCTTTGCCAACAACATTGGCATTTGAAATGCAATTAGCACACTGCCCCTTGCATATTTCCACATTTAATTTGGTTAACTGGCAGCAGTCGGGAGAATAGCATATTTAGTATACTTAGAATAGTTAAGAGTCGACGTATGAGTGCTGACCGAGGCCCACTTCACGCATTAACATTCGAGTGGCTGGGCAGCTGCCTGCTATCTCTAGAAACTAAGAGCGGATATGCTTGGTCATGCGGAAATCCTTAAGAAATACGCGCTGACCAAACGCAGCATAAGCCGCGAAACAAGGACACCTGCAGCATGCACGCATTTTAAAGCCGCCAGTTGACTTTTGCAGTTCATAATCCAACTCTGCCCATTCAGGCGACTTGTGTGATGGAATTGTCTTTCGATGAGTGCATGACACTGGACACTTTTCACTTTAAATTTCACCGCTAGCGGATGCGAAACTCAACAGATAATTGTTTGTAAAGTTTATTATAGGACCGGTTCTATTTGAATCAATTTAAATAACATTCCCTAAAGTTATTGTATGGATAAGATGAAATGGGGGGAAAACACCTACTGATACTCTTTTGAAGCCCACCAGCAATTGGCTTTAATCAGGTTGCTTATAAGTTTGTGTTTATCTGAAATTGATATGTCAAATCTTTTAATACATTCTGATAGTTCTTAGTCGATTACACAAGGCAACAGTATATACTTTTTCCAGAGATGATTTACGTGTGCTGAACTCGAATCCTTTTACAGAAATGGTGCATCACGTCCATATAAAGCATTTTTCTACCCTTTATATTCTCGTTTTTTGGGGAACCTTTACTAATGTCTTGGCTCTTAAATCGTGAAGTATGTAAGAAAAACTATGAAAAAAGGCATGTGTATAAATAAATAAATGGTATATCTTCGCTTTAAAAAATCATAGAATGGTTTGGAATAGTATATTTTGAAATTTAGAAGCTATACTTAGAGTTAGCTGTCCATCTTCCGGAGTTTTAAGCGGGCAGAGGCACACACCCGATTAACATGGGGTCTCCAGGTGAGTCTCCTGTCCAGTCTCCTAGATATGTAATGGTGTCCTTGTGGGCAATTCGAGCTCCGTCCAAAGTGAGTCGAGAAGTATTGCCTCTACGAAGTGTAAAAGTAGCATTTTGCGTCTTCTCCACATTAACACCTATATTCCATCGTGAGGCCCAACATTCCTATGCTCTTCTAGAGGCAGATCTGCGCCTGTTGCTTGAAACCAAAAAGACAGTGTTATCGGCATAGGTGGCAGTAAGTGAACCTTGGATATCAAGATATGGAAGATCAGCAGTATACACTGTGTACTAAACAGGGTTAAGAACACTTCCTTGCGGGACACCAGCTCGAATAGGACGTAACAAGGATCGCGCTTCAAGCACTTCAACAGAGAAAGCTCAGTCCGTAAAAAAAGAGTCAATAAGTCTCCACAGACACTCCGAGAGTATCGGCTTCAATTTATACATCAAACCCTCATGTCAGGCTCTATCGAAGGCTTGGCGTACATCTAAAAATACTGCCGAACAGTATTTCTTTTTCTCAAAGGCATCGAGGATATGATAAGCCACTCTGTGAACCAATTCTACTGCACTGTGACGGCTGCGAAATCCAAACTGGTGATCTGGAATCTCTCTTCATTAATCGGACAGATAGTAAATGGTGGACCAAATGCCAGACCAAATCGCGATATGGTGATCTGCACTTCGTGGCTGGTAGCAAAATCAAAGGGCGTGAATCTATTCTTCAGATCACGAGCAAAAGCATCCGCAATGGCGTCATTAAAATGAACCCAAGTGCCGTCGTTGCAACGGAGGGGGTTTCTGCGGAGCGGCTGGCGTTTTAGGTTTCGGGTACTTTTCCATAGTGCAAAGCCATGTTTTTGGTCTGGGTCAATGGTGCTAAGCAGAGAACAGCAACGAGCCGCCAGGAGTACAATCGCTCAGCGCTCAAGGCTTGTCTGACTCGAGTATTGCCCTTACTCATATTCAAGTTGACACAGCGCTTCGGCCGCGAGTCGACGCAAGGCCCCTTGTTACAAAATCGAAGCTCTGTCATGAGTAAGCCGTCATGAGTAAAGTTCGTTCGGTGCAAATACTTGCGATTACTCCTAGCTTCGTCCGCGAATCACCGAGGCAGGTATTTTAACAGGTACGACGCTTCTCTCCCCTTTGTGCCGCTTGTGCGTCTGTGTCACAGTCGTGAGGAAATCTCCGCGATATTTTTTTTCTCCTATTTAGACTTTACGTCTTTTGCTCTGGTATAGACTTTACACATTTATAACACATAAAAAAACAAATTGGAAAAACTCTTTACGTCACATGTTTTTTTAAATAAGGTCCAAAACACCTCATGATCCCCCTTACATGCTACTTATTGCGGAAAATTTATTATATATTCTTACTACATTTCTTGCTTTGACTCGCGAGTGCAAAATTCTTACTCTCGCTCTCGCTCATTTTGAAATTTATATTAGAGGCGGTGGGAGAGCAAGTGCGGCTACCTTGTTGAAGTAAAGATCTGCAGCGATGTTACTACACACAACTAACACAATTATTTTATTTGTTTCTGCAGTCAAAGTTTTCAGCCAGCAGAGTACGTACGAGTAAACAAGAGAAGATTGGAGGTAGATGAAAAGCTTCTTCATATTATTACTCGTACGAAGCAAACAGCTTACTCGTTCTGACTCAATGTGCTGCCGATCATTTCGAATATGTCGAACCAAGACGACGAGTCCAACCAAGCCAAGTAAACGCACGAGTGTGATCGAACATTACAGGCTTGTTGCAGGCCTCTGGTGCTAAGCTTTTCCACCAAAAATTCTGACTAAGTCAAATGAAAAAAACTCCACAAAACGTTCATAAGAAGTGTCAAAATATGCCTTAAAGCAACCTTAAGCTGAAATTATCAAAAACCTGGAAGTAAAAGTTAGATCCGTAAAAACTTTTGAATTTGAAGTTGAATGGTTAAGTTAAAGTTGCATATCGATAGTTGAGTTGGATATGTTCGATAACGAGTATTAAATATGGGCACAATGAAGTTTGTGAAAGGCGAGTGTTCTGAAAGCCAAACCGAATTTGTGTCACAAATATTATTACGATAAAGTTACCATTTAAGTTCTATGTGTTTTTTATGAAACTGAGACGCCGAAACCTAACACCTTACGTGATGGACCATTCCCAAAAACAGATTCATGTTCAGCACAAAAAAATCATCTAGAATCACCACCAACCCTTCAATGTGCTGGATCTTGTTGCCTAGTGTTAATGATTTTTTATTGGTATTAAGTTCGTTCATCTGTCTGTTTTAATGATATCTAACCAAACATGCTTCAAAACAGACAAGGTGCTTCAAAATTACTCTGACTTAAGAAAAAGCAAGAATAAGCAACCCATTTTGTACGTTTCGCATCATCTAAATATAAACGCACTAAAAATACCGACTTCAGAAATATCTTTGAACTGCATTTGAAAATTTCAAAACGTTAAGATTGGGGGATAGAAATCTTGAGGAACAGCACTCAAGCTAAGTCGGTGGTCTGAAATTCTCAGAATACTGTAACGAACCTACGATCCGACGGCAAGACAGTCCTCATGACCGCAGGCGATTCCAGTACTCAGGGCGATGTCAGAAGTCTTTGCAACTGTCGAGTAACTTCCCTTTTGATCTTAAGCTCTTCTCTAAAGTTTGAATGGCACATGTGGAACTTACTGGCGGATTGCTTGACTGGGATCGTTGGATTATTGGCAAATTGTTCTGGTTGGCTCGGCTTATCTGGAGAGCGGCTGGGTATCATTTTCCCCCCAACAATAGAGAAAGTCGGTCAAGCCCGACTATAGTATACTCTGTACCTGTGAAGTGCTGCCCATCACCGTAGCTACCGGTGGTGCCCATAATTGTTTGTTTTCCTTCTAACTCGACAACCGTTCATCCGATCTTTACCATTTCTTTGGCGGATCGATAAATAATCCTGATTAATAAATAAGTCTAGAAAGAACGAACCTTCTATCTATAAAACTGTGGGAAATATGACGTTTTTCCAATTTGCGGGGGCAGGAGGGGGCGTGGCAAAAATTGAAAATAAACTTGATTTACCTGCAAGTATTGGAAGCATATGTCCCATACATGTCAAACCTCTATCTCTTACCATCTCTGAGATCTGTTTGTTCATACGGACAGACAGACAGTCGGACGGACAAACGGACATGGAATATATACATATACTTTATAGGGTCGGAGGTGCTTCCTTCTGGCTGTTACATATTTTTGCACTAACTTAATATACTCTGTGTACCTCTGGTACAGAGTATAATAAGGTCTCCACTCCGCCAACCGACATTAAGGAGAAAGAAGTCAGCGGAACTGTCCAAACCTTGCTACAACACTCTTAAATTGAAATAATTCTCAAGCCGTACCAAAATTTGGCAGCTAAAAACTAACGCTGGAGAAATACCTAGGCCAACGACGGATGCGAGCCCCGAAATATTTTAAGTTCACAGCCCTGTGACGGCTTCAACAGCTATTAGATGTCAAGTCATAAAAAGTCGATCCTTTATTTCAGACTCACTTTTAGGTCATAGCACGAGTTTTTATTAAGTTTAATTAGTTTTAAGGTAACTTAAATTCTTAATACGACATCCAGACTATTTGACAATAAAGCCCGCTCAGCGGTTATCGCACCGCTGTGCAAGAGTTGTTGATCCCGCCTTGGAACATCTAATGAAAAGTTTTTTTACTGGAAAATTTTTCCGGCCACCCCTCTCTGCTGTTGGCGGCAGCTTTGTTAGCCATGCCAAAGCTTCTTAACTACCGTTCGGATTCGGCGTTAAACTGTAGGTCCCTTTCTCTTGTACGAAAATTAGAAGCGCACAAGTGACATCCGATATTTACGGGACCAGAGAAGAGTCCATACTTAGGTGGCAGGTTGCCATAGTTTAAGGTGCTAGTTGCTGTTAACTAGCATTCAAAAATCTGGCAGCCTGCCAGTATGTCTGAAGCTTCATTCATATGCATAATATTCATAATGAATATGATAAAGTTACAAACCTCTCGGAATGGTAAATGATGTTAAATCTGAACTGCTTGTCGTCCTGTGTTCTGTAATGCTAGCTCCGTTTGTCCCAAATGTTAATCTTTCTTATACGCCATTCGTATACAGTTTTGCTATAAGAATTTGTTATACATTCTTCCTATAACATTTTGTAAAAGGACTTTGTTGAATACAATTTTACACGACTTCATCTTACATGCTTGTAATTTGACATGTTTGTATGCAAGTCTGTGGTATGGTTTTGTTATACGATTTCGATTATATATATGCTAAGCGATTTTGTTATATTTTTTGGTATGCATTTCTTTTATATTTACGAATATGTATGTATTATATGTACAATTTTGTTATACGATTGTGTTATATGAACTTGTTATACGGTTATTTTTGGTAAATTTTTTGTTTTATCACAATTTTGTTATACGATATTGTTATACGATTCAGTCATTCCCTTTTGTCAAACTATTGTGTTATACAATTCTGTTATTCCATTTTGTATCTTTTTGCAAATTGTATAATGGACGGAAAAATTTGATAAGTAATTAAAATTATATATTAACTTTGTGTTATTTATGCCCTTGCTCAACGAATTTGTTATATGATTTTAATAATCGACTATATAACGTTTTTACAAACAACATTTATACAAATATGACAACGTTATACACGGTGGTGACACAGAACTGTCAAGAGCTTTCAATTTCATATTTTACAGTCCAGTTAGAAAGTTTTTTTTTCATGTTTTGAAATTTTGGGCAATATGCTTAAGCTTTGCGGTGGACTTTTGTTAGTGAGGACACAAACTTTATGAAGTCCTTGAAAAGCGTTTGACTGTGCGTTCCTATAAGCAAGAGCTTTTTCAATACTTCGTGAAGTTGGCCTTATCTAATTAAGCTTTATACACTAAATAAAAAATCTTGTAACTTTCTATTAACTATTTGGATGTGTTGAATTTGGTAATTCAAAAATATGGTTGTTGTCAATGCTTAATGTTGGTTTGTGCATTCGATCTAAGTGGCTTGCGTATTCGCTTTGATTAGTTTGGCAGCCTTTCTTTGGTTGAAATTATTTATAAGAATTGAAGTACAAATTTTCAATTTAATTTCTAAAAGTAAATTGAAAATTTTAACTCACATAAATATCAAAATTTCCATATCTTAAGCTATTTGAAATAAGCAAATTGTATGAGTGTTGCGTATTAAATAATTTCTTATCAAATTCGATTGGAACTTGGTTGGAAAAGTTTGCGTATCCCACTTTGTAGAACAATTCGTGGTATGATTTTGTCTTATAAATTTGTTATACAATTGGTTTAAGCAAATTTGCTGAACGAATTTGCTATTGGATATCTTTATACGATTTTGTTATACAGTTTTGTTATAAATTTACGATTCTGTTATACGATTTTGATGTACGATTTGTTATACTATATTGTTGTTTGATTTATTTTTTCGATTTTGTTATACTATTTAGTTATATGATTTTGTTATACGATTTTGTTATACTTTTTTGTAGTACGATATAATTATACACTTTTTTTAAGCGATTTTGTTGTACGATTTGTAATACGATTTTGTTGAACGAATAGTTAAACGATTTTGTTATACGAATTTGTTACACGACTTTGTTATACGATTTTGTTATACGATTTTGCTATACGATTTTGCTTTACTATATATGTATTAAGATTTTATTGTAGGATTTGTTATACGATTTTGTTATAAGAATTTGCTACACGACTTTGTTATACGATTTTGGTATACGATTTTGCTTTACTATTTTGTATTAAGATTTTATTGTACGATTTGTTATACGATTTAGTTATACGGTTTTATTGACGATTTGGTTATTTGGTATTTGGTTATCGTATTTCATCGATTTTGTTATACGATTTGTTATTTGATTTTGTGATACGACTTGTACAATTTGTTACAAAATTTGATATACAATTTGTTATACGATTCTTTATACGACATGATATTCATTTGTTATACGATTTGTTATAATATTTTGTAATACGATTTGTAATACGACTTGTGCTGAGATTTGTTATACGACATAATCGGAGGTGTCCCAGAAATCTCTTCCAACCAAATTCCAACCCAAAATTTATTCTCGGTGTCCTAGAAATCTCTTTCGGTTGGTTTCAAACCTCTAGAATTTTGTTGGGAGATTTTGGCAAACCAACCAATACACAAACCAGCCAATACACTTACCAACCAATAGCGACTTCACGAACCCACTCAATTTAGCACTGTTTTTGTAGTAGGACCATAATCCAATACACACACCTTAAGAACTCGACTTTCGGACTAGACTTTCGAACTGAACGAAATCTCTCGAAGTACTGAGACACCGACGGATTTCACTAGCTATTTGCAAACCAACCGAAGCCAAAATCTCTAGAGATTTCCAGGACACCCCCGTATATGCGATTTATTATCTGATTTGTTATACAATTTTGCAGTGCGTTATTGTTATACCAATTTTCATGCAAGTAATGTTCCTAATCGTGGCCGGATGTAGTCCAGCGGGTAGTGTAATCATAAACTCACACACCCGGTCACTATCCCCAGCTATTGGCGCCGCTTTAAAGTAACTAGCCATGAAAACCTTCTCAAAATTTGCCGGCGTTAAACTGAATGTCCTTTCTCTTGTGCGAAAATTAGAAGCACACAAGCCAAGAGATTGAGAGAAGCTCGGTCATGGATCCCTTGGGCTGCTGCTTAAGGCCAAGTGTTTTATTTCTTTTTATTTTTATGCTTCTAACCTACGTCTTCCATTTCTTCTTGTTATAAATTTTTGCTAAAATAAAAGGGTTTTGAAATTGGTTTTGCTCAAACTCTTTTTCTGTTATATCTTATAACTTATCAGCTTTAAGCTGTAGAGCAAAACTTTAAAAAGCTTTTATAACTGAACATAGTTCATTGGGACAGAAAATGTTAACAGATGTATGGCAGCAAGCAGTTCACACTTTGAGCTAGTTACAATTTAAAATTGTTAATGTATATTCATAGTATGAATGCAGCTATTTAAACTGTGTACTTATGAGGTCAGGGAAGCAAACCGGCTCTGAATCGAACCGTTAGTTTGTGCTTCCTTGTCGAGCCGCAAACCAAAGCTAGGCTATCCGATCCTTTTTGACTCAAATGAATACACTATAATAATATACATAAGTACACCGTTTTCGAGGTCCTATTGCTTGGTCAAGGCTGGCATATACATAAATAACACAGCACAATAGTATTTTTGGTGCAGGTCTATTTTTATCAGACTACAATAAGATACATTGCACCAAAAAAAACTGCATGATTGGTTTTGTCATTTCAGCTCTTAGATTCTAGGATTTATGGAGGCAAAAATATTTAGATTTATGAGCTATATGCAACTATCCACATATCAGTGCATCTTTAAAAAATTAACAGCTCACTTTAATCAGCTTATTGGGCAAAAGTCTTAGACGAATAAACACATATGTAAATATGGGGACGACTAGATTCGGACTTTAAATTTGTATAGGAACAATAAAAAGGCTACTCGATTCAACATAGAATTTGTGACAGTGAAAGGCAGCATTTAACAAATCATATTTAGGGAGTATTAGGTTTTTTACACTCTGTACCAAGAAGAAGACCTTCGGCCCTGTTCCGAATTGCGAGTCGATTTTTGTGTAAACGTTGCTTTTTCTAATGTTAAGTTCACAATTTTATATGAAAAGAAAAAACAGAAAGTCTGGGGCTACTAGATTAGGTCTTTTCTTTTTGACGAATTGAACCCGCTTGGCCTTGAGCAATCGGTTTCAGCTGTATAAGCAATTCCGGTTTTCGTCACACCTAATCTAGTAACCGTTGAAATGCTAGTCACTTTCAATATAACATTGTTAGGCTTAAACTCTAAATGCAAACGTTTACACGAAAACCGACTCGAAATTTGGAACAGGGCAGCTTGATTAAAAGAACACATTTAAGACTTCTCTTGCTGCTGTCTATGAACAATCGCCGATCACTTGAACTGTAGTGCTCAGACCCATCAATATTATGACTACACTCAGAAAAAAATTTTACATGAATTTTAGAAAATCGCCAGATTTTAAAATTTGCCCTGGTATTTAGAAAAATTTTCTAATAAACATAAAAATTTTTCCGAAACTTAGAAAAATATGCCATAAAAAGATTTTTTTAGAAAAAACTTTTCTAAAAACAAGAAAAGGCCAGATTTTTCTGAAAATTGGGGCGCATTTTTCTAACATCACTTTCTTAACAGAAAAGAAAGTTGGTCAAGCCCGACTCTAACATACTCTGTACCTGTAAAGTGCTGCCCATCACTGTTGCTTGTTTGTTTTCCTTATAAATCGACTATCATTCGTCCGATTTTAACCATTCCTTTGGCGGATCGCTAAATAATCCTGATTACTAAATATGTCCAGAAGAATCGAACTTTCTATCTATAAAACTGTGGGAGATATGACGTTTTTTCCAATTTTGCGGAAGCGGGAGGGGGCGTTTCAAAAATTGAAAATTAACTTGATCTGCCTGCAAGTATTAGAAGCATATAGCCCATACAAGCCAAACCATCTCTGAGATCCGTGCGTTCATACGGACAGACAGACGGACTGACGGACACTTTTGCACAAACTTATTCTACTCTGTGTACCTCTGGTACAGAGTATAAAAATAGGTCAAAATTAAGTTTTAGTTTTAGAGAATAGTAGCCCTTAAAGAGACTACTGTAATTTCTTAAAAACATGGAAAATTTTCTGAAACTTTTCTTAAATTTTCTTAAAAATATGGCGAGAGTAGCCATTGCTTTTAGAAAAAAAGGTGTTAAATATCAGGAATTTTTGTTCCACTGCAAAAGTATAAGTAGCCATTCAGACCTGCCTTTTCAACACGGAACCGTCCAAGACGGCCGCGTCCGCCGGCTCTAACCAATCCCAGTCAGTCCCGGAAAATGTTGATTTACTTAATAAAAATTAATCAAAGCAGTTGGGGTGTTGTTCAAGCGAAGCGGGACCTAAACCTAAACAGTGGTGGATCTGGACGTTGGACTTGGACTTGGACCGGTGGTGGACTTTGAACGGTGGTGGACCTGGACCTGGACAATGCAGTTGCAAATTGAAAATGGCTTGACACACCCCCAAAGGGCCAAAGCCGAGCTCCTCTCAATCTCTTGGCTTGTGCGCTTCTAATTTTTGCACAGGAGAAAGGGACCTACAGTTTAACGAATATCCGAACGGCAGTTTGAGAAGCTTTTGCATGGCTAATAACTACAAAGCTGGCGCCAACAGCAGAGAGGGGTGACCGGGTGTAAAGTTTATTCAAAGAAAAAACTTTACATTAGAATCGAACCCGCGACCTCTTGCACAGCGGTCGCGCACACTAGCCGCTGAGTTAGAGCATTGCATTTTGCCACATTTGGTAAACATCAAGGATATAGTAATTAGGCAAAGTTGGTCAACAATCCGACCACGCCCACCCTTAGGCCCTCTTCTGGTGTAGGCGGCTGAGTTTTACCTGGTTTTTAAAACTTATGGAAAGAAATCGGGGAAAAGAATTGTAATTCTGTTCTTATACCCAGTTCCCATTGAAAATGGGAAAAGGGGGATCATGAAGTTGTGCAAAAGTATGTAACAGGTAGAAGGAAGCATTTGCGACCCTATAAAGTATATATATTCTTGATCAGCATCAACAGCCGAGTCGATTTAGCCATGTCCGTCTGCCCGTATGAACGCGTCGATCTCAGAGACTATAAGAGATAGAGCCACAAATTTTTGAATGGAGGTAGGTGTATACCCGCATCTCCCATAGATTTATAGATAGAAAGTTCGTTCCTTCTGGACATATTTAGTAGTAAAGATTACCTATCGATCCACCAAAAGAATGGTAAAGATCGAGAGAACGATAGTCCAGTTATAAGTCACGGATTCAAATTAAATGCAGCCTTTTGCTACCACTTGCCTCTATGTCTTTTGTATGGCAGGAAAGCATCACTCAACACAAGTATGCAGGAATGCAAGAATGTGCTGCTGTGAGAACCGGACATTATAATAGAAAATTTGATAAGCAATTGTCAAGCGATGCTTGTGTGCAGCAAAGTGTAATTAATGCTAATTGGGTTTCGTGTGCATAAGTTAAAAAGTTGCAAATTTGCAGTGTGAAACAAAGTTGTTAAAATAATTGCATTGTTTCAAAGTTCTTTGCTATGATATGCAGTGTGAAACAAAATAATTAAACTAATTCCATTATTACAAAATGCTGCCATGAAACAAAAACTGACGATTTAGAAACCTGCGGTGAAGGCGGTGCGCTTGGTATACAAAGGACTAGGGAAAACAAACATATGTTTTCTTTTAAATTTGATGCCTCAAGTTCTTACCATCCCTGAGATTTATGTATTCGCTGTTGAATCTGGTCGAAAATTCACTATCCTAATAGGTTCAGAAATGCACCTTTCTCTGTAACTTCTTCTTCTTCTTTGGCCATCACAACCGTTTTACGGTCTCGGCCGCTGCCACTAATGCCCGCCACTCGCCTCTGTCCCGAGCGACATTCCACCAGAAGGACACTCCCAGCTTCGCAATGTCTCCCTGCACCTGGTCGCGCCATCTCCGCTTCGGTCGACCCTGCTCTCTGTAACTTTGGTCTGTGAAAAACCAGGGGTAGAACCAGGGGTAGTGGTAAGAAGTCATTGATAAAGTGGCCCATCAATAAATTTTGGAATTTAAACTGGGTCCGAAAAAATGTCATACCATTTTTACATACAAATAATGCTCGTTCTTTCATCTTCATTTCAAACTTTATTTGATAGCAAATCTTACCGACGAACCTTGGAAATTCACACTTTTATAAATCAGAAGTCAGCCAGAACTAAGACTGTCTCAGACTAGTATGTTGCTTTTCACCAGCTGACAGATAACCAAATACATATGTATGCAAGTGCCTCCACTCCCCTGACAGTCGACTGTTAAGAAGGCTTTGGTGTCAGCCTATTTTGCTTTTGCTTCTTTAATCTTAGCTGAATGTTGCTTCTGGGATTTATTACCACATTTGCTCAGCGGCTTATTAGCCCTCTCACAGACAGACAGCATCTGCCGCCACTCTCTGGCTTTCAGTCTAAAAGCCCCCTCTTCGTCTGATTCCCTACTGCAAAAGTTATTACTGCAGCCAGGCGGAAAATTGTTTCTTTTTCCGCAAGCGAATGGCTTTCACGCGCAGAGCCACAGTTGCCGCACTGAAAGCTTAACACCAACTCCAATTCGGGCTAGGAGTACAGCTAGCGGCTGATTGCCGCTAATGAGCGTCAAATTGAAATTCCTGCGGTGGGCAACTCCCATCCCCTGCTCGTCAAACAGCTCGCACATTGATTTCAGACCAACGCACACAACCACATTACTCATTCCCGTGTGCCTCAGTCTTTCCTTAAGCTCAGTGAATCAAATTTCACGTGTCCACATCATGGGCCATCATAAACCAGTTGGCCGCCTGCCGTTTGGCTGTTTAAAATTCCGCATGCAACGCACCTTGATCCGCGACCACTATTAATATGCCAGTCAGGCGGTCGTTCGGGATGAAGACCAAGGCAATAGCGCCGGAGGCGGCACACCTTAGTGACAGTCCAGTGTCACTGGAAAACTTTTCTGTTCCATCGACTCTAACGTCCTTTCCCGTTGAACCGGAATATTAGAGAGCTGACTGTCAGCGAGCGGTAATTTTTTATGCATGCTCGCAACTTTCAGCGCCAACAGGATGTGTCAAACAGGCTTCACTCACTTAGTAGCAGTCACCTTCAAACACACTCACACATGGGCAGGTAAAAACTTTTACAGAATTTGTTTGCATAAAGCAAACTCGAGACATTGTTGATGGAACCGGGGAACTGGGAGCCGACACGTGCTTAGCAAGCCTAGACGGGGGAAACGGACAAATGCCTGTCATCGCAAATTACGCTGACATGATGGCTGATGGCTTCTTCATCGTGTGGAAATTAAAAGAGTTTACAACTGTTCGCAGTGGGTGAAAGTCCTTTGGGAAACTAAAAAAAAACGGAGTTTTGTATGAATCAGATAAAGTCAATCATAATAAGTGAGGGAATACAATCAAAATATTGTACTTGTATAAGTGTGATTCGCTGCTGGCCAAGCAGCAAACACTCTCTCTGAGAGACAGGCACAGTATGTGCGAGAGAGAGAGAGGCTTAAAATAGAGATGCATTCCCCCGGTTAGAATATAGACCTTCCCCTGCCTCCATTCATAATTCGTGTCATGTTTTCTTTCAGTTTTCTTCCGGGGATCACGATGATTCATTGAAAGGCCTCTGTCAAAATTCCCACTAATTGTAGCAACAAAACATTTGTTTATTTTTACTTTGATGTGTTTTTCACTTGAAACTAATATTTAAATGTTGCATGGAAATGTCAATAAAACCTAGTGACAAGTCGGGGGGCGGCAGCACACAAAACGTCGTCAGACAATTCCCAAAATAGTCATTCGAAAATGTGAGTGGGGACCTTCAAAAGAGGGGACTTTGCTTTACGAATAGAAGTCCCCTGGGCAAGGGGGACCTTTAATGTACTTCATACTCTAATGCCGTAAAGCTCAACAGGTGTTTGGGGATTAAGAGGACCGGCGGCAGTGTCGAATTATCGCTGTGCCGGCCAACAAACTCATAAATCAGCACGTTCCAAGCACTTGGGGCAATGTTTAGCAGCAATTGCAATAAATGACCGGAATATTGGGAAACCCACACCAGATTACCTTATCCCATGTGGAAAATCTCTGGCCAGAGAAATGCATTTGTCAGTGTCATTTGCCCTCTCGATTAATTCGCACCCGCGTGACTTCGATTGTAATCAAACAACATGAGTTTCAGTTTCAGTGCCAACATTTTGCTCTTTTTGCTCAATAAGCACCACAAAAACAACAAAGACCGAAGCAAAAATGAAAGCAATATCGGTGACCAGTGTACAAGACGGATGCAAAGACAAAGAATGTTGGAACGAAAAAGCGCACCCTGGACACACACACAGAAGAAAAACGAGAAAAGGAGAACCAAGAAATAGGCCTAAATGCTGAACATGAGAGTATTGCATGAGGATTCATCGATTCGTTGCTTTGTTTATTTGCCACTTCTTGGGCTTTCTCGGACAATTCACCGATTTCCCAGCATTGATATCCAATAAGATTTTTGCCTAATTCTAAAATTGTTTGTTTCCACAGTAAGGTAGTAGGGTAGCTTTTTCTTTAAAGGAGCAACAAAAGTGTAGACATCAAATTGACATTATTTAGTCATCAGTTTGAAACTATTGAGTATCATTTTCACTTTAATACTCCAAGTACTAAGTAGATATTTTTGAAAGTATTAAATTGATATTTCGAGAATATCAAATTGAAATCGAATTTTTTCAGGCTGATATTTTTATACCCTTGCAGAGGGTATTATAAAATTGTGCGGATGTTTGTAACGCATTGAAGGAAGCATCTCCGACCACATAAAGTATATATATTCTTGGTCTGCATGACGAGCTGAGCTGATTTAGCCCTGTTCGTATGTCTGTTTCTATGCTATCTCCTCCGTCAGTTTTAAAGCTATCCTCACCAAACTTTGCACGAAGTCATTTGATACATATACGCTGCACATTTGTCGGAACCGGCTGGATCACAGGAACGATCGGTCGAAAAACTAGTCTTAGTGAGAAAAACTTTTTTGTTTTTTATGGAAACGCCACCAAAGTACGTATTTCTTAGTTAACTGTCCTTTCCCATGATTTCACTAAGTTTGGACGAAATCGGATGACTATAGCATATAGCTGCCATTGGAACGATCGGTCGAAAAACAAGTTCTAGTGAGAAAAACTTTTTTGTTTATTATAAGAACGTCCTTATCATTGGCGTAAACTTATTTTATATACTTTAACACAATTCCACAAAGTTTTATCAAAATCGGATGACTATAGCATATAGCTGCAGTATGAATGATCGGTCGAAAAAGAAGTTCTAGTGAGAAAAACTTTTTGTTTTAAATGGGATCGCCTCCAAATTTCGTAATTAACAGTGTATTATGCTTTTCCATGATTTCTCCAAGTTTAGTCGAAATCAGACATCTGTTTAGTATAGATCCCATAGAAAAGTAAGGTCCAAAAAGTAGTCTTAGTTAGAAAAACTTTTGTATTTGCAATGGAAGCTGCAAGGGTATACAAAACTTCGGACGAGCCGAAGTAAACTTTCCCCTATTTTTTTATAATCATTTTGATACCATCTGATAATTAGATATTTCTTTTTAAATCATTCACCTAAGCCTAAAATGTTTAACCAGAGGTCGGGTCAACTGATCTCCAAATCTGCGAGGCACCTGGGGAAAAAGACACGACGATGATTGACGAAATCATCACTGATGAAAATATAATCTGGGCTATCAAGTCATTCCAACCCTTTAAATCACGAGCACCGGATGACATCCGACCAGATACTTTGCAATTATCGATCTTGAATCTACCGCCATTGCTGACCAAGATTTTCAAGGGATGTCTCCTCACGGGTTACATCGCAGAAAGCTGGAAGGAGGTGAGAGTGGTCTTCATCCCCAAAACAGGGAAGATAAACCAAAACTCCCAAAAGGATTACGGAGCATCAGTCTATCATTGTTTCTTTTGAATACGATGGAGAGAATCCTGGATCTCCACTTGAGAAGCAAGCTCACACCACGTACGTTCAGCGGTGCGCAGTACGTCTACTTTAAAGGTAGATCTGTTGACAAAGCACTACATGAAGTGGTAGGGAGCTTTGAGGAATCGCTGAATCAGAAGGAGCTTGCGTTGGAGGCCTTCCTCGACATCGCGGGAGCCTTCAACAATGTCAAGACCGAGTCGATTACGGCAGATCTAGCTAAAATTGGCTCACACCCTATGATTACACACTGGCTAAGGAACATGCTTAGCAGCCGAGAGATCAAATCCACTCTCTGTGCAGTCAACATTAAAAGAAGAACAACGAAACCTGGTTCTCAACGAACTTTTCTTACATTGAGGTTTAACGGATGCAGGGTAACAGAATATGCAGATGACCTCGTTCTTATGGTAACGGGTAAATTTGTACCCACAATCAGTAAGCTATTGCAATCTGCTCTTGCTAGCACCCAAATATGGGCACATCAGAACGGTCTAGGAGTTAACCCACCGAAGACCCAACTGGTGCTGTTTACAAGGAGATACAAGATCCCTGAGTTCACAATCCCATCCATTGGGGGAACGCAGTTCAACCGGGTCAATGAAGCGAAGTATCTGGGTGTCATTCTAGACTCGAAAATCTCCTGGAAGAGAAACTCCGAGGAAAGAATGAAGGAGGCACTACGCCGGCGTACTACGCCTGCAAAAAGACTTTCGGTAGGAAGTAGGGACCGCAACCGTATGTCATTCATTGGTTATACTCAGCCGTCGTCAGACCTATCCTTATCTATCGAGCGCTGGTATGGTGGAAGGCGGCCAACACCAAGTTCCACCTAAACAACCTCCATAAGGTACAAAGAGCAGCTTGCCTGGGTATTACAGGATCCCTGAGATCTACCCCCAAGGCGGATCTGAATGTAATTCTGAACCTGGAACCAGTAGGCACTTTCGTGAAGTATGAAGCAACGAGAAGCGCTGTAGGAGTCCGGGAATTGAAACTTCTTAAAGCATCTACTTTAGGCCACAGCAGTATCCTACAGGAAGAAGGAATAAATGCAGAAGCAAAGGGAAGCGACTACTGCATACCAGTTCAGAAATGGAATGACAACTTTGGAATTTTTTTCCCGAAGAGAGAAGAATGAAAGCAAGACACTGCCATCAGGGAGAACGAGCTTTCCATCTATACAGACGGTTCGAAAACGGAAAAAGGCCCAGGAGCAGGCATCAACTCCGAAGAACTTGCGACACATCTCTCATTCCGTCTACCGAACTTGTGTAGCGTTTTCCAAGCAGAGATTTATGCTATCTGGCAGGCAGCTAAATTGGTATACACCTTGGATGAAACTATAAGAAGCATTTAAATCTTGGTCGACAGACAGGCTGCCATTAAGGCTCTGTCATCAAATGCCACAAAGAGCAACAGAGTCCGCGGCTTGTCGACAGCACTGAACCGAATCCTGGTCACGCAGGCATACCAAGCAACGAGGGAGCAGACGAGAATGCAAGGAACGGTTCAGCGCTTTCAGCGACACTAGCGGTAACGGACTTTCAAAGACCCCTGCAGGATATCATGCCCAAAGTAAAGTGGAAGGCCAGAACTAGGGCAGAACGACAATGGGACCTCGCAACCGGTTGTAACATCTACCGCTCACTCTGGCCGCCCACTCACCCATAAGAACTGCCCAAGTCCTACACTTTAACAAGAACAGGATTAGAACTATGATAGAAGTCACTGCACCATTGGTCATATGGCCATCAGGATGCGCGTGCCCCACCATGACTTTTGTGGATGTTTTGGGAATGAGGAGGAAAGCATCAGACACCTTCTTTGCCACTGTCCTGCACTTCTTAGGAAACGCACCGAGCATCTGGGTAGACCATTCTTTGAAGACTTTGGCTGTCTGGCAAATGTGCCCCTAGAAGACCTGACTCTTTTAGTGGATTCCCCAAAATGTTTTAAATAGGGAGACTGCGCAGAGCCTGACCGTCAATTTCCGCTTCCCCCTCCCGTCCCCTCCCCAAACCTTTTCCCCCCATATAAGGCATCATAATGGGCCAAAAGGCCTCTGGGTAATTTCGGTCTCTGCCGAGCAGCCTATTTAACCTAGCCTAACCTTGTATACAAGCTATCCGAGAAGATTTCGTCTTAAAAAATCAAGAAGAAGAAGTTATAAATTGAAAAAGAATTTAAGGTTGCCGATTCGTACTACAATTTTTTCTTTCACAAAGTGAAGTAAGGAACATCCATAATTTACAATCAACTAAATTCTTCTTCCTTAAAAACTTATAAAAATGTGTATTTTTAACCTTGCTGGGACTTGAACTTATGACATGGTATTTTGACGTTGGCCTCCACGGACTATTAAAAAAAGCGTTGAATCAAATTACCATAAAGAACCTACACAGAGGGAAAAACCGAGAACATTGGACTCAAAATGAGCACATTCGGTCACAAAAACTAATCATGACCCGATTTTCTCACTTTAAGAACACTTTTCTCACTTCAAGAACTTTTTTTTGAGAACGCAAAATCTTGATGTGAGTTGATATGATCCGTTTTTGAGAACATTTTAAACTCACAAAAAAATTTGAGGTGCAGGTCCGCCGTCCAGGTCTAAAACCGCCCAGTTCCAGGTCCAAGTCCACCGTCCTGATCCACCGTCGAAGTTCAACCACCGTCCAGGTTCAGGTCCGCCGTCCAGGTCCACTGTCTAGATCTACCGTCCAGGTCCACTGTCCTGGTCCACTGTCCGTCCAGGTCCACTGTCCCGATCCAGGTCCACTGTCCAGTTCCAGGTCCACTGTCCAGTTACAGGTCCCCTGTCCAGATCCACCCGTCCAAGGTCCAGGTCCACTGTCCAGATTCATGTACGCACGGACATCGCTTGTACAACACCCCACCCACTTTTGTTATTTTGTCGGACTAACTGGGAGTAGAGAACAAGACCTTTGGAGAGAGCAACGACGGCGGCGTCGCGACGCGTCATATATGCTTGCAAAAAACCATGATTTTTTGCTCTTAAAAGTATGCCAACTTTATTTCCATTAATAATTATGGCAGTTTTAAACCTAGTCCACACTAGTTAAAGATCTGACTAGTTAAGGATGTACCAAATAAATGAGGTTTAAGGCAAATATAAAATAAATAATTTCCTTAATGAATAATTTATATAAGTACAGCATACTTAGGCTATGGCCTTGCATCCCAGAAGAAGAGGATTAGAGCAGGAGTACCTCAAGGTAGCGTTCTGGGACCAACACTCTACAGCCTGTTCACAGCAGACATGCCTACTGCTTTGGACATTCCAACTGAGGAGCCGCAGGACCTTCTAATCGCCACCTTCGCCGACGACACGGCGATCATGGCCCGTGACAGATGCGTATACTCGGCTACAGACGCGTTGCAAGAGTATCTCAAAAGGTTTGAGAACTGGGCCTGTCGTTGGAACATCTCCATCAACCCTGAAAAGTGCATATCTGTCACCCATACGCTCAGAAGAGACAGTAACCCTGGCGTCTTCCTGCATGGAGAGATCCTCCCTCACAAATTGGCCCTCAAGTATCTTGGAGTGACACTTGACAACAGGCTTACCTTTAAACAGCATGCCGCAAGGCGAAGAGGATGACTTGGCTACTCAACGCCAACAACAAACTCTCGCTAAGGAACAAGGTCCTCATATACAAAGTGATCCTGGCACCGATTTGGAGGTACGGCGTTCAGGTGAATGGCATCGCCGCGAAGACCCACCTGAACAAAATCAGGGTCTTCCAGGCCAAAATCTTCATCCGAACTCGCGACATTGAACGAGAATGTGGCGTTCCGATGGTAGGAGATACCATTAACGACCAGGCGGCAAGGTACCTGGATATGGTGGCTGCCAGTCCAAACAACCTTGCCAGGCGCCTACTCCGCACGCGTAAGATAAACGGGATAAGGGCAAGACGCAGGATCCAAAGAATCCACCCAGGTGATCTGGCAAACCGCAGGATTTAGCTTTAAATTTCGCAACAAACAGAATAAACACAACCTGAACATTAAGTAAACAGTTAACGATTAATAGATAACTGATACAAGTAAGCTAAACATAATCTTAAACAAAATAGTATTTTGAAAATACAAACACAAAAACTAGCAATAATTCATTAAACTTAGATGTTAAAACCCTTACAACTAAGCACACACAAAAAACATACCCAAACATGTAATATAATAAAACTAAGAAAAAACCCTCCCCCTACAATATAAGTTACCATAAGGTAACAGTAAGTTGTAAAATTTAGTTTAAGGTGACTAAATAAATATACATTTTATTATAAAAAAAAAAGACGCACGTCTGAATGTCTGCATATACTTTTCGATGGGGTGGTTGAGGTGAGCTGAATTGTGCTCATATCAAGAACATTTGTGCTCAAATATTTGAGAGAACATTCTGTTCATATTTTGAGATGAAGAAATCTTATTTTCTGACCACGTTTTTTCCATCGGTGTAGTCATTTGTTAAGTTCTCAGGTTGCGAAACTCCCCATAGTGCGTAGAACCTAGAGGTAATGAATTCAAGTCCCACCGCAAGATTAAGATTTTTATACCCTGTTCCCATTAAAAATGGGAAAAGGGGGATCATGAAGTTGTGCAAAAGTATGTAACAGGTAGAAGGAAGCATTTGCGACCCTATAAAGTATATAAATTCTTGATCAGCATTAACAACCGAGTCGATTTAGCCATGTCCGTCTGTCCGTCCGTCCGTCTGTCCGTCTGTTCGTATGAACGCGTCGATCTCAGAGACTATAAGAGATAGAGCCACAAATTTTTGCATGTAGGTAGGTGTATACCAAATTCAAACCGAGTTTGTTTCAGACTTGGAATGAAAACACAAGAACTCAAGGGAACATGGGAACAGGGCACTCGACTACAGCTCCCTTACTTGTTAATAATGAGTTTGTTTCTTAACAATGATCTTTAGTCCCCCGCCGATTGTGCAAAACAGCACTTTTTTTAAGCTGTATATTGTCATCCAAACCACTTTCAGGCGAATTTTGGGGGAAATATCGATGAGAGAAAGCGATTTCACATATAACTTATCTGTCTCTTGAATTTTAAAAATGCGATACCCAATGTAATTTGTTTTATGGAAATGGGCAAACTATCACCAAATTCTCCCCTCAAGCCGGGTATCCAGCAACGCAAGATCAAAAATTCCTGCCAAAGCTCATATGAAAAAAATTGTGCCAGGAATTTTCTGTTTACGATTTCGTTTGTTGTGCATCCAGCAACTTGAACAAAATCCACACTTTGTATAGGTGGCGGCGTATATTGGAATATATTGTTGACAATTATTTTGGAGCGCATAGATGGAGACAAATGGGGGGTGGAGAACAAAGCAAACGCCAGATAATGTTTATATAAATATAATACAAGATTTAATTTAATTAAATTAATAATAGCGGTTTCTGTTTTGTAATAGTTTCATTCTCCCTTATTGCTACACATGCAGCAGATTCATTTTGCCAAGGTACTGATCCGGCTGCTGAGCTTTTGTTCTTATCTTGCATTCAAATATAACAGACTTTATTTAATTGGCTACCAACCATTGAGTCTTATTTTTTTTCGGAGAGCAATGTGGCTGATGTCGAGGTGTGATGTCATGACACCCGACCGCTCAATCAATGATAAACCACTAGACACGTCGTACTGAAATTTAATCTACAATGGTAGACCGAAGTTGGTTTAACGTTATTTTGTTTAAATTTATTTAAGTTCCAAATTTCTGGCAACAATTTTCCGCAGTGCTGGATACAGGCCTTCAAACTATAGCCTTTTGTTGACGAGAGAGATAAAAAACAAGACATTTTGCTGTAGGAAGCCATTTCTTCCACGATATGAATTCTATCTTTCTAATGGCAAAATTTCACAACAATCGGGCCTACTTTGAAATAATTGGTTAAAACTTATACCAAGTAGCAGCCGATCCTTACCAGTTGTTTGTTGGCACCAAACGTTTATTTCCGAAAACCCTGTTGAATTTCCCATCAGTGGCGATTTAATTCAAGAATCTAGCAGCTCTTGTTAAAAAAAGGATTTTCAACGATATCTGAAGGACATTGCGTTAAATTATTCGAAATTAGGCATACATCAGTTTCTTTTGAAGAGTTCTATTTAATAAACAAGTAAGGGAGCTGTAGTCGAGTGCCCCGACTACGAAATACCCTGTTTCCTTGACTTCTTGTGTTTTCATACACATATACACACACTCACACATACACACACACACTCTAACATAAGCACACAAGCACGCGCAAACGCGGTAACTGACAATGCTAGGCCCCCCTCGCTCCCACAAGCAAAATTGATTCGTATATAACTTCGGTGTTTTTTGTCCGATCTTATTGATCTTTTCAGAATAGATAGATATTGGGCCTTACTTGATATGTATAAAGTTTGGAAGGTATATCTTAAAAATTGTGGCTCTGACAGATTTTTGCGCTTAAAGGGGGGAGGGGGAGGAATTTTTCAAATCTGAAACAAACTCGATTTGAATCGGGTATAGGAATTTTCCAAATTTGAAACATGCAAAAATTTGTGGCTCTAGCTCTTATAGTTCATACGGACAGACGGACGGACAGACGGACATGGCTTAAACGACTCGGCTGTTGATGCTGATCAAGAATATATATACTTTATAGGGTCGCAAATGCTTCCTTCTACCTGTTACATACTTTTGCACAACTTCATTATCCCCCTTTTCCCATTTTCAATGGGAACAGGGTACTATTGAAATGTGTAACTGTTATTTTCGGTCCCTTTTTTTTTAAGTTGAGTGGATTATTCATATAAATTTCTTTTTGTTAGTATAGCAGAGACCTTCGAAAACTGTTTCTTTACAAAAGTTACATGTCAATTTGATGAAACTGTGTCAATGAAAAAATAAAGAACTTTTTTTATAAACTACTTTCTATTCAAAGATTTCCACAGAATGGGTGATCCCGGACAATTAATAAAATTGCATAAAATGATACAGATTTATGTACAAAGATGCCTCGTGTTAAGAGCAAGAAGTGTGTCACTCCCAGCCTGCACATTTATTTGGTCGTTGGCAAGTGACAGATGGCAACATGATTCAATCAAGTTCACTTCATGGGAATCTACTCCATAACCCCACACCACATCCTCAACCTAATCCTTGGCCTTTGATTGGCGCTCAAGGGGCAATTTTACTGAGTGCATTTTGCTCTCGACACTTAGTGCTTGTTGGCTGTACTTACTTATTACTCTCTTGTTGTGCTCTCGTAATAGTTGTGCGAATTTGTCATCATCAACCCAACCAGAACGAAAAGATTACCTACAAGAACAACAAACGGAGCCAACCAAAACGGAGATAAAATGAAAAAGCGAGGCGATTCATTTACTTATGAATAACAAATGGTATAATAGGGAGAACGCGCGCAACTGTGAAGCACAGTTGGGGCTGCCCCAGGGATTTAAATTCAATTCGTTTACGGCAAAAGCGCATTCATCAGGCGAGACAATTTGAAAAATGGCCAAATTCTAAAGGACTAACCAGCCATTGAAAGGGAAACGCCAAAGTCGTCCAGTTTTATTTAGTGCAATTTAAATAAATAGCTTTTAAGGACATAACCTTGTAGTTTCTTTTAAATGTGAGGGTGGATCAATAAGTAACTATAGGGTACGTCGCTGAGAGGGATAATTGCATTACCGTTGGAACTTGGCCAAGTAAACCATGAAGCAGCGACCTTAGAGAGCAGCGGAACTTAGCGAATTGCGCAGTAGGCTTAAATTTGGAACTAGAAATTAGAAAAAAAGGGGGAAGTTTGGAATATGCATAAGGACTCCGTACCCAACGCAATAAATTGTGATTTCCAAATAATTAAATGGTCATGTCATTATAGAGAATTTTCCATTTTTGGAAAAGAAACTATTTTTTTAGAGTAAGTGAAAGAAAGCTACATACACACCAGAGCTTTGACCCTTACTGGGTTGAAAGGCACTCCTAGGAAAAACGAGTCTTACGGCAGTCCAAATAAGATTGAATTCTGCCTAATAGGCAGAAATGAAATCATAGTTTAGAAATCGTTAAGCCACTTGTTATTTCAATAAGGATTCAGCTCGCTCCCTCAGTTGCTCAATTTTAAATTTTTTACAAAATTTTAAGTAGGCCTTGCAATGTCTTCGTGCTGGTTAACTTGCCTTAAGCACTTCGTACTCTATATTTTGTAAGATTAATTTTCATTTTTTTTAAGACTTGGGCCTTGTTGGCGTGCTTACTCAAGCCGCTAGTGATAATCTTATTCCGATTTCGGTAATTGTTTACACCAAAAATTCTGAAATTTCTTTTTAGGAAAGAATTATGAAGAATTTACGTTCAGAAATTAATTTTCGGTCGACCATGGTTCTTTGTTTAATTCAAGTTCAAAGGTTTTGCTTTTACCCATACAAATATATACTGGATGACATATGATTTTCGTATTTTTGTTTTTGTGAATAAATATATTGAAAATTTTCTCTTATGAATAAAATTCCCAAATAAAAAGTCACTGGAGAGAAGACGCAACTTGCCAATCGTTCTAAGCTATTGACCACCAACTGAATACTTTTGCTAATGTTTTTACGTTTATTGTGAATGGCTTCAAGACTGTCTGCTATATCCTTAACAAGAATAGCGTGTCTCTGATATAGCTTCCATATATAAGCAATTGTTTTTATATTTTGTTTTCAAAGTCAAAAGTAAACAAAAGACTTCTGATTTTTGACCGTATCTAAGTGTAAAGGCTTTTTGCCGGTATCCAACGACAAGTGATAAATGCAGCCTTTAAGCCCTAGTATTAATTGGCTATAAAGCGTACATTTTCTTGAATTTCAGTGCGAAAGTGAGGAGTTTTAATTCCCGTTACTCTTAGAGTAAAAAAGGTACACTAAAGTCGTGCAAATGTATGTAAAAAACTTACACAGCCGGTCACCTTTACTGCTGTTGCCGCCAGCTTTGAAGTAATTAGCCATGAAAAGTCTTTTCCAACTGCCGTTCGGATTCGACGTTAAACTATAGGTCCCTTTCTCTTGTGCGAAAATTAAAAGCGCACAAGCCAAGAGATTGAGAGGAGCTCTGATTTTCCCTTTGGGACTGTGTCAAGCCATTTTACATTTTATAAAAGGAGCATAATGACCAATTTTTTGAACAATCCATAAAATAATAGAATAAGTTAAATTTATGGACTTAAAGCTAAACTTTCTAATTGGAATTAACGTCAAATTTTACAGAAAGCGACGAATTCATTATAGTCGTGCATTTACAGTTACAGTTAAAGCTTGGTACGGAGTACGGAGAAAAAAGCCATTTATAGCAAAAGTGGATCGTATAAACAAATAAGTGTGTTATAGATATTTTTAATGGTACGGTCACACTTTTCCCGGCTTACAAATAATTTAATAAGGATTTCCCCCATCATCGTTGCGACCGGTGCTGCCCATAATTGTTTGTTTTCCTTATAACTCGACAATCATTCATCCGATCTTTACCATTCCTTCTTAATTCTGATTACTAAATATGTCCAGTAGGAACGAACCTTCTATCTATAAAACTGTGGGAGATATGACGTTTTTTCGAATTTTCTAAGGCGGGAGGGGCGTGGCAAAAATTGAAAATAAACTTTTTTTGCCTGCAAGTATAAGAAGCATATGTCCCATACCTGTCAAACCTCTATCTCTTCAGATTTGAGAGATGACCTCCTTAATTATGTCAATAAAGAATTTAATGGGCACTCAAGAACTGAGTTTTGTAGTTTGTGGAGGGTCATTTTTTACCACCCTTCTGATAATGTGGTTTAAGCTTTTAAAAGCTCGCCTAACTGTAATTTTGCTCTAGAGCAGCGATGTTCAAGAAGAGCAAAAAGTGAGAATGTACGATATTAAAGCGACACAGCCCAGCTTTGAACTGCCCTGCTCGACGTCTGGGCATCGAATGCAAGCAAAGAGAGCGCTGCTTACGCTGATATGCCCGACTTCGGCTTGCGCTTGGCTCGTGTGCGTGTAAATAGCCGACTGCGCTCTAGAGCTGCAAGTCGGCTGCAAGGCGCTATTGAAACCGTCGATTTTTGTCAAATTCGACGTTTGTTCCGATTATTAGGTTTTGGTTTACCCCTACAAATGCATTTTATTCTATAATTTGATATATCTTTCAATAAATGTGTGATCATGCTCTTGTTCCATTAATTGAACACTTGGGCCAGTTTTTTTTGTATGAATTAACAATGCCTTTTTTCTGAACGTTTTGCATGTTTCATTTTAGTATTTTAATATCGATTTCACCAAAATTCTGAATAAGCTTGATTTCCGGGCAATTACAGCTGAAGCTTTCACTTAAAATGGATTTTGAACGATATGTCGTATAAATATGAAACGTCTGCAGGGAGATAAAAATATGAGCTTTTTTACTTTGATAAACGATTTTTTTAATGCTTGCTAAGTTTTGGGAGCATTTAAATTACAAATTTGGTGACTGTTGTATAAATATGAAACTCCCCTTATTTAGTAATCAGGATTATTTATCGATCCACCAAAGAAATGGTAAAGATAAGATATGAAAACAATCAATTATGGGCAGCACCGGTCGCAACGGTGATGGGCAGCAATTCACAGGTACAGAGTAAGTTATAGTCGGGCTTGACCGACTTACTTTCTTGTTTTTCTTATGGTTTTTCTAATAAGAAATAGATTTTTCTTTAAAAACGCGTTTTAAAATTTATCTCGAAAACTGAAGCTGATACAAACAATCTAACTTAAGATCTGAAATCCTCCCCCCCGAGAAAGTATAATAGTAGTCAAAATATTTCATGCAACAAGAATGCTGTTCCCTTGTGTTATCATTATAGTCCACTCAAATGTCCGGAGCGTATTGCTTAGTGTTTTGGGGACTACGAAAAGTACTATTGTTTGGCCAATTCATTAAAATAAGGAAACAAAAATAATTTTTTTTTTTGCCTCGAAAGCATTCGTGAAATGTTGGGTTCTTTGGGTTGAGTTTACCATTAATCCACCCCTATATCAATTACCTCTGGTAATCTATTAGTGAATTCACCCACCCTCTATCAGTGCCTCTGTGCTAGACGTGGTATCCACGAGTTGGCTGTGGGGGCAAACCAATATACCCAAAGGCAATACCAACAATCGAGCGAGTCAATAATTTGGGATGTCGACGTTGCTGTCGCAGTCGTCTGTTTTTATTGCCGCGAATATTGCCGCTCATAACTTTTGAATGCGAACTTTTGGCCTTTACAAAAAAATGCCGCTGCGTTGTGGCTTGACAAAAAAAACTTTTGTGCCCCAAGCCCCCCCTGAAGCGGCAATATGAATAAGAGTTCCCCATGCTCCCTTAAACACACACATACATATACAAACACACACACACTCATATGGGCCATAAGGAAGCATGTTTATTCATAGCCATGGCGGGTTCATGTTTTTCACTTCGCCTCTTCGGAAGCCCCATTACGTGTGGGTATGTAATTTACGCACTTATGGGCTTGTGTGTGTGCGCACTTGCTCCCCTGTGTGCATATGTGTGTGTGTATGTGCGAGTGGGTGTAGACGCGGTTTATCTAATGCCACCGCACACAGCAATCAAAAACGCATTTTTCGGAGCAGCCGCTAACGCCGAGAGATATGCGAGTGTCACGATTATTATTTTATATTAAATTTGATCCCCGCAATCGTGCAAACATACAAAAAACCAGCATCGCACATGCACATGGCACACATATGTATGTAAGTTGGAACTTGTGTGGCAGTGGCAGGATACACGTGCGCATCGTTGCCCCCAGTAAAAATCCCCTAATTTGAATAAAATGAGTACTTTCCTGGCGCATTAAGGCAACGATTAAGTTTAAGTGACTCTGTTTAGGCACTCAGGCTACAGTAATTGTTAAGAGTACTTTATTGACAGGAATTAGTTCAAACCCAACCACAAAATGTAAACCAATTAAATGCCTCTGTGAAATTGATGTCACTTGCCTGCAATGAAAACCGCAACTATTCCTTTGCCCAAACCCACAAGTCACGAGTGTGGCAGCAATGCTTGTCAATTCTTTCAATTTATTATTGAATCCGCCTTCTGTCAATAACATTCAGGGCGGAGTTAGCGTGAAACAAGGTGCGTACGTGTTGGAAAGCCTTCTCGAAACCATCAATCTAAAGCCCAGCTAAGATAGATGACATCGAAAGGTTTTGGGTGCAAAAATGTGAAGGAATGTTCTCAACGAAAGCTATCGCCTGAGATACAATTGATTACCGTGTCAGACAGGCGGTAAAGTGCAGCTGGTTTTCCTGCATCCTTCCTTAAACTGTTGGCGTTGAATTTCTTACGAATTTTAATTCAATTTAACGCATTTCAAATTATCAACAAATTGGTAAGGGATTGAACGCTCAAAACAGAAACCAATACTCGATTCACAAATTGATCCACAAATTGAGTTTTCGAAATTTTTTTTTTTTCTTACAAATTTCGCACAGTTCTACTCGAGGACTTACCACTTTGGAAATATGTTTTAAATATTTCCCAACTTTCTTCAAGCAAATAGCAACCCATTTCGAAAATGCCAAAGTTTTTCTAAATATTAGTCAAATTATGAATAGTTCAAATTCCAAAAACTAAATGGACCCTGTAGTACCTTTAACTTAAACACTTATTATGGAAAATTTATAGAAGTTGTCTTCTAACGGGAGACAACTAAAAATCTGCACAAACTTTGAGAGAGCGCGCCCTTATCCAAGCTTTACCTAAATGCTTTCGGGATGACATTTCTTTCTCTTTCTTCTCCTGTCAACACGTTTTCTTGACAAAAATTTTGACAAGTAGTCGCCATCATGCCGTCCGAGCAAGAACGTCTTTGTGATCGTGTTGCAACATTTGCTGACGATACTGCTTTTATGGCGAAAGACCCATGCATTTATAATGCCACCGATGTCGTTCAGCAATATTTGTATCACTTCAGCAGATGGGCTAAGCGATGGAACATTGGGCTAAACCTGGATAAATGTGCCAGTGTAACATATACACTTCGTCGCGATGAGTGCCCTGGCGTCTTTCTCAATGAGCAGCTATTACGGCACTTGCCTGGACATAAATACTTGGGAGTATATCTGAACAAGCGCCTTACACTCGGAACCCATATCAACACGCTTGTTAGATCACTTTACGACAGAGTGAAGAAACTGGGATGGCTGCTCTCCAGTAGGAATAAACTCTCACTCTGCATATTTACAAGGCAATTATAGCACCGGCTTGGAGATATAGGATCCAAGTGTATGTCCTCCAGTCCAGGTGTCTGCGCAAACTATCGGGAGCGCCCTGGTATATGTGCACAAGACATTTGGAGAGCGATCTCAACGTGCCGAAGATTGGAGATGTCATAAATTCACAGGCAGGCAAATACGTGGAGAGGTTGAGAAGTCACCCCAACTCTCTTGCCAGAAGACTGTTGCGTAGACGTAGAAAAGCCGGAAGCAGAATGAGACGACGCCTCAAGAAGATTTTCCCTAGACACACTAGACAGAACCAATACACTAATTTTACACATATTTTATATCATCACAATCAACCCTTCAATAATCAGACACAAAACACTTGTCACACTTACACAAAGTAAGTTCAAATGAATATGTTCACTTCAATCTAAAGAAAGTTGTCAATGAAGGTGAGAGAAAATTTAGATAATAACAATAAAACAAATTAAAAAAAAATAAAAAAAAATTTTACGAAATGCACGCTGACAAAGATAAAGTGTTTACAGTAAACCATTTTACCTAAGAGGTCAAGCCCAAACGCACTATTTATAGTATTTTGCAACGAAAAATAATAAAAAGAGTAGTTTGAAGTGGTCGGAAAGCAAACATTATGACCGGCCAAGCTGTCAGAAAACTAACCCAACCCAACAACAAAGACAACATAAGTCAACGAGATGCAGCCAGAAAATTAATTGCAGCCAACAATACATCAGTATAGAGCTGAAAAAGAATAATATTGTTGCCAGACGTAAGGAAAGAGCACCAAATTACACACCTGACCAAATACAAATTGTCAAATCTCAAAGCCGGTGGTTGTGCAACCAATATCCTTTTGTACCAAAGGAACGGAACCCAACCAACTTGCCGCAGTGTCATGCAATTGAAGATTTTTTGGAAGTCTGAGCAGTTTAAGGCCAAAAATATCAAAGAACTGACCAACAGAATTCCCTTATGTATCCGGAAATACGATCCCAAGGTCGTACAGGCCCCATGCGGAGACATTTTCCGGAAGCTACGTCGAGTTGCTGATAACGGTCTTTTCGACCAAATCCATTGATGCAATTCTTTTGTATATGTAGTCATAAATAAACTGTCAAATTTTTATAAAGATTCGTTGAGAATTGTGGTTATGGCGGGATTTTAAAGTTTGTGCAGATTTTTAGTTGTCATCCTGGCATTGTATGCAGGTTAAAACACTTTCAAGATTGCAGCGATAACCCTAGGCAACAAAGTCGTATTGATATTCAAGGTATTATTGATATTGAAGGGTTACTGATGATTCTTAATGATTTATGTGTGCTGAACGCGAATCTGTTTTCGGAAATGTCCCATGTCGACTTGATTTTTGGTAACTTAAGCTTAAAGTGGCTTAAAATGCATATTTTGACATTTTTTATGAACGATTTATGGGGTTCCTTCACGTTTGATTTGGCTCACTTTGATATTATCTGAAAGTATTATTTCTTAATTTCAAAATAAACTATTCCAAGCATTTCAATGATTTTCTTAAGCGAAGACTTACCAACTTATGCTATGTTTGAGCAGTTAGACAATTTAATAGTTTTGAACATTTGCTCTAAAAATGACATTTCTTCGTTGACAAAAATCGCAGAAATGTTTGTAATAGTTTGTCTTAAAGCTGAGAAGTAATACTTTATTTTTTTTCAAAGAGAGTTAAAACAATAGTTTGGGTTTCCCAAAAAACAGGTCTTAAGAAGTTCGAAATAAGCATTTTATGTAAATTTAAACTCAAATTACAACAAATCTAGTCGTGGTGGTCCATTTCTGAAAACAGATACGTAAATCATCTAGAATCACCACCAACCTTTTGATTTAATGGAAAAAGTCTAATTTTGTTGTCATGGGTAATTTTCTTAAGCCAAATTCTTGAGAATGTTCACCACAGTGAACAAAATGTTCCTTCATTCAAGCACTCAACTGGAAATCAATGATTTCAGTTAACAATTAAATTAGGATTCTTCCAAGCAGTTTACGCATTTCCTCTTGGGGTTTTGAAATTATGAAATTATTACATTAACGGTAAGTTACTTAATTTCATAAGCAGGCGTCCCAAGCCTCTTAGAACAGTTCACGTGGAATGTAATTATCGATACCATACCGGGTGACCCACGTCAAGCAAAATCTGTACACATGAAGCACCACCAAACAAGCAACTGAACGATGCTTGACACCAGCGCCAAATGGTAATTTGCAATGTAAACTTTTCGCATTTTTCATCGATGTAAGCGGGTAAATGTAAATAGAACCCCACGCAACTTAATGAACTCGGCGAACGGAATCAGCGACAAAGAAAAATGTCAAATAACAACTCAAATAAATAAAAGATAAGAGCCAAGAGCTCCATAGCGAAACAAAGACAGCAAGACTGGCAGACCTGCGTGCTGCTCCGCTGTACCCTCTATTTTCAGTATCAACGCAAAGTGGCAGCAGGAGACGCGAAGGCAATGATGTGAGCCGAGCTGTAAATAAGGAAAGCGATAAAGCCACTTACCCAATTTCTCGCCGCACAGCACACAGTCAAGAGTCTGCGACCAGACCAAGGCGAGTGTCAGTAGTGTCAGTCCAAGACGCTGCGAGCGGTTGCGGGAGCGGTACCGTGGCCATTTCTGGCTAGGGCGGAGCTCCAGCATCGTGAAGCCGCCGCCGCCAAGGGGCAAGTTGACAGCCAGCGGGGCGCACACAAGCCTCGAGTTAGACAAAGGATTTCTCTATTAAGTGTGATGTTCCTACGGAAGTCCCAAGCTCACGTTTCGCTGTGACTCACAGCAGCTCTCATTTGCAATTAGGGGCCCAGTAGCCGAGTGGGGGGAGCAAAATAACGTTTTCAGCTTTTTATTTTTATTGCGCCCTGTTTTTTCGCGGGCGTTTCTTACGCTTCGCTTGCCAATGTCAGCCAACAGCTGCGTGGGAGCATATGATGATTTGAGCCTTGCTGAGGAACCAGCGTAAACATGTCCAGAGGCGACAAGATGTTGCTTGCCTTGCGCCGACTGCGCCGAAATTGTTGACCAAGTAACGCGCACAGTTTCTTTTTTTGTGTCGTGCAATTTCGTTTATTTGCTATCTAAATTATCCTACTGAATTCGACACAAAGTATATATATTTTGGCCACTTTACGAGTCGCTGAGCATTCGTTAAACAATTGTGTACAGTTGACAATTGCTTGCCATATCCATTTCTTTGCGAAGAAATTGCGCCAATTCTGAGGAAAAAGACAAAAGAAAATAATCATAAGTTATATGAAAAGCAGAAGGTAAGGCCACAAATTGGCCGCATATTAACGTGTTATCTTCGTGCTAATGCACAAAACAAGTGGGGGAACTGTCAAGTGGCTACGTTCAGCATATTTATTATTTTCTGTTATTCAGTACCCCTGAGATTTCGGCACCAACTTGATTATTTAGCACTAGTAAGCAACCTCTTAAGTGGGTAATAACTCTTAAGTTAGGACGACGGTTTGTGTTCAGGCTATGTTTGCACCTCTTACAAGTAGAAACAAGTAAGGGAGCTGTAGTCGAGAGCCCCGACTCCAAAATACCGTGTTCCCTTGATTTCGTGTGTTCATTCACATACACACTCACTTAAAACACTGAAAACAAACTTGAAATGCGTAGTGATGGTATACACCAACCTACACGCAAAATTTTGTGGCTCCATCTTTTATAGTTTCCAAGATCGACGCGTTCATACAGACAGACGCACAGTGGACGAAATGGCCTATTTAGCGGCGTCTAGGTCAAATTTCAAAATGTGGAAATGCGCCAGTTTTTTTAATTTTCGATAGTCAATTGCTTACTGAATTTATCAAAATATTGTTTCTGTGTTAACTTGCATATTAGATCAGCTGTGAGCTGCTTAACATAACAAAAGTTTTCACTGCTCACAGCTCAGCAGCTTAATTATTGCTCCACTTTTTATCGATCGCCACAATCTTCGTTTATTTAAGTAAAGTTCGGTTTTTTGCAGTCTGTGGTTAGTACAAGTTATTAAAACAGTGTTTTTGTTCTGTGTGTAACATGTTATTGTTGTAATGAGCAGTTTAAGTACCCTTTTTCAGTGTCCCTAAAAAAATGTCACACTGTAAACTTTTTAGGATCAGATCTTGTGTTGTCCAAAAGTGTCCAAGCTAATTTTTCGTTTTTTAGAGCGTTTTGTCTATTGTAAACGTAAAACAGTTGTCGCCCACTGCAGGTTTTCGCAATTCTTTCAAAAGTGGGCGGTATACTACACGACCGATTTAGCGTAATTTAATAACTTCCAAACTAAAAGAGATATAATATGAGACAGACGGACAGACGGACATGGCTAAATCGGCTCGGCTGTTGATGCTTGAATATATATACTTTATAGGGTCGGAAATTTTTCCTTCTCCCTGTTACATACTTTTGCACAACTTCATGATCCCCTTTCTTCCATTTTTAATGGGAACAGGCTATAAAAAAATGGAAAACTAAGCAGGCTCTTCTGATTCCCGAACCCAAATTAAAACCTTAAAAAATTACTTATTCGCCGCATAAGCGACATCAAGGTTTTTATTGCGGGAGTCAAACCCATCAGCTTAGTAGCAGCCAAAAAGCAGCGATTTCTTTTGCCCATAACTTGACTATCGATTATCCGATATTGACCAATCCTGTGTTGGATCGGTAAATAATGCTAATAACTAAATATCTCTTAAGAATAACAACCATTAATTTTTAAAATGAGATATGAGACTGTTTTTAAATTGATGGGGAGAAAGGGGCGTGGAAAAAAATGAAAATAAACTTGATCTGCATTTAACTGTAAGATGATTATGTTCCATACAGGTCGAACCTCTTGTTCATAGCATCTCCGAGATCTGCTTATTGAAAAAAACAGACATGGGCATGAATATATCCACTCCACTTGTTGATGCTCATTAAGAATATATAGAAAATGTGCATGTTGCTTTATGGTATTTATCTGAGAAAATGATATGGCAGACTCAAGTGAAAACAACTTTAACTGATAACTGGCACGCATTTATCGATCGCCAATTTCAGCAAATCGGCTTCAAACTTTAACTATAAGTAAAAGAAAAAAGGACGAAGTAAAAGGAAACCATTTGAAAGGAAACAATTAAATTTATATATTGGAAAATCCACAAAACAAAACGAGTAATGTTTGGGAAAAATGATCAGTTGCGGAAATAAATGACAAGGCTCAAGCAAAGAAGTGTTGTCATGTTCTTGTCAGCGTGGCACTGGTGTGCCACCAAAAACCAAGGGAAATCGGACTAACACAAACAAATATAAAAAGTTCACAACAAAAGCGTTGTCCGAAAAAGATCAGTAGAATATAGCTTTAACTGCAATTAGTGGCCAGACATATGCGGCCTTTGTTTGTAATACACACTGTGTATGTGTATAACTGCAGTGTAGCTTGTTAAATCTATTTTTAAGGAGATGAATTTTTCGTGTGTGAGCATTTGTGACACGTCCTTACATCGTGCATGATCCTTGGGTGTTGCAAAACGATTCAAAAAATTTGGAGCGTGAATCGTGCATAAAGATATTTTTATTTCGTGAATCGTTTGTGACGTGAAAGAAAATTCGCGCAAAGCTTTAGTACAAACAATGCAACAGCTCTATTAGCTTAACTTAATGTTAAAAACGGTTGTAAGCCGGTCCAAACCGAATCCGGGTTTTAGGGTTTTTATTGCGCTTTTTGAGATTGACCATGAGCCGAAAGTTCAGAAAGTAATTGTTTTCTCACCAATTTCACCTCTAAAATATTTGTATCGATAGGTGACTTAAGAAAGACGAGTATGTAAAATGATTTTTCAGTTGGACTTTAAGTTCTATATTTACATATAGTAAACACTAGTCATAAAAAACAAGTAAGAAAGTCGGTCAAGCCCGACTATAGTATACTCTGTATCGTCCATCCGATCTTTACCATTTCTTTGGCGGATCGATAAATAATCCTGATTACCAAATATGTCCAGAAGAACGAACCTTCTATCTATAAAACTGTGCAAGATATGACAATTTTTCCATTTTGCGGGGGCGGGAGGGGGCGTGGCGAAAATTGAAAATAAAATTAAAATTAAGAAGCATATGTCCCATACACGTCAAACCTCTATCTCTTACCATCTCTGAGATCTGTTTGTTCATACGATAGACGGACAGACAGACAGAGGGACGGACAGGCGGACATGGCTAGATCAACACGGCTGGTAATGGTGATGAAAAATATATTTACTTTAAATGATCGGAGATGCTTCATTCAGCTTGTTACATACTTTTGCACAAACTTAATATACTCTGTGTACCTCTGGTACAGAGTAAAGTAAAAGTAAAATTAGCTTGTCAGGATGACACAGTCCCAAAGGGCAAAGCCGAGCCTTTCTCAATCTATTGGCTTGTGCGCTTCTAATTTTAGCACAAGAGAAAGGGACCTACAGTTTAACGCCGAATCCGAACGGCAGTTTTGAGAAGCTTTTCATGGCTAATTACTGCAATGCTGGCGCCAACAGCAAAGAGGTGTGGCCGGGTGTAAAGTTTTATTCAAAGAAAAAATCTTTTCATTAGATGTTCCGAGGCGGAATCGAACCCACGACCTCATGCACAGCGGTCGCGCACACTAGCCGCTGAGCCACCCGGCCACTGGCACAGAGTATACACTTAAAATCACACTCCCTTACTAAGGGTTGACGGCAACTGCAAATGTCGTATTCACACACCACGTAAAGATGAAGATTAAAAAAAAATCGGGTAACATTTCATATTGCTGTTGAAAGAATCCTTCATTAGAGCATAAACTTAATTATGACAAATTTATTGCTGATATAAAGAATTTTACAAGAGCTTAAGCATTCATATTTTCTTATGCCAGGCTAAGAAACATTTTCAGTAGAGATTTACATTGCAGATCTTGCAGCGCTATATGTCAAAAATTCAATTTAATGGTGGCCATTCAAGTCCCCCAAATGAATTTCTTTCAGTACACAGATAATTTCTGGCTTGGCCCCTATGGACACTTATTATTAGTCGAGATGACAGCCAATTCAGCCATACAAAACAGCTTCCTGTGATTTTGCTTATATGAAATCCATTAAATAATTAATTTTGTATGCCACCACAACCTCCAGTATAATAATAACAAGATTAACTTTTATTGCGTGTGTTTCCAAAACTAATCGTTTTTCGATATTCCTGCAGTACTAGTTAAAACTTAGAAAGCGAAAGTGCAAGTATCGACAAGTAATTTTATTCTTTTCTCTTCCATTAAAAAGCAAGAGGGTAACATTTTATATAAGTGTTACATTCATTGTACCGAATCACGTCTGTCTACACAAAAAGCTGGTGGTTGTGGTGGCCTAGACGTGGTTCGTGGCCTCTTTGGAGATGGTTGAGCATCTGTCACAGCTTGCTCTCCAATTAGCAACATTAGCATTACAAGTGCCACAAACTACAAATGGGTTCAGTTAGTTTTAGTATTCAATGATTTCGTACTACTTACAACTTTGGCGATTAGATTCATGATTGTCCATTCTAAACAAAGCGTTACCCTTTTATACCCCCACAGCTTTGGGGAGTCCATTCGAATTAGAAATGGATATGGTGTAATTCAGGAACTATATTGATTCGTTCCATTGACCTTTTTCTGTTATCTGTCTTTGCTAATCACAATTATACTCAAAAAGGTTATAAGTTACAAGATGCCACTCCTGCGAGGCACCGGTTGGGTTCTTAACGTTTTGCTAGAAGAAAGCAAATCTTAATTCCAGTTATCTCTTTTTCAAGAGTCAACTTAAAGAAAAGATAAATAGGTCGTTAAACCCATATTCAGATACAATAACGGAATTGGCTCGCCGTGATGTTTGTTATAAAACCTTAACGGTTCCCTATTAAACAAACAATAAAAATACCTTGGTATTTATACAAAAAGGGAAGCATACTCCCTTTAAATAAATGCACACAAGAAAATCGTGGCACACTTTAATCACACTCTGAGACGAATTTCTCAGTAATTAAAATAGTGGCCATAAACAACAGAGATACATTGAACAACCTTCAATGCCAATGCATATACCTTCATATACCCTATAAAAGCGGAGCTTAAAGCTAGTTGAAAGTTCGTGCAAGCTTGTGCACTTGAAATTCTAGCTTAAAAGCTAGTTGAAAGTTCGTGCAAATTTGTGCACTTGGAATTCTCAACAATTTATTCGCCGACTTTGTAGTATAAATAGGATTTGCAAATGGCTTGTTGGTGTGACAGCAACTGAAAGTGTACTGACGAAGGCTTTGCCATGGCGGCAGCCGAAACGGCCGTCTACACAGCCACAGCTACTGTTCATGTTCAAATGTATTCTCTGTTGAATTTTCTGGTTGATTATTGAACTATAATCAAACCTCGACCTTTGAGCCTGCTAACATTCACTTTGACGAAAAGATAAAACATTCAACCTGAAGCCTCTTTTGTTGTGGTGTGTGCCTCTGTTTAAAGTTATGCCAATAGCATAACAAGACCTCGAGCCAGTAAAAACTGCAAGTTAGCAATTAGTTTTATTAAAAACGGATTTTTACATAGCAATGTATCTTGCTTTTGAAATCTGTTTGAAAAGTCAAATCGTTTACGTTTTCGGGTAATAAGCACAACCGTTTAGCAGTAACTATGTTGCCCGTTGTACTAAAGGAGCGCTCAGAAGATGCATTAGTTGCAGGCATAGCTAGCAACTTTTTTGGCAATTGCGGCGAGCTTAGGAAAAACGCTCACCTGTAATTTAAAATTGAAATTTCATAGAGATAATTTTCTAGTTCTGACAATATTTCATCCGAGTCTGAAAAGCAGCTTTCGGATAAGTACCTGTCCAATTCATAGTGTGGCTTGGAAATATCCGTCTTTTTGTGGGCTGTTCAGCTATTTCAACATCAGAATAAACCTCAACAAATTTTTTCTGTACAGAATTGTACTAAAATTTGTTATGGAATTACCTCGTTCCTTTATGCAGCGGATAGCATTTTTAAATGCTTTAAAAGTGGCCATAGAAAGTTGTCGATTTTCTGTGTCAAAGTTGGCACACATTTTTCTTAACGCACTCTGTGAATCCTGTGTAGTGATTGGTTGCCTTGTCAAAAACTTCACACAACTTGTTCCACGCTTTGCTTTTCACAAGTTAGCCGGTTTTTTACTTTAACACCCATTCGCAATTATCGATTTTTTTCGTGCTTCTTCCTTAATCTTAATTTTTTCCAAATATGTCTTTTTGTAAAAAGAACGAATAAAAACGATTCATTCAAAGATAATAAACTTTTCATTTTTAATGTATCATTTTAATAGCCACTCGGCGATTAGACAAGCAATTTCCAATTGTTTGGGAAACGAGTAAGCTTTGGGTAGAAACTCCGACACTAAGGCGTGAAAATTCTCAGAGAATTCTGTATGCAAGCAAAGATTTTTCATCCAATGATCTTAAATCTCTGTTTGTAAGGAAAGTATGCGAAAGAGTTTGAGTAGTAAGTTTGCGATATAAAAAATTCCGCCCCAGGGTGAGAAACATACCTGAAACTATTTTATATATACATACTTAAAGCTATTGACTCGAGATTGGGTTGGCAAGGATAGTATGCAAAATAATTAGACAAGTAACAAGTAAAATTGTATATTACCAATTTAAACTTGAAGCACAAAGTTAGCGTGCCAAGAAGTGTGACAACTATCTCACCAAATAGACACGCCACAAACGTTACGTACAATAATCTGTTAAGATGGTCAAAATCTTAAAATTTTTTTAATAATACATGCATGAAACAGATGCTCTATTTCACATCAAATTTTAAAAAACGAAGTCGCGGCGGGTTCAGCTAGTTTTAGTATAAAGCCCCCCGCACACAGAAATCTGAGCTAGAGGAGCTTACAAATTTCCCATACAAAATTCTCCGCTCCGCTAAGCTGTTGGTGCTCGTCCTAGCAATGTGTTCTGAGCGTTTGATTTTGCAAGGCTGATGTGCTACGCTGATTTTTTTTATCGATCTACCTTGTTGATTGTAAAGTTACAAGTAAATATGCCACCGGTTGCTACCGCAACTTTCTTATGTCATGAGAAATGTAATTTTTTTTTATAAAAATGCATCAACTAGTTAAATTGAGCTGACGTATACACCGAGAAATTTAATACTGCCCTTTGAAGTGAGGTTACATTTGTCACATACATATATACAAACATATATACACAGACTTTGTGTGATTGCTTAACAAGGAAGCTTTCTGTCATTGTGTTTCATCACCTCCACCAAAAGAAGCTTCGTTAATGTTATTAATCAAACTGACAAAAAGATGATGCTGTTCAGTCACTTGTTGAAATGGACAACACAAGTCAAGTGAAATAATGAGCAGAATATTACATTTCATTGCAATTACCATTACGATTTTGAGGATAATTAAGAAGTTTATTGCCATTACAATATTTTATGTAAGTAATTCAGTTTTAGGGAAACATTGTCTCAAGATTGTACACACACAGGGAAAAAACCATAGTAAAAACTTAAACACTGGATTTCAATATGCCAAAATTGTATTAGCATATAAGCATAAAACATATTTAAGCGCCGAATTTCAGTTACCCCTTTTGTATTCCCAGTGCAGGGAATTCCAACTTGAAAACTACAAGCGGTCGTCTTTATGCAAAATGCCAGAAATATTTCAGTGAATACTTTTAGGCAATTTAACATGTGCGTGTGAGTGTGAGATGGTGCAACTGGTTAAAACGGTACTCTAATAATAATCAGTCCAAAATCACCGAGTTATCGAGTCTCCCCAGAGTAATTAAAAAATGTTTAATAGCTTACTTAGTTCGTAGTAAGAATAAATTGAGTTTAGATTTTTTTTAAATACCTAAAAACAAATTTTTAACTGTAAATATCAAAGTGAAAAAATAAAATTTCTGAGCATTTTCCCTCAGTGTTAGTAGCCTAAAAAACCTAATGTCAGTTTGTCTCTATTTTTCACTATTATTTAATTCTGCATCCCCTAGTTCCAATCCAGTGTGGGTCATAGGGCAGTTTACCTCTAAAAATTACAGGTGGGTCTTCGCAGGGTTTTCAAAACCTCCAGAAATCATAGGGTATGGTTCGCACATCCGAAGGAGCCTGATGGGGTATGTGAACAGGGAACGAAAGGTTTCGGAACTTAAGTCAAATTTCGAAAAGTGAACTTTCAATAATCAATAGCTAACTGAATTTATCGATAATATTGGTTCTATGTTAACTTGCATATTGGATCAGCTGTGAGCTGCTTAACATAACATATGTTTTCACAGCTTTTTGCACCACTTCTTATCGTTTGCATAAATTTTCGTTTATTTAATTAATTTGCGATTTTTTTCAGTCTGTGGTTAGTATAGAAGAGAGTCGGGCAAGCCCGACTATAATATATGGGGTGAGTTCAAAGGAAAAGGTGAATTTTGAATTTTTTTTTTAAAGTACTTATTTATACATCAATATCCATTTTGTTCCCTTCAAAGTAATCGCCCTCGGATATAATACACTTGTGCCAACGCTTTTTTCTATCCTCGAAGCACTTCTGATGGTATGGCCATCAGCTCGTTCTTCGATTCTGACTTGATCTCTTCAATTGTGGCAACACTCTTTCCTTTCATTGGTCTCTTCAGTTTTGGGAATAGGAAAAAGTCGTAGGGAGCCAAATCTGGTGAATACGGTGGTTGGGGTATGATTACTGTGTTGTTTTTGGCTAAAAAATCATGAACAATGTGTGATGCTGGTGCATTATCGTGATGCAGAATCGACGATTTGTTTTTCCACAATTCCTTGTAGTATTCCTTATTAACTGTACGACCTCTTGGCAGGAACTCATGATGCACCACACCATTGTTATCAAAGAAAACTGTGAGCAAAACCATCACATTTGATTAAACTTGTATTGCTTTTTTCGGTCTTGGCTCATTTGGCCGCTTTCATTGGGATGATTGGCCCTTGGTTTCGATGTCAAAATCATATATCCTCGTTTTGTCACCATTTATGACCCGTTTGAGCAATCCCGGATCGTCGTTGACGTCATTCTATAACTCCTGAGCGATACTAATGCGACGTTGGTTTTGCTCAAAATTTTGTCAAAAATCGAAGAGCACACAAAAACGGGACTAACCTTTTCAGTTGCCAATAACAAACTACTAATCGAAATTGGCAGCTAATGCAAACATATGATTAACATATGTGTCCGAATATAACAACAACAAAATATCGATAATCGAATGTACACAGCCCTCAAAAATTCAAAATTCACATTTTTCCTTTAAACACACCTCGTGTTCTTCGGTTTTGCCGAAATCTTCATAAATTGAGTGGTCGCACACTTACATCTGAAGCACACATACTTGTGCATTTGAGCTAGCTGATACCAAATATTATGATACATACTCGTTGCGTAATTAATAAAAGAGGTTGGATGACTTAACAACGTAATCTTAATAGTCTTGATTTAAAACCCGTTTTTGAATGGTCGAGAACTAAGCACTGCGTACATGTTTTGGACAACTTCCATAGGACTAACATGTGGCGCTGTTAAATCCATGTGTTGCAGCATCCTTAAAAAACGGATTTTACTTTTTCTTCCATCAGCGCTACACAAAATGCCCCCCTAATGAAACTATTACAAGTCGAAAACAAGAAGAATAAAACATAACAATTCTAATGAAATTCTTACGAATAATGTAAAATTCCTCAATTCAGCAATTCCGTAGCTCAACTGGGGGTATGGATTTTCTTCTTCTAGCTTCCGACTTGTGAAAATTTAAAAATTCCTCAATTCAACAAGCCCACAGCTCAACTGGGGGTCGTAAATTCCCTTATTGTTTTAATAGTGATTTGGTTTAGAGAGTTTGGATATAAAACTCAGTGGCTTTCAACACATTGTTCAGTGCAATGAATAACAAAATAACAAATCATAACTGCCCTTATAACAGCTAATTGTCCAAGCTTCACAGTGCCATACTTGCTTTGATTTGATTCTAACCACATCCATTTGCTTTGTACAGTGTCAGCAGCTCGCTGCAGGGTGCAAGTTATGTGAAATTCATTTAATGTAGGAAAGTAATTGGAAATCAAGTTAAGTAAAATTAAAATTGTACATAAATGCATTGACTTTATTTTAACAATTAAATTTGTTGAGTTTTGTGTAAATCGTTGTTTTAGATATGTCAGACCGATTTGTGTTTGATTTTGGTTCATCAGTCAAGCGTTTAGTAAGAGTTTTCAGTGCTCTGCTCCCTTTTACCCTCAATAATTATACCCCTTACAGAGATAGCATATCCAATTCCCTTAGATGAAAGCATTTCCGACCACATAAAGTATAACTATTCTTGATCAGCATGACGAGCTGAGTTGGGTTAACGATGTCAGTCTGAGCAAACGTCTGTTTCTATTCTACCTTCTCCGTCAGTTTAAAGATAGCATGACCAAACTTTCCAAGAAGTCTTCTGGTACAAATACGCTGCACATATGTCGGATCTGGCCGAATTGGAGGACTTTAACATAAAGCTGTCATATGATCAGTCAAAAAACTAATTTAGGTGAGAAAAACTTTTTTTGTTTTCAACGGAAACGAATCCAAACTGCGAATTTCTGGCTGTGCTTTTCCATGATTCCACTAAGTTTGATCGAAATCGGACATTTATATAGTGCAGCCCTCATAGAAAAGGAAAGTCTGAAATGAAGTCTTAGTGAGAAAATTTTATTGCTTTTCAAATATTTTTACACAGTTCTACAATATTTTGTTAAAATCGGATGACTATGGCATATACGAGGGCCGTCCCAGAAATAGCCGACCTAACTACTAAAACACAGAAATTCATCATTTTTATTTTTTATTTTTCAACATAGGATCCTTTTAGGTCGATACACTTTTCCCAGCGATGTTCAATAGCTTCGATAACTTTTTTATAATAATAGCTGTGAAGCTCTTCAAAATAGGCATTAACCTCGGACTCCACCTCTTCATTGTAGCCAAATCTTTTTCCTCCGAGCAATTTTTTTCAAGTTTGGAAAAAAGAAATAATCAGAGGGAGCTAAGTCTGGCGAATAAAGGGCGTGAGGTAGCAATTCAAATTTTAATTCATTAATTTTAGCCATTGCAACGGCAGAGGTGTGAACCGGCTGTTTTTGTTCTGAAGTCAGCAAACGCGGCACCCATCTTGCGCATAACTTTTTCATGTCCAATTTTTCGGTCAATATGCGATGTACAGCACTTTTTGAAATGCCTACACATTCAGCTAACTCACGAACTTTCAATCGCCGGTCACTCAATACACATTTTTTAATTTTGGCCACCATTTCTGAAGTGGTCACCTCATTTGGACGCCCATTACGATGTTCATCTTCGCAGCTCAAACGACCTCGCTTAAACTCAGCCACCCAATATTTTATTGTTGTAAACGAGGGAGCAGAATTAGGTAAGGTAGAATGCAGCTCCTTTTTAATATTGGTTGGACTAAGACCTTTTATATGAAAGTATTGTATCACATAACGATGACCAATTTTGTCCATGTTTGCAAATCAATAACAAGCGTTCTCTATTAAAATCGACAAAAAAAAAACTGTGCAAGGTAAAGGCACCAAACTTCAAACTTAAGCTTTTACTAGTCGGTACTTCCCCTTTTTAATATTTTTTGTGAACATTTTCCAACACTACTGTGCTAGGTCGGCCATTTCTGGGACGGCTCCCGTAGCTGCTGTTCGAACGATCGGTCGAAAAAACAATGAAATAGCAGTCATTTAAAAAACTGGTCACTGAAAATGCGCCATATATTGGTCCGCTTTGGAAACCACTAACTTTCCTTACATCTTCTTTCTTAATACGTTAAGATTGGAAAAGTGTTTACCTTACAGTAGACAATTCTGCGATATTTTCACTAGAAGTATTTCTAGGCGCTCTCGCCATATAACAGTAAGGACACATTTCTGCTGACATTTCATAATCATTTCTCCACTGAAGTCTTCTACAGTCTTAACTGCACGTTGAGCATTGGTTTTTTCCTCTTGCGCTTTTGGCTCCTTAACTGCAGCAAGGGCGGGGCAAAGTATTACTTAAAGATGTTTCAAAATTTCCCTTTCGCCTTCTCAGTAAACTCCTGGTAAAGGCCAACTATTTTGAGGACGATGCGCCTTAAACTTTTCACTGGGGCATGAGCATCCCCTCAAAAATTGTGTAGTTGGTGGGCAACTGCATTCGCACTTCTTTTTAGTGACAACCTTCGGATCCTCATATTAAATTAAAGTACAGCCTATCTGACTTGTCAAAACCAGGACCAAGAACAATAGTTGTTAAAAATTGGAAAAAAAAGTTTTAGCAGAATCGAAAAGTTTCACAGATTTTCAGAAATTAACAGCCCGACACATGTAGCACAGATTTCGTTGTTGAAATTTCGATGTAGCTTACGGGTAATATCCCAACTTTGTGTCCTTGACGCTCCCTTTTAAGCTGATTTATTATCAATAATACAAAACGAATCCGTTAAAGGTGCATTCTCTCCAAATTTTCGTTTTTGCTTTAAAAGGTGCACCCTAGTGTTTAGTTACGGACAGTTTCCTGAAACTTAAGAACTTGAAATGAAGAAGTAATTATTGTCACAGTGTTCTGTACTTTCACGCTAACTTAACGGTCTGTTAGTGCAGTGTTAATTGACTATCTAAGACTTCTCAGTCAGTAAGCGTGGCTTACTTTTTTAAGAGTGGAAAAAGTTTTTTTTTATTTTTGAACATTTCAAATTAAAAATTTCTGAAAAAATAAAACAATCTGTTGCACTTTTGTAACAAAAATATCTTACCACTTTATTTTAGCGATATTTAATCCAAATTTATTGATTTCCGGATAATTCAAGACGCAGACCATACCATTCAATCGCATTAATTTAACATTTACTGTTGTCTCATTATCTTCACATCACTGTCAAACTGTTGTACTTATAAGAGCACAATTTCCCTCAACGTCACAGCGTTCCCAATCACTTTGCAGGGATTTGGGGGATTTCCGTGGACTAAGCCGATTTTTTTGGAAAATGGCAAATCAATTCGCGACAAAAATCTTTTTTCACAATCGCGCACAGATATGTACATGTGTATACATAAGTAGATATGTACGTTGTTTGAGTATGGGTTAGGAAACTTGTGTTGACTTTTGTTTTCAACTTCACTTCACATCACTTTAGTTTGCAGGCGCTGGCGACACAAAACTGCTGAGTCGACGTCAAAGAATCGCCTCGCGATTCAAATATTTGTTTGTCCTGAGTTTGTCTTGGACTCCGCCCTCAATCGCAATTTATAGCAAATTATGGCCAAACAATTTTCACATTTTCTTCAGCTTGAATGCGTAATTCGAGCAAAACAAAACCATTTGGTCTCGAAACTTCATTAATAAGAGGGAGTAGCAAAAGAAATGCGATAATGACAAACAGTCACTAATAAGTATGCACGGGTAAGTAACTCAAGCGGCAGCAGTACCGATGCTTCGGTACTTTCCTTGTTAATTGGACGTGGGCGATTTATTCCCTCGAATTCATTATTTTCACTTTTACTTTTATCGCAACTTTCAGTGGGAGACCTGCACTTAAATGGTTTATCGAATGGTGTTAATTTGCCGTAATTGGCCGAAATTAATCGCGGAACATTCACCGGGGCGGATATGAATAATCACCAGGCCGTTAACAGCTCACGGAGAAGTCCCGGTTCGAGAATTACGTTAAATTTCTGACGACTCGGAGTAAATAAAGCTTGTTTGGAATGGCTTTTTTTTTTGGAATTTCTTGCGCCTTGCACTGGCTGTAATGCCGAACGATAGTGGACTAACTGATGCCAGGCAATGGAACAGGCTACGCACTTCAGAACCATCCGAGATGGTATGATTTCCTACCGAAGTCATTGAGAAAACGATGCTGCGGCCGAGCTTTTAAGAGTAACGCTTAGCAGACAAGAAAGCTTTCAGGAGCGTTAGTCCGTCACTATAGTTGTACTCTTCTAATGGCACTGCTTGTGATGTTAACGGGTGCGAGTAGCTCGACTCTAGGTGGCAAGAGAGAGCCTGCACAGCTGCAAAAGCTTTCTGCATACAAGCTTGAACCTGCTGGACCCTGGTATGCTTAAAGTAGTCCTGCATGAGTGATGAAGGTATGCACAATACTTACCCTTTTCGACCTGCATTTACAATAAGACAAACAAAATTGGGCGTTAGTTAATTTCAATTTAGTTGCCCTTTTTTGGTAAAAATTTTCCATCAGCCCTACAAAATGGTTACTTTCAATTCGCATGTAATAAGCAGTGCCGTTTTAGTCGGCAATTTGAGATTCATTTGATGATTAATACAAAAAATACTAAAATTATAATTTTATTCCTTGATTATCAAAACGAAAATATAACTTTACCCAGATGCTTGTAATGCATAGTAAAAACCAACTCAGAGCTTATATATGTGGGTAGTATACAAAGGCTGCAGATTATTTTCCGCCCAAAACACCTGTGGATTGTATGAATTTTGCTCTGTCAACTCTGCTCTGTCAATTTAATCAATTTAAGCACTAAAATATGCAAAATGCAAGCGAAAGATTAAAATAAATGTTACTCGAAGTAGTAACTATGCGCTTTTCCCAGCGCCGAAATATTATCTTAGTCCGTCTTAAGATAAATTAAATAAGTTTTGGACTAAGCTAAGATATTTCTCACTGAAGTGGTGCACAAACATTAATACATAAGAGGGAAAACATATTTTCAAGTGCTTCTCAATGAAAGACTGTCTGTCGGCTTTTATCAAACAGAATTATTGGTCAGACTACAATCCACTCCAAGTTGAAGATTACTGGTGCTCTTGTCTACCAGCAGCACTTATGAAACTGACGTGGCTATGGACTTTGTTATTGGCCAAAAAGAATTAAAGGAAACGAAGAATACGTATAAGACCTTACTGATTTAACTATGCAACAAAACTGGCATTACATAAAACAAGTATAAAGCGTTTTTGGCTTACATTTTGTATTTATCTTTTACTTTACAGACCGAGTCACAATAACATAGACAGAAAATAAATGGTAGTTTAAAAAAATTTTAAAAGCCAAAATAAGAATTCCTTTTCAAAACGTTGGAGTAATTTTGTTAGCAACGTAAGTGCTCAGAAGGGATTCCAGAAATTAAAGCACATTATTTTAAGATCTAATCTCACTTGTCAAAAATATCAGAATCTTTTAAAGGTTCAAGCAAGTCTTAAAGTTTAAGGTTCAGCCTGCGAACAGGTTTCTTAACTTACCGAACTTAGGGGTTTGGTTCAAAACTGGGTTCATAGTAGAGCTGGAGAAACATCGATGAAGGGCAACATCGATATTTTTGATGTTGCTGCCCATAAAATAGTTTGTTTTTCTTTTAGCTCGACTATCGTTCATCCAATCTTTACCATTCCTTTGGAGGACCGATAAATAGTCCTGATTACTAAATATGTCCAGAAGGAATGAATCTTCTATCTAAAAAACTGTGGGAGATATTAGGTTTTTTCCAATTTTTGGGGGCGGGAGGGGGCGTGGCAAAAATTGAATATAAACTTGATCTTCCTGGAAGCTTAAGAAGTTTTTGTCCCATACATGTCGAACGTCTATCACTTACCATCTCTGAGATCTGTTTGTTCATACGGACGGACTGACGGACATGGCTATAACGACTCGGCTGTTTATGCTGATTAAGAATATATATAGTTAATAGAATCGGAGATGCTTCCTTCTGGCTGATACATTCTTTTGCACAAACTTATTATTCTTTGTGTACCTCTGGTAAAGAATATATAAATATAAAAAAATTACATTACTATTCTACGCTCTTGAGCTCTAGATCAAGCATTTGTCAAGATAATTTAACGCTTTACAATCTTCGATTTTATTGAACATCCGGAGGATGTGGCCGGAATACATAAATAATTTTTGAAAGTTAAAAGTGCTCCCAGAAGATGAATGGATCCGCGTCCTCTGACAGATGGACGGAGCGTTAGCATCATATTTCTTAAATTGCGGACAGTGCAAACCTTGACACTATTGAAGCGGTGACGTATTTGCTTTCAGGTATTTGCATAATGGAACTGTAAGGAAAGGATTTTTCACGTTTCTTAAACAAATTATAAGGTCCATATCAAAATTCAAAGACACTTTTATAACTTGCGTTTCCTCCCTCGCAAAATCTTTCTGCACTGGAATATAATAGAAACAAATATGACGAACGAAAGAAAAACACATACGCAATGAAAATTTACCGTTGTTTGTGATTTTTATCATTGCTTGGAAAGGTGCCGTTGATTTTGCGTTCAAGTCATAGAAATTTGCTAGCTTGCAGCTGTATCAGAATTATAAGACACAACGAAAACTAAGGCCAGACTGTTAAAAACAACTCCACTTGTAATTTTTTTTGATCACGATTGTAATTTGAAATAAAATGGGTCGATCAACACTGCTTTGCGTGCTTGAATATAAGCCAAATATCGCGTGAAATCGGTCGCAGTCGCACAGTTATTGCCAATTTTTTTAAGAATCCTGAAGAATACGGCAAAAAACATAGTACTGGACGAAAACCAGTGTGAAATGACCGTAGCAAGCGACGCATTATTAACAAAGTGAGCAATTCAACCGCCTCATGCTGCACTTAGCGTAAAAAATGACGGTCTGGAGAGTCTTAAATAAATCTGATCACATTGTGAGATGTGTACTTAAAAAATAGGGGAAAGTTAACTGGTCGGCCTAATTTACCCTTGCAGCTTCCATTGAAAACAAAAAAGTTTTTCCAACTAAGACTACTTTTTGGACCTTACTTTTATATGGAATCTATATAGATGTCTGATTTCGACCAAACTTGTTAAAATCATGGAAAAGCATAATACACTGTCAATTACGAAATTTGGAGGCGATCCCATTTAAAACAAAAAAGTTGTTCTCACTAGAACTTCTTTTTCGACCGATCATTCATACTGCAGCTATATGCTATAGTCATCCGATTTTGATAAAACTTTGTAGAACTGTGTTTAAGTATATAAAATAAGAATATGCCAATAAAAAGGACTTTTCATTAAAAACAAAATAGTTTTCCTCACTCGAACTAGTTTTTCGACCGATCGTTCCTATGGGAGCTATATGCTATAGTCATCCGATTTCGACCAAACTTTGTAGAATTGTGTAAAAGTATATAAAATAAGTGTATGCCAATGATAACGACGTTTTCATTAAAAACAAAACAGTTTTTCTCACTAGAACTAGTTTTTCGACCGATCGTTCCTATGGGAGCTATATGCTATAGTCATCCGATTTCGACCAAACTTAGTGAAATCATGGGAAAGGAGAGTAAACTAAGAAATACGTATTTTGGAGGCGTTTCCAATAAAAACAAAAAAGTTTTTCTCACTAAGACTAGTTTTTCGACCGATCGTTCCTATGGCAGCTGTATGCTATAGTCATCCGATCCAGCCGGTTCCGACAAATGTGCAGCCTATATGTACCAAAAGACTTCGTGCAAAGTTTGGTGAGGATAGCTTTAAAACTGACGGAGGAGATAGCATAGTTTAATCAGATTCCAGATTCGGATTAAGCAAGGAACCCCTAAATCAACTCAGCTCGTCGTCAGCTCAAGAAGACTCAAAAGAAACACTGATATTTTAATATTTAACGTTGTTTTATTTTTCACCATAATTCGTTACAAATCGACAATAAAATTAAATTAATATTATGTAGTTAAAATTTTTTTTCTATGTACAAAATTTTATCTAGACTCAATTTATTTTGTAATACCCTATCCAAGAGTATAAAAATTCTCATTTGACAGCCTGCCACAAAACTAAGCTAAGATCAAATTATGAATTCTAGAAATTTACTTGTGGGGACTCAAACTGGGCCTTGGTAATTAACACGTTCGCATTCGTTAGTTTTCATATATCTAATCAATTATATTTTGTTTAGGTTAATTTTCTCGGATGAAAAATAGCTTTAATCTAGATGCTCCAGATGGATTTTGTCATTACTGGCCGCTTGTAATTTAAGAAAGGAACCCATACTTTGGTCTAAAAAGACATTTTGGTGGCGGGTCAACATATGGTTTGTAGTCAACTCAATAAGTTTGGAAAGCTGGATTTGCAATTTACGAGCTCAAGATATGATTTATGATTTTACTATGCAGTAAATTAGTTCAGACAACATTCGAGTCCAAGAAAATAGTTTGCTCCCCTATTTAAATGAAAACCGGGAAGCTGCATATATTTTCATGCAAGACAATGCCCGAATTCACACTTGTCGGGTCACAAAAACTTTTTTACAAGAGTGTTCGGTCGAATTATTGAAATCGCCAGCATGCTCACCAGACTTAAATCCAATTGAAAGTAATTGGGGAGTCCTCGCAAGACGTGTCTACAAGGAAAACACAAGCTACGACAGTGTTAGCAACCTTAAAAGTGTGATTTTAAATGAATGGAACCTCCCAAACCCTGAGCTCCATTGAAAACAAAACAGTTTTTCTAACTAAAACTGCTTTTGGAAAGTTATTAGTGATTATCTGATTTCGACCAAAATTGGTAATAAAATAAACACTGTCATTAGAAATTTGAAGGCGATCCATTTAAAAAATTAAGTTTTTCCACTAGAAATCTCGACGCATATACATATATTAGTAACGTTTTGATAAAACTTCGAATTGTCCAATATATAAAGTGTATCAATAAAAGGATGTTTTCATTAAAAAAAAAAGTTTTCCTCCAGTTTTTCACCGATCGTCTATGAGCTATATGATAGTCATGATTTCACCACTTTAGTTATGCATGTATAAATATGTATGCTTGACGTTTCTTAAAAGTTTCTCTTTTTTCAACATCATATAAATCATAAGAAATTTTAGATATTTATGTGTCGGGATGCTTCCTTCTATGCGTTAAAAAACAATTTTTAAACGCCAGGGTATAATGTTGATGTGGACAATTAAGGCCTAAATTAGTGGTTTGAATTAGTAGAAATATAATTTTTTTTCATTCCTATAGACTTTGAGTGTTAAAACTATAATTGTCTTATCATTTTGATAAAGTTGAAAATGCCACTTATTTTTTATTTTGCTAAGAAAAACACTATAACAGTTGGAACAATAAACATATTTGATTTGAATCGTTTGTCTACATCGTTTTAATATGAGAGAGCGACGGTTTATGCAATACGTTAATTGAATATTGAATATTATATTCAAAATACAAGGTGTCTTATAATTTTGATATGGACCTTATTTCATTGGCGTTCGAGGGTTATGGGGCTTTCAGAGTGTATATGTGGTCGCACAGAAGAAAAATGTTGTCTTATTGGTTAAGAACTATTTCATCAAGTCGTAGTTTCTTGAATGAGGCGATAAACAGTTTAGGTAGTTATGGACTGTTTTAGCTTTTCTTTCAATCATGTATAATTCAATTTTTTTAAATTAGTATTTTCCAATATTTATCGATTCCTATTTCAATAATTTTAGGCTTTGCCATATAGCTGGGGTAAGAGAGCTTAGTATGATCAACTTAACGCATTGTCTGTGTTTTTCAGAGTTCTTTTACGGATTTAAGTTGCCTGCAATGTGGATTGACAAAAATCATCAATGTTTGCAGCTTGGATAAAAACAGCGATGCATCGATGTTGCCATCGATGTTTCTTCAGCTCAAGTTCATAGCATTTTAGGTCTTTGTAGCATAGTTTTCAATGTGAAACATCTTTATTTACGGTACGGAAGATTTTAGTAGGATTAAAAATTGATTTCAGTGTTACGCGTCACGCTGACATGGCATATTTAGTGGTGTTGTTACAATAACAGCGTTTGACGGTGGTTAAAGGGGATACCGGGAGCGCGTAATTAATATGCAGTACTTAAAATCGAGCACTGAGTATCGAGTATTTAGTATCGAGGACTAAGTATCGAGAACTGAGTATCGAGTTTTAAGTCGCGAAACCACACTTTCAAAAAATGTATGTGAAAAGCGGGCACGCTGCATTGTTTCACATCGAGGCCTCGTGTGTGTTAGTCACACTCGCACCTTTTTATACTCTGTACGATTCACGAAATGAAAATCTCCTTATTTCGCGTCACTCACGATTGAAGAACTCTTCAAAAAAGCTCACGGACGATAAAAATACATGTTTACAAAAATTTATTAATAAAAAAAAACGCAGCTCTAAGAATATTTTATTGAACATTTTGGAATATGTTCATGAAAGTCAGATTTCCCTTGGTCCTTGTTGGATGCAGCGGTGCTGGAACAGCCCACCTGCGCAACTTTGAGCAAAATATGACAAGGGTGACTTTTTAGAAACTTTAATTTGGCAGCTCAGCTGTTTTCGTGTCACATGTTATTGTCAAACATGTTCAGTTTGGTCTATAATTTAACCATAAATCGACTAACAAGCCAACAAGGCTTGCAGATTATAAAATTTTACTATCGAAGTTAATGCTCGAGTAAGAAAGTGCTTCGTGACTTCTTCCATTTATCTTGTGACTAAATTTAGCACCAAATTTACATTTACATAGAGTGCGGTCATAGGAAAATATAGCAGTTGTATTCGACAGTGTTGTTAATGACCGTGAATTATCGGTTCGGCGCCGTTCGCAGCAATTGTGTCTCTGTTACTCCACTACGTTGAAAATTTTGGATTTTGGTAAAAAATCTTTTAAAATACAGCTGGTGCAAGAATTGAAGCCGCACAACCTACCACAACGGCTGACTTTTGGTGAATGGGTGCTAGCATAGTTGGATTAAGATCCACTTTTTTATCGGAAAATTGTGTTCAGCGGCGAAGCTCATTTCTTGGTGAATGGATACGTGAACAAACAGATTTGCTGTATTTGGTTTGAAGAGCTGCCTGAAGCATTGCAAGAACTGCCAATGCATCCCAAAATGCACTGTTTGGTGTTGATTATGGGCCGGTGGCATTATTGGACTTTACTTCTTATACTCTGTACCAAAGGTACACAGAGTATATTAAGTTTGAGCAAAAGTATGTAACATCTCCGACCCTAACAGCCGAGTCGATCTAGCCATGTCCGTCTGTCCGTCAGTCTGTCTGTCCGTATGAACAAACAGATCCCAGAGATAGTAAGAAATGGAAGTTTGACATGTATGGGACATATGCTTCTTATAGTTGCAGGCAGATCAAGTTTATTTTTAAGTTTGGCCATGGCCCCTCAGCCCTTGCAAATTGGAAAAAACTTGTTATCTATAGATAGAAGGTTCGTACTTTCTGAACATATTGAATATTCAGGATTATTCATCGATCCGCCAAAGGAATGGTATAGATCGGATGAACGGTTGTCGAGTTATAAGGAAAACAAACAATTATGGGCAGCACCGGTCGCAACGGTGATGGGCAGCACTTCACAGGTAAGAGTATGATATGATTCTTTAGGTTGTTGAAATATCCACAGAGTTTGTCAACAAATTTCACATTAATTCTAAGTATTTGCAACGGAATGAACGAAATCCGATGTGAATTATTGAAGCATTGCTGTTCATGTTATCCAATTAATTGGTCGGCACGCGCAATATCCCCGCCATTTGTAATGAAATGGTGGCAAGTTTGCTCCAGCTGCCGACACCTTTGGTTGACTGCCATATCATTATAATTCTGGGACAAAATGTTGATGGAGTCTTAAAGTGATTCAACTAATTAGGCGTCTAAAGTTTTATTGGCCACAATCACCAAGAGCCAGCCAAACTTTCGACGACTATAAACACGAACGGCGCGCCGGAAGCGGACTGAGCTTATCCCAAAACGTTTCCATTTGCTTAATGTTCGTTTAACAGGACAAAGAACTTTTCCACTAGGTGCGAGGCTTAAGCCACAGCAAGTTTTTGGTGAAAACACACGGCGGCTTTGTTGTTGTCGTTGTTGTGTGTTGCGACAGCGGCGCCATTTTGATGTGATATCTTAATTGATGATGGATTTCCAGTGGGCGCAGGCCTACTCAGCAGAAAGTTTGTGCACGTGCGATTTAGCTCGGCGACCACCTGAAAGTCATCAACCTGCTACGCAACGACAGTGACTGACAGCAACTCATGGCTGCGGGCCACTATTGTGCGAACGCGTAGAAATCGCTTATTGCCTCTCAGATAAAATAACATGGAAAACGGTTTATTTTTTATTTGCGATGTCGATAACGGCGTCGTCATCTTGGCCCCAGGCTGGACACTTCAAGTGGCACAAGATTAAATTTCGTTGAGGCAAAGATAATAAATTGGAGCTGTGAGGTTTGTTGGCCTCTAGAATTGCGTCGTTGTGGTGCGTAAATCACTTACTACTGTTAATTAAACTGTCCATAATAATCGGCTATAAATAACTCAAAATCTGGCCTCAAAGGCTGGAACAAAGGTCTGAATAATAGAAGAAGTTGCAGCTGAATGCCAGGGTCGATACCCACACAATTTTATTTCCAACTCTTTGCTGAAAGAAGATATAACCACATCGGTAAAGCTTGTGAATTCTTTTGTAACTTCCTTTACAGGTGCCGCCAATAGCTGGTGAAGGTGTATAAGATGACCGAATGGTGGGGTCGAATCCAGTTGGAAATTGACTTATGGACAAAATATAAACCAGTTGCAAATGCTTCTAAAAACGGAACGGTTCAAGAGTCTGGGAATTTTTTATAATTAAACTGCACCATTTGATGGTCTGACCAAATAGCTAGAAAAATAAATAAATACATCAATGTATATTAAGGAAATAGCTGGAGTTTTCTTATATGAAGTGGCCTGTATATTCGAAGTTGTGTAATTTATCATTTATTAGTTAAAAATTGAATCAGGTCCAGGGTGTGCCTTCAATATTTCTTGTCTCGCCTTTGTGCACTAAACTGGTACGTGACTCGGTCCAAACGGACCCTTAAACTGCCACTGTCACGGTGTTTGTGCTCCATTTTAGGTGCGTCAGGCGAGCGCGCTTATTGCGGGGCAAATCAAGATGGACATGTCAAATACTTTAAGCACGTTCATGGCTGAAAAGAGCACCCTTACCCTTTTCAAAGTGTCAAAGTGACAACTGGCCATCTTCTAATGAGGCGCATATTGGACGTAAATGTCCCAAGGTGACCAAATTAATTTCATTTCTAATAAAAAGAAACTGTTTCTATTTACTAAAGAAATTTACGCTCCTTTCTTCGTCAAAACGAGCTCATTACTGACTAACTCGCTGTTTGTACTAAACTTTCCCGCGGGCCAGATCTGAAGCTCGATGAGTTTTCCTTTGTGTGAGTGTCATGGCCGTGGGGAGGGGTGTTGGCAGTCACAAAGCGTTTCTCTACTGGCGCACAAAACCAAATAAATAATCTGGGTGAGGAAACCAAAAGTCAGGACAAACTAGCGGGAATTGATGCAGGCGGCGGCAGGTAACTTGATAGCTTTTGGTGCGTTGAAAAGTAGCGAGGCGCCACCCCAAGCAATTGATGATAAATATCCAGAAAATTGATTTCACTCTTGTGCAAACTTCGATGAAACCAGCGGATGCCCAACCAATTTGTAAAGAAGAAAATCCACTTGTGGCAGCTGATGAGAAGCAGATAAGTTGCTTTCCAAAGGGATAATGATGGCACGATGGGTGGGCAAACAGGTAAACAGTGACTTCTCCACCATAAATATAATTGTCTATTTTTGGTTTACAAATAACTAGGCCACTTAAAATCCAATTCTCATTAACGTAAGCTTACTACTAGGTGGGGCAACATAACTCCCATTTTTGGTAACACAATAAAACAAAAACTTTTAAAGATATTTGTTTATTTTTATATCATTGCAGAGGGTATTATTGATTTCCATTGAAAACAAAAGAGTTTTTCTAACTAAGACTTCTTTTCAGACTCTACTTTTCTATGACAGCTATACCATATAGATGTCCGATTTCGACCAAATTGGGTGGAATCATGGAAAATAATAGTAAAGAAATATAAAGTTTGGAGGCGTTTCAATTGAAAACAAAAAAGTTTTTCTCACTAAAACTAGTTTTTCGACCGATCTTTCTTATGACTGCTATATGCTATAGTCATGCGTTCCTTCCGGTTCCGACAAATGTGCAGCGTATACGTACCAAAAGACTTCGTGCAAAGTTTGGTGAAGATAGCTTTCAAACTGACGGAGGCGATAGCATAGAAACAGACAGACCGACGGACGGACAGAAGGAAAAGGCTATCTCAACTCAGCACGTCGTGCTGATCAAGAATATATATACTTTATGTGGTCGGAGATGCTTAATACCCTCTGCAAGGGTATAAAAAAAGAGGGAAGCTAGCTTGGGCTCGGCAAGTGTAAAAAAGAGAGTTTTTTCTAGTTTTCTGTTTTATCTCCGTAACCGTAGCAAATATCGCAATGTTATTTTACCAGGTGATGAGCAAGTGGATTAAGAACTCATTTGCATCAAAATGTCAATTTCGTAACAAATGGCACAGCCGATATTTTCGCCCTTAGGGGTCGATATTCTCATAAAGGCCACGAGCGACGCCGGTTATTCAGCTAGTTTTTCATATGGATAGCATAGACAGTCTCTACAGCACTGTTTCAAGAGCCTCCCGGTCCCCGTATCAGCCGACTTTTCTGATGTCACACTCGAATTTATGAATATAAATTTATAGCTTTGCCATTTTTTTAGGCCTCAACAGCTGGCAAAACAGCTAAAGTCTGTGCTAAGCAGTTGCTATTTTCAAACCAGATTTGAATTTTCCACAAGAGTTAGTAAAAAACATGCCACTTTAAGGGGTTACATGCAACAATCAATTTTCCTGAGAAGACCTTTTTATTAAACAAAAATTTGTACCTGTACTTGAACTATTTTTATTCGTAAAAATTATAATTGGAAAAGGGGCTAACTTAAAAATTGTGGAACTGACATTTTTTTGCACTTAAATGGGGGTGGGGGAGAAATTTTCCATAGCTGAAACAAACTCGATTTGGATCTGATATACACCTACCTACATGCAAAAATATCTGGCTCTACTCGTATCTCTTATAGTCTCTGATATCGACGCGTTCATACGGACAGACGGACGGACATGGTTAAATCGACTCGTCTGTTGATGCTGAACAAGAATATATATATTTAAAACGGTCGGAAATGTTTCCTTCTACCTGTTACATACTTTTGCACAACTTTATGATCCCCTTTTATAAGATACACATTTTTTAGCATATAAACATAAATAACTTAAGTACAATTATAGGGTTGTCTCACCTTTTTTTTATTTTTAGCTGTTCTATCCAGTCGTCAGTTTCTAACACTGGCTACCAAAAACACTTGGTAACACTGCACAAATTGCCCTCATCTAGTCGGTCGGCTATAATTCTTTATACCCAAGGTTATAAAGGTACTATAAAGTAACCTTAAAACAAAAAAAAAAAAAACAAAATAGTCGGTCGGCTATATTTCATTTGTGTCTATTAAATTTATAATTCAGAATTAAATTAATAAAAAAATATGTCATTGAACTACAAAGAAATGAGTTGGTCAGGTAAATGAGTTGAAATTAGTTCCGCAAACGCCCTCGCCTTCATGTACATTGCAGATGCGCGGGACCAGTTTAGGAAGTGGCGTGAGGAGGCCGGACGTCACAGCGAGGATGTGGTCCAAATGTGGGTGGCAGTGTTGAAGGACAAAGTGCACAAGACTGGTAGCGAGCGACATTTGATATTGGAGCAGGTGATAATCGCCGCCCTTGATACGGCTCGGCTCGACATGGCCACCCAGTGCACTAAACAGCTAAGCCTTGAGTTTCCGGGCAGCCTACGCGTGATGAAGCTCAAAGCCATGCGCTATGAGGCGATGGAACATTACGACGAGGCCGATGAAGTTTTGGATGCCATAATTGCCAAAGATGAAACAAACGCTGCTCCCCGCAAAAGGAAAATAGCTATATTGAAGGCGCGCGGTCGCCGCTTGGAGGCCATTAAGGCGTTGAATGACTACTTGAAAAAGTACTATGGGACTGCGATTAGCTTGCCGGGACTAAACTTCTATTTTATTTTCACAGATTCATGTCGGATCAGGAGGCTTGGCACGAACTGTGCAACATGTATTTGGCCGAGGCCGATTTCGGCAAAGCTGCATTCTGCATGGAGGAAGTTCTGTTACACAATCCGCATAATCATCTAATCCATCAGCGACTTGCTGATATTCGCTACACCATGGTAAAGCCTAAAAGCCTAGTGTGAGCCGAAACAAAAAATTGTTATACTTATTTTTATTGCAGGGTGGCGTGGAAAATATTGAATCAGCTCGCACCTACTATTCGCAGACTCTCAAGCTTAATTCTCAAAATTTGCGCGCTCTCTATGGACTGTATTTGAGCTGCAACTATTTGGCCAACTCTAGGGCTCTTAGCTCCAAGCGCAAGGAGTTGCAAAAGCTAGCTAAGTGGGCACTGGAACAGGTGTCGGTTCACACCGTTAAGCAATCACCCATCAAAAATAATGACAAGTTGATTGCTTCGCTGGACACGGTCTTTGCCAACCTGGAACCTGGACCAGCTTTAAGCAAATTGACACGCAGACTCGTCGTTTACGATGATGATCATGATGTCAGCTTAGGTGCAATATCTGACAAAACTAATTGTTAACAAATTCTAAATATGCTCTGAAATGCGGAATTCTTATCGGATTTCTGATTTTATAAACTTATATTACATAGACACACGAAACAAATCAACAAATCGAACTTTGTAAAGTGCAAGTGAGTTGGCATTATTCATTTTTTATGAGTCCTAGTGGATCCATATTAGGCAATGCGCAGAGAAAGATCTGTAATAAATCTAGCTGAATTATTAAAAAGACAAAAATGGTTTACTTTTTGGGAAAAACAATAGCTTAAACCAAGAAGGTTCTGAAACGAGAATAGGTTATATGAAAATAACGACAAAATTGGTCTTCATTTGGAACCATTTTGTGAGTGAAAATCCGTTTGAATCAAAATCGTAAAATCAAAATCAAAATCGAAATATTCAAAAATTTCGTATCAAACATGCTTTAATTGAATTATTTGCATGAGTACGTCTATCGTGGCCGGAGTGGCTCAGCGGTTAGTGTGCGCAACTGCTGAGCATGAGGTCGTGGGTTCGATCCCGCCTCGGAACATCTAATGAAAAAGTTTTTTTCTTTGAATAAAACTTTACACCCGGCCACACCTCTTGCTGTTGGCGCCAGCATTGCAGTAATTAGCCATGAAAAAAGTGCCAAAAACTGCCGTTCGAATTCGGCGTTAAACCGTAGGTCCCTTTCTCTTGTGCTAAAATTAGAAGCGCACAAGCCAAGAGATTGAGAGAGGTGGTGGACCTGGACCCGGTGGTGGACTTGAACCGGTGATCTTAAACAATTTTGTTTTCTTTTAAGAAAATACCTTTCTCTTATTAAGAAAAATTTGTATCTATATTAGAAAAAATTTCTTATTTTAAGAAAATAGTTTTCTAAGATTCAGAAAGAGATTCTTATTCTAAGAAAAGTAGCCCTTTAGTTAAGAAAAGCTTTCCATAATATTTAGAAACTATTTTTCTAAATTTTAGGGTGCGTCGCCTTAGGACGGATTTCAAAGGCGAATTTCTAATTTTTAGGGCTAATTTGGGACTTTTTTTTATGAGTGTAGAGTAAAAAGGGTATACTAAAGTCGTGGAAATGTATGTAACAGTCAGAAGGAAGTATCTCCTACCTCATAAAGTATATATACTCTTGATCAGCATCAACAGCCGAGTCGATATAGCCATATCCGTCTTTCCGTCTGTCTGTCCGTCTGTCTATATGAACACGTAGATCTCGGAGACTCGAAGAGCTGGAGCCACCAAATTGTGTATGTAGACTCCTATTGTCCCTACGCAGATTAAGATTTTTCAAATTTTGGCCACGACCCCTAACAAACAAGTCCGGCAGGACCGACTTGAACCAACGCTCTCGTTTTTTAATTGTTCTTTTTATATAGATTTTTTAATTGTTTTCATTTTTTAAGTGCAAATGATAAAAAATGTTTGAAATTCGTTAATCTTATAAAATTTCAAGCAGTCCCAATAAAGGGAGGTGTCAAAATAATATCGAAAAATGAATATTTTTGTCCGAGGCGATATATCGGATATGGAATATTTTTTGGCAATTTTTTCAGCGATATTTTTCTTGCAGCGTTTTCGGACACACCGCTGCGATCAAATGTTTCTTATGGTCTGTCTGCGTGCAAACAAAAACTATTTTATCTGAATATGGGTTTAACGACTTGTTTTGATTTTAGTCAAAGTGAATGTTAGCAGGCTCAAGGTCGAGATTTGATTAAAGTTCAATAATCAACCAGAAAATTCAACAGAGAATACATTTGAACATGAACAGTAGACAGCACTTTCAGTTGCTGTCACGCCAACAAGCCATTTGCAAATCCTATTTATATTACCCAGTCGGCGAATAAATAGTTGAGAATTCCAAGTGCACAAATTGCACGAACTTTCAACTAGCTTTAAGCTCCGCACTTTAGGGTATCTGAAGGTATATGCATTGGCATTGAAGGTTGTTCAATGCATCTCTGTTGTTTGTGGCCACTATTTTAATTACTGAGAAATTCGTCTCAGAGTGTGCTTAAAGTGTGCAACGATTTTTTTGTGTGCATTTATTTTAAAGGGGTATGCCTGATAAAATTCACTTTGACAACAAACTATTTTATTTATAAGAGTAGATGCACAAAACACAAAGTGCAAATTGAGTAAAAATAGGGGAAAGTTAACTACGGCTCGGCCGAAGTTTTGTATACCCTTGCAGCTTCCATTGAAAACAAAAAAGTTTTTCTAAGAATACTTTTTGGACATTACTTTTCTATAGGATCTACACTATAGAGGATCTACACTGTAGAGAAATCATGGAAAAGCATAATACACTGTTATTTGCGAAATTTGGAGGCGATCCCATTTAAAACAAAAAGTTTTTCTCACTAGAACTTTTTTTTCGACCGATCATTCATACTGCAGCTATATGCTATAGTCATCCGATTTTGATAAAACTTTGTAGAAATGTGTCCAAAGTATATACAATAAGTGTATGCCAATAAAAAGGACGTTTTCATTAAAAACAAAAAAATTCTTCCTTCCTCACTCGAACAAGTTTTTCGACAGATCGTTCCTATGGGAGCTATATGCTATAGTCATCCAATTTCGACCAAACTTTGTAGAATTGTGTAAAAGTATAATAAGTGTATGCCAATAATAAGGACGTTTTCATTAAAAACAAAAAAGTTTTTCTCACTAGAACTAGTTTTTCGACCGATTGTTCCTATGGCAGCTATATGCTATAGTCATCCGATTTCAACCAAACTTTGTAGAATTGTGTAGAAGTATATAAATTAAGTGAATGCCAATGATAAGGACGTTTTCATTAAAAACAAAAAAGTTTTTCTCACTAGTACTAGTTTTACGACCGATCGTTCCTATGGCAGCTATATGCTATAGTCATCCGATTTCGACCAAACTTAGTGAAATTATGGAAAAGGATAGTAAACTAAGAAATACGTAGTTTGAAGGCGTTTCCATTAAAAACAAAAAAGTTTTTCTCTTTAAGACTAGTTTTTCATCCGATCGTTCCTATGGCAGCTATATGCTATAGTCATCCGATCCGGCCGGTTCCGACAAATGTGCAGCGTATTTGTACCAAAAGACTTCGTGCAAAGTTTGGTGAAGATAGCTTTCAAACTGACAGAGGAGATAGCATAGAAACATACAGACGGACGGACGAACAGACGGACAGGTTAAATCAACTCAGCTCAACTCAGTGCTGATCAAGAATATATATACTTTATGTGGTCGGAGATGCTTCCTTCAATGCGTTACAAGCATCCGCACAATTTCCGATAGAGGCATACGAAACATAAGGTCCACCGACACCAAAAAATTAAAAGTATGCAACGTTTTAATAACCTTTATAACTAAAATTTTAGCGATTTTAGATATTGGTCACATACTGTCTACACTGCTAAATAAGAGCTTGATCACTTTTAAATTGTTGGAGTAGTTCGTCATTTTTTATTGCTGTGTTAGGGGTGTGGCAAGGATTTGAAACAAACTTGATCTGCGTGCAGAGAATACTAATTAACATACTAAATTTAGTTGCTCTAGCTCTTCTGGTCTCTGAGATCTAGGTGTTCATAACTACAGAAAGTCGGAGGGACGGCCAGGGCTAGATCGAGTCGGCTGTTGATGCCGATCAAGAATATATACACTTTATGGGGACGGAGATGCTTCCTCCTGCCCGCTACATAACTTTGCACGACTTTAGTATATCCTTTTTACTCCACTAGCATTAAGTCTTGAAGTAGAATACAACAAAAAAAATCCTTTCCATAACACCAACAGTTCATGTTCGTTTTTGTATGCAGTCTGGCTTTGCACGCCCCAAGGATATTCATGTTTTTCCCTTTCACTTACGGTTGAGCTTTGCAAGTAGCTTCAATAGAAAATGCTGCCTGATTGCGCGTTTGGGCTGCCCGCTTTGGCGCATAATGAAATTGGAGTGGCACTCTTGGGAGAGGTCCGAATTTTGTGATAAATTTTTGGCAGCGTAAGCATCAGGAAAGGTCCGGGACAAAGGCGTGTCAACGATGGCAGTTGAAGCCCAATAGATTCACGCTGGAGAAAAGCCATTAAATAGTTTCAAAACAAACTATGGGAAGCGCCGCAACGAGCGGACCAGAAAAAGTTTAAGGTCGTCGTCACCAAATAAAATGTTACAAGAACTTTGCAACATTTTGTGATTGTTTGTCGTTAAATAAACGTGAATGTGGCCTCTGGCTTGCGGTTGGTTTGCCGTTGGTTGTTTCTCTATTAATCCCCTGATGCCATTTAGCCAAATGTTGGCTTGTTTGTTATTGTTGGTGGTCGCGTTTCGGTGCAAGCAATTTAAAATAATGAATTTTTCAGTAAACGACCAAATGCAAATGACAGAATTGGCCTTATTTCTTTCACATAACTCGGAATCAATTACGTAACATGAAGGTCACATTCAAATACAAGCGGTAAGTGGGATATTTTTCGCAATTTCTGCAAAATATTTTGATTGATGCCAAAAAGCCTTACATTTAAACTGAATTCGAGGGTTGCACTTAATATTTCAAACTCTGACTATTTTTTTAAGTTTTTGTATTTTTTAGTACTAAGCAGCTCATATCTGTTCACTGTATCCCTGACTTTTTCGATTGACAGATAAATTTGTAGAATTGTAAGAACTTGCGAAAAAACAATATTTTCTCAGAAAAATTAGTATTATTCATATTTAAATAAAAATATTGATATACAGAACCAAACTTTGGTTGGGAATTGAATAACAATCACTATTCAGCTTACGTAGAAATCAATTTGGATTGAATTGGATAAATAATGAGGCTGCAGGACCTAGAAGTTTGATCGAACCTCGTTCAACACACGCTTATGCAAATTTCTCTTAGTCCTGACGTGCTGGGGGAAAAAAGAAACTTTATTTAAATTCAGTACCCGAAAATGCATTAAGAACGTTTGACGGTTAAAAATATTCCTTTTTTGTGAACTTGTGTAATCCATGCTTAGCCGCAGAGGATATCTGGAACTACATTTATATTTATAACCCGGCTTAAAAGTCAGAAACTCTACTTGATATGTGTGGAGAGGGACGCTCTTACCTTATCTATGATCTGTTTCTTAATAACTTAAGCTTTAAGAAAATGATTACACAGTCCGCCAGTGATTTTGGTGCAGGTCTAAATTCATCAGGTTATTTTTTAATACAGATTGCACTGAACAAAACAGCATGATTGGTTTTGTTCTATCAGCTCTTGCTCCCAAGATATAGCGAAAAAACCATTTTGCCGATGTCTTCCGTTTATTTGACAAAGTTATAGCCTCTTTAAGACGAAAATACATATTTATTTTTATGGGAGGACAACTAGATTCTTACTTTTAATTTTTATTGGAACAATCAAAAGGATACTTGTTTCAACGTAGATTTTGTGAAAGAGACAGGCAGCTGTAAACAAATAACATTCGGGGAGCGCTAAGTTTTTTCTACTCTGTACCAAAGGTACCCAAATTGTATTAAGTTTGCGCGGACTTTAAAATGGTTTCCATAGTATTAGGCCAGCAAAATGGCTTCACTAAATATCCCTGTTTTGGTGCCTTTGGGATGGTTGGGCAACAAATGAACATTGGGAACGAAAGAACTGGCCTTGGCGAATCACTATGACGATCGGAGAGAAAAAAGATTGTTTTACCTCCCCTGCACATTAAGTAAAGTAAAATTAGCTTGTCAAGATGACACAGCCCCAAAGGGCCTTGTGCGCGCTTCTAATTTTAGCACAAGAGAAAGGGACCTACAGTTTAACGCCGAATCCGAACGGCAGCTTGAGAAGCTTTCCATGGCTAATTACTGCAATGCTGGCGCCAACAGCAAAGAGGTGTGGCCGGGTGTAAAGTTTTATTCTAAGAAAAAAACTTTTCATTAGATGTTCCGAGACGGGATCGAACCCACGACCTCATGCGCAACGGTAGCGCACTCTAGCCGCTGAGCCACCCGGCCACCGCTGCACATTTAGCTTGGTTTAATAAAACAATTCGTGAAAGCGTTAAATCGTGATGAAGCGTGCTTCCAATATATTGAAATTTTCATAGCTCAATTTGAAAAAAAGGAAGGCTGGAGTTTTTGATAGACAATCTTTTGCAGAATCCATGACCATGTATGAACGGAATGCATGGGAATTATTTGCCTTGGTCGTTTCAAAGTTCTTGGAAAACAATAAAGCTGATGATTATGTGGATCTTGTTTCATGAATGCTAAACAGCTTCATGATTCTAGGATGTCGGATGAGCAACAAAGTGCACTATATATATAGCCACATGGACCACTTCCCAGAAAATTTGGGGAGTTAAGGTGAAGATCGAAGGGACGTCCATTTGATGGCGGACTATTGCTGGACAAGGACCATAAATTGTCGCAGAACTTAGGCCAACTGCGATACCATATTTTTCCTATTCAAACCAGGAGGGGTGCCTCCCGATTGAATCATTTTGTGCAATCAGGAAGCACATTGGATTACAGTGAATCAATTTATTTGAAGACCATTGAAGGTCCTTAATGTACGGGTACATTTGACTTAGAAATCCAGGAAGATCTTTGACCTTTTGGCGAATGCCAATAATTGTTTTGGGGGGCCTCTTGGCCGCTTCTTCCAAAGAAGTGAGCCCTGGGGTATGCAGAAGTTTTAATCTTATCGTGGCAAGTGCTGGGCAGTTGCAAATGAGTTGTTCTAGAGTTCTGTGACTCCAGGTTCCACGCATTTCCTGCAGGTATCTATGTCTATGTCTATGTGTCTATGTTTATCGCTCGAGCGGCTGCTAGGCAGTGTCCCAATAGTATGCCTATAAGCAGTCAACAGTCTCTTCTTTGGTGCTATAACAGATAGTGCGTGAGATTTTATCTCTTGTCTTGACAATAAGTTTAGAGATTCTGCATCCGGTTGTGTTTTCCCCACTTTACCTCTGCTTCTTTCTCTGCTATCTCCTCCATCTTGCTGCTTAACGACTGTATGAAGATAGGTAAGTTTAGTGTTTCTTCTTGGCCGAGTACAACTCCGGCTTTTGCAACACTGTCTGCCATCTCGTTTCCATCGAAGCCCCGGTGGCTGGGAATCCAATAGATTTGCACCTTTCTGGAGATGCTGAGGGAATCTAGTGCTTCCCTGTACGCCAGGACATTTCTGGAGTTGATGGAGTGTCCCTGCATTGCATTGATTGCAGCTTAGCTGGATACGTATCTCGGACTATATTACTTTGTTTATACGCCAGCTATTTGCAAATAGAAATTATTTGTAAGTAACTAACTCACTGTTTATACGCTAAATATCTTTCTAAATTATATGAATTTTTTAGTGATACCAATTAGGCGGCAATAACCGTGTATTTGATAACAATGAGCGCAGAAATCGATGAAAAAAGAACTTCATAAGGCCAAGTAGTTCCGACGCCTCCTCCTTGATCCAAGTGCACTGCTTGTGTTCAGATTGTGTTTTTAATATAGCAACCCTTTGAACCTTATTTCCAAATAAGTCTACTAATCAGTAATTGTTTTCGGGACGTAGCTATTTGCAAAAAGGAAACTAACTCTCTGTTTATACGCAATAATTTGACATCTACAAAATTGATATTTGCAAATAAGATGTGCTTTTAAACATAGTATATAATGTATAAATATTCTAGACCAGGATCAACAGCCGAGTCGATATAGAAATCTCCGGCTGACCTTCTGTCCGTCCTCCGTCCGTCCGTCGTTCATCCGATCTTTACCATTCTTTGGCGGATAACAGTCCTGATTACTAAATATGTCCAGAAGGAACTTACATTCTATCTATAAAAATGTGGGAGTTTTTGTCTTATACTTGTCAATCCTCTGTGAGATCTTTTTGTTCATACGGACAGACAGATAGACAGACGGACGGACACGGCTAGATCAACTCGGCTGTTGATGTTGGTCAAGAATATATAGTATATACTTTATAGGGTCGAAGATGCTTCCTACTGCCAGTCTGGTGCGTCTGTGTGAATTTTACCAGAGGACGAAACTCGTTTGTGCAAAACAACTCTTTAAACTTGGTTAATGTTGTTCATTTCTTAGACGGGGTCACCACTTTAGAAATTGTGGAGGTTGTGCTCAATTCACTGTTAGAGATGACAGAAGATGAGCTGCGATAGTAATCGATAGATATCTCGTGATCAGCGTGATAAGTGCGGCCAGAGCCGACACAATTTCGCTGGCCAGTTTATTTAAGTTGGTTCCGTTATTTGGAAAATATTTCGAAAAACATTAAAGCTACTTGCATTATACTTCTATTAGGCTTGACACATACAACGCAACCCTCGTAAACAGACTGAGTCCATACAATTAAAAGGAAAATAAGTAGATTACTTGTCTTCCTTTCCTGAATTGGCATGCTGGAATGTGCCACGACAAGGTGGTGAACAGCTGTTTGCCCCGTCATGCAAAGGCGGCTCATCAAAGACTCGTGCGATCTCTGACCAACCTTGACAATTCAATTTGCGCACCTTATGGCCATTTTGAGTCAACAAAGCCGCGTGAGTTGCCGTGTGCGATATGGATAAGGGTCGAGCTGAGCCCCAAAAGACCCGAGGATGATTATGAATGCCAGTCAGCCAGCTGGGGCATACCGACGTATTCGTAAATGTAAATGAGTCTCCAATTGTCTCTGGCAATCACCATTGATGGGCCACGGCGCCCCCTTCTTGGCCACCAAGTAATTGTCAGTTTTATTTCGCTTTGTCATTTTAACGAAGTCGCGCAGCATCGCTCGGAAGCAAACGGGCGGAAAACACACGACAGCGGCGCCCAAGTGTCCTTTTGTGTTCATGCACTTGGGTAAATTAATAATCGAATTGCGATTAATCCTGAGAGTAAATATCTTTGAGCATATTCCTTTGTGTTCGTTGTCATTGAATGAGGTCCCTGTGAAACTGAAGCATTATGTGTTCTTTCTGTTGCAAAGATGGTGGGTGGGATGGGTAGCCACGAAAAACACACGACTGCTCATTTAAAATCTAATGGATCTAAATTAGTTAAGAAATTTATGCTTAAAGTCGTAAGACTGTAAATTTAAATGTTTGAACTTGGGTTGGGCACTCGTTTCATTCAACTTAACTAACAAACCTTTTTCACTTCAGAGCTTATCAACAACTTTCTAATTGATCACTCTAAAATACCCTTCAGCTATCATGCGTAGTAAATCGAAGATTGGGAATGGGTGATACGGAAATAATGCGTGTCCCTTACGCTGAGCATCAAACATTACAAAATTTGTAAAGGAAAACCAAAATTTCCAATTTACTTACTCAACGAATTAACTTTTGAGATGCCAAACATTTTTGTTAAGTTTTAAAATATTTTAATCAAATCAAAAATGAGAATGTCAAAGCTTGAACAGCACTTATTTGATTGGCGCATACCGGGTAGATACTGTTTCAGCAAAGCTACCGTCAAGAAAAGATGCGTTGTCGGTCCTTTTGCATGATATCAGAGTCAATAAATACTCATTGAAGGATAGCTTACTGTCTTTAAAGTTGGATTGGACCCTAATGGAATCTATTGGAGTTACCATTAAACCAGCTAGAATCACATGGAGACGTTTAAAATCATTAGGAGCAATATTGGAATCGAGAAAAAAATGCTTGACGCTATAAATGGATGTATTGAGACAGAGAAACTAATTTTATATATTATCTAGAAAATATTTTTGACATGGCTTCTGAAAATTCTGTTAAACTAACTAATAATGCCTCTTCTAAAAGACGGAGGACCGCTGACGAGGAGTCGTAATTTAGTAGCAGAAGTCGCCCTCCATTTCAAATGGAGTTTGCTTTTATAGTATTTTTATACCCTTGCAGAGGGTATTATAAAATTGTCCGGATGTTTGTAACGCATAGAAGGAAGCATCACCGACCACATAGAGTACATATATATATTCTTGATCAGCATGACGAGCTGAGTTGATTTAGACCTGTCCCTCTATCCGTCCGACTGTCCGTCTGTTTCTATGCTCTCTCCTCCTTCAGTTTTAAAGCTATCCTCACCAAAATAAGCACCAAGTCTTTTGGTATAAATACACTGCACATTTATCGGAACCGGCCGGATCGTATGACTATAGCATATAGCTGTAGCATAGCAATGATCGGTCGAAAATCTAGTTTTAGTGAGAACAACTTTTTTCTTTTCAATTGAAACGCCTCCAAACTTCGTATTTCTTAGTCTATTATGCTCTTCCATGATTCCACCAAGTTTGGTCGAAGTCGGACATTTATATAGTAAAGCAGTCATAGAAAAGTTGAGTCAGAAAAGTAGTCTTAGTTAGAAAAACTTTTTTGTCTTCAATGAAAGTGTCCTCAAATTTGGCTTGTGTTTGTTTTATATGCTCCCACACGATTCTACAAAGTTTAATCAAAATCGGATGACTATAGCATATAGCTGGCATAGGAACGATCTGTCGAAAAACTAGTTCTTGTGAGAAAAACTTTTTTATTTTTAATGGAAACGTCCCTTATGTTGGCATATATTTATTTTATTTACTTTTACACTATTCTACAAAGCCAGTTAGGTCTTAAATACTCCGGACACTCCGGTACCATTATGTATGATCTTTCATATCAAAACACAAATTCTAATCTTGCGTTTCATCTTTACGGCCCGTTATCTGAAAAAAAGGAAAGACCAGATTGTCCTGAACATTCTTATTAAAAGAGTCGAATTCGAAATTGACGTATATGGTGCGCATTGACCTGATGCCATCAAGTTGAACCAGTCAAATGATTCCCTAATAACTTTCCTATTACTGCTTGCAAGTTAACGGAGCGGGGATACTATTCTTTGCATTAAAAATATTGTTGTTTTGTATGCTAAAAATGTTTTCAAAGCCTTTACTAATTAAAAAGATCGTTGTTCAAGATTATTTTAATTTGATTATTTATTAAAAAAGTTAACAAACACGGCGTGTCAACCAAATTATAAACGCTTTATATAAAATCTTATGAACTAAGGAAGCTTACCAAAGAAACTCTAATTAGAAAACAAATTTTTTTTAAGCTTTAAGATGAAATACCCCAATCCATAATCCAAACTGCTTATTCATTCACATAATCACAATCGGCCACATAATATCTCTCAGATGAGCTTTAAATTCATGAAATTTTAAAATCAAAATCAAATTTTATTGTTAGCCAACCCATTCGACTTGACATGCCGGTGGAATAATCGATGGGGTCACGCCACCAAATAAACTTCTACAATTTCCGATGAAATTTCACTACCGGAAATTACTTGACACTGTGCACATAGAAGAGATTGTACTTTTAAATAAGCTGGTGCGTAACTTGTGCCAGCATCTGAGCAAGTGGGAGGAGTGCAGGATGTGGGAATTGGGCCATTACTGTGTGGCACCAAGTGGCATGACGCGAGTGCAGAACGGCCATAAAAGTAAAAACGTAAGTAGCAACCAAATAAAATCTACTTGAATGTACATTGTACATATATCATGAAGGATTACGTCAATGATATTTATGGATGTTTTTCTCGAATTGATTTTATTGACAAATCTGAGTTGTTTATTGCCGCCTTTTAGGATGCTAAAAAGAATACAAAACCATTTGAAGAGTTTTTTAGAAAAACGTGGCCCGTTGTAGGTGTTTTTTGAGATTAAACAGCTTAGAGTTTGCATTTATGTTAGGTTAGGTAAGGTTGCGATGACTGAGAGCGACAAGTCACCCTCCCACTTAGGCCTCTATGGGCCCATTGCGATGCCATATGATCCTCTTCCTGTTAACTGTTTTTTCTTTTTTGGCTTACTATTTTTACAGTGCCACTTTGGTGACCTTAAAATCGCTTCATTTTTCGTCCAAAATTAGAGTCTTATGAGAAGAATAATTTTTGTTTTTCTTTCATGTTTTTTCGTTTTTTTGCTTATATTTTTTACAGTGCCCTTTGGTCCTTAAATCGCTTATTTCGTAAATTTTTTTTTTTCTTTTGGCTGTTAAGTACGATCCGTATTGAAGACAATCCGTTTCGAATCAATACAAGATTAGTCGTACTCAATATCCTGCTGTCGTGGTCAAATTTTTTATTTTATGCTTAATAATAGCTCATCATTTTTTTTCTGTGTACTTAAAAACGAAACAAGGAAACAAAATTGTGTAAGTGGCGCAAATCAATCAAGCTTTAATTCAATTCGACACAAATAAGTAGCTCATGAAATTATATTTCTTATAAGTAACAACGCGTCTACTTGGAACCGCTTTTTGGAGTTCGTTTACAGTTGACAATCATGAACTTGATCACTAAAGTTGTAAGTAGTTTGGAAATGTTAAATACAGATACTAACTGAAGCCATTTTAAGTTCGTGGCACTTGCGATGCTAATGTTGCTAATTGGAGAGCAAACTGTGGCAAATGGTCAGCCACCTCCGAAAAAGCCACGTCCAGCACCACCACCACCACCGCCTAGACCAGCACCACCAGCACGTTGTGGAGGCAGGCGTGATACAGTCGAATAATAAATACACTCAAAATGGCAAAAATCATTTATAATAAAGTTTTTTACTTAAATAGAAATTTGAAAAAGTTTTTACTGCACAAAGAGATGAATGATATTTTTTTACAAATGATGCGAGAAATTGATTTCCACAGTAACTTTTTGGCTTCTTGCTATGAAATGCTCAAAGTGATCTAAGAATAATACAAACGAATTTGCAATTAATATTTCTTTAGTAAGTTTGGCGTACACCTTTCATACGTCACAAGAATATCCAAAATTGTTTAAGATTTGCTATTTTACCTAGCATGGTCACTAATAACACGGTGTGGCAGTAGATATACGAGGTGTGTTCAAAAAGTATCGCGAATTTTGAATTTTTCGCGGGTTACGTATATTCGAATTTCGATTTTTTTGTGGCGTTATGTTGGTACTCATGTCTCTCACTTATGCCGACAAGCTCGGCCATTTTGAATGTTCACTTAATTGTTGACAGCTGCTTTGCTTGCACGTGTTTTGGATCGTCTTCGATTTTTACCTATTCAAAAAAATGCATCAAAGAACCTGTATCAAATTTTGTGTGAAAAACAAAATTAAGTGCGCGGATGCATTCCGAATGTTGACTGTGGCATACGGAGAAGCTACCTTAGACCGAAGCAACGTTTATCGGTGGTACAAAATGTTCTCAGAAGGCCGAGAAGATGTGAACGACGAAGAGCGTGCCGGACGCCCGAGCACTTCAACAACAGACGAAAAAATTAATGAAGTGGAGAAAATGGTATTGGCCAATCGTCGAATCACCGTTAGAGAAGTTGCTGAGGACCTAAACATATCGATTGGCTCGTGCCATTCGATTTTTATCAATGATTTGGGCATGAGACGGTCGCCAAAATTTGCTCAATTGCGACCAAAAACAGCATCGCATGAACATTGCTAATGAGATGTTAAACTCTGTCCGCGACGACCCAAATTTGCTCCAGAGGGTCATAACTGGTGACGAATCGTGGGTTTATGGTTATGACGTGGAAACCAAAGCTCAATCATCTCAATGGAAGCTGCCGCACGAACCAAGACCGAAAAAAGCGCGCCAAGTTCGGTCGAATGTGAAAGTTTTGCTGACAGTTTTCTTCAATTGCAGGGGCGTGGTGCATCATGAGTTCTTGCCACAGGGAAGAACGGTCAATAAGGAATATTACGCAAGTTATGCGCAATTTGCGCAAAGCAATCCGCCAGAAACGCCCGGATTTGTGGAAGAACAAAAATTGGCTTTTGCACCACGATAACGCCCCTGCTCACACATCGTTGCTTGTGCGCGACTTTTTGGCCAAAAACAACACACTAATGATGCCGCAGCCACCGTATTCCCCAGATCTGGCCCCCTGTGACTTTTTCTTGTTCCCTCAACTGAAGAGGCCCATGAAAGGACGACGTTACGCTACGCTTGACGAGATAAAGACGGCATCGAAGGGAGGAGCTGAACAAGATAAAAAAAATGATTTTTTGAAGTGCTTCGAAGATTGGAAAAACCGTTGGCACAAGTGTATAATATCTCATGGTGATTACTTTGAAGGGGACTAAATAGATATTCATGAATAAATAAATAATTTTTGAAAAAACACAAAATTCGCGATACTTTTTGAACACACCTCATACAGCCTTTTGCAAGGAATGCAAAAAAAATTTTCAGAGCACAAGCGAAGCACGACTTAGACCACATAGGTAAGCAATTTGTGTGTGTTTGTTTGTGTGTGCGCGCTTTTATTAATGTTGTTTCTTACTGCTCTTAAAGAAATGGATGCAAGACTGCAAGCAGAACATTGTTACATGGATACCGAAAGTGAGACTGAAGTACTTGACATCAGTGTAAGTTTTAATTGCTTTCAATGAAAATTAAATTTATGTAATATTTACTTGCTTTTTATAGATGGAAAAAAACGCCCTTGATACATACAAAAAAATAGTCAGCCGATCAATGACAACGTTAAATGGAGCACGGCATTGTCTTCACAGTCCACAAGAACAAGCTCACTAAGTTCCTTGAGTTCGAGCAGTGAGCAAATTTCAATATTAAATTCCAGTGACAGAAAGCGATTACATCCTATTAGAAACAGCACCTCTGTTTCTAAATTTATTGATCGACATCACAAAAAGAAGAAGATGAAATCAACGAGTCCTTGGCGCAGTTTTTCTTTGGATGTAATATTCCCCTAAGTTGTATACTCTATCTACTTCAAAAATTTCGTAAAAAAATTGCGACCTGCTTATGGAGACAAAATTCCTGGTAGAAAACTATTGTCACAAAATTGTTGGATAACACGTACGAAAAACTTTTAATTTATGCGCAGTCATCAATGAGTTCCGATTCCGTTTTATTGATTGATGGATGGAAAAATTCATCAAGCAACGCCAAATCAGTCGTTTCAATGTTGCACAACGCGAACGGTGAAGAAGCATTTTTAGAAGCGTGGGATCTAACAGGAGAAAGTGAAACAGCAGAAAAACTGGCTGACATTGTATCGGAATCTGTAGATTTAGCAGACAAAATGTATTTTACCCATGTCTACGCAGTTCTTTCAGATAAGCGCGATGAAAAAAATGGGAAATATTACGAAACATTTTGTTTGGAAAAGTAATTGTAGTAGTTAAACCGGAAACCTTCTTGCTAAAGACATTTTAGATAGAGAATTAAGTTTCAAAGTCGCATCTGTTCTAAAGGAATTTAAACATCCAGATTTGGAAAAAAAATTATAGAGAAAGGGGGAAAAAGAATTAAATTACCTTGTGAAACTCGATGGTGTTCACATCGCAACGCATACAATTCGGTAATAGAAAGTGAGCATATTATAAAACAAATTGCAGCCGATTCAAAAGTGAAGTCAAATATCGTTGCATTGCTTTTTGATACAAATTTTATAGACGACGTTAAGAGCAACATACTTTTATTGGATCCAATATGTAATTTAATTAACAAATGCCAATCTAAAAATTGTTCAGCAGCAGAAGCAATCGATATGTGGCTTAGTCTTGAGTTGCCTGAGAAATTGTCTAAAGAACTCAAAGCAAGGCAAGCGTTGGCTTTTAACAAATATGCGTTAACAGCTTTTTATTTACATCCATATCTGAATAATTCAGAACTATCCTGTGAGCATAATATTATTTTCGATTTTTTGTTGAAAAACCTAGATGGAACTGGTCTGAAAGAGCTTGACAGTTTTAAATCCAAATCAGGAATCTATAAAATTCTTTTCGAGAAGGATATAAAAAACCCATTAGTTTTTTGGAGATTTGCAAGAATAAAAAATGCACAGCTGGCAAAACTAGCTATAAAATTAATTCAAATACCAGCTTCTTCTGCTGAAATTGAACGTGTATTTTCGAGCTGGGCACATGGGGGCACATGGGGCATTCAAAATTTTGATGTGGACGAAAAATTTGTGATATGCCACAATGTTCCATTCAACTACGAGGTGTGTTCAAAAAGTATCGCGAATTTTGGGTTTTTTCAAAAATTATTTATTTATTCATGAATATCTATTTTGTCCCCTTCAAAGTAATCCCCATGAGATATTATACACTTGTGCCAACGGTTTTTCCAATCTTCGAAGCACTTCAAAAAATCATTTTTTTTATCTTGTTCAGCTCCTCCTTCGATGCCGTCTTTATCTCGTCAAGCGTAGCGTAACGTCGTCCTTTCATGGGCCTCTTCAGTTGAGGGAACAAGAAAAAGTCACAGGGGGCCAGATCTGGGGAATACGGTGGCTGCGGCATCATTAGTGTGTTGTTTTTGGCCAAAAAGTCGCGCACAAGCAACGATGTGTGAGCAGGGGCGTTATCGTGGTGCAAAAGCCAATTTTTGTTCTTCCACAAATCCGGGCGTTTCTGGCGGATTGCTTCGCGCAAATTGCGCATAACTTGCAGGTAATATTCCTTATTGACTGTTCTTCCCTGTGGCAAGAACTCATGATGCACCACGCCCCTGCAATCGAAGAAAACTGTCAGCAAAACTTTCACATTCGACCGAACTTGGCGCGTTTTTTCGGTCTTGGTTCGTGCGGCAGCTTCCATTGAGATGATTGAGCTTTGGTTTCCACGTCATAACCATAAACCCACGATTCGTCACCAGTTATGACACTCTGGAGCAAATTTGGGTCGTCGCGGACAGAGTTTAACATCTCATTAGCAATGTTCATGCGATCTGTTTTTGGTCGCAATTGAGCAAATTTTGGCGACCGTCTCATGCCCAAATCATTGATAAAAATCGAATGGCACGAGCCAATCGATATGTTTAGGTCCTCAGCAACTTCTCTAACGGTAATTCGACGATTGGCCAATACCATTTTCTCCACTCCACTTCGTCCGGCACGCTCTTCGTCGTTCACATCTTCTCGGCCTTCTGAGAACATTTTGTACCACCGATAAACGTTGCTTCGGTCCAAGGTAACTTCTCCGTATGCCACAGTCAACATTCGGAATGCATCCGCGCACTTAATTTCGTTTTTCACACAAAATTTGATACAGGTTCTTTGATCCATTTTTTTGAATAGGTAAAAATCGAAGACGATCCAAAACACGTGCAAGCAAAGCAGCTGTCAACAATTAAGTGAACATTCAAAATGGCCGAGCTTGTCGGCATAAGTGAGAGACATGAGTACCAACATAACGAATTCGAATATACGTAACCCGCGAAAATTTAAAATTTGCGATACTTTTTGAATACACCTCGTATACTTGTTGTTTGTTTTTACTAATACAAACCCAAGTTCATCGAATGCCTTGTTTTTCTTACGGCCAGACATTGTAAACAATTAAAAATTTGCTTGACTTGCTGCTCACAATTGTAACTCACTTGTGCCAAAATTAGTGATGTAAAATCATTTCATAGAACCAGTGTGGCCAGTTTCGTTTTTTTCCCGCCAAATCTGGCTTCTGGCACGAGTATAACCGATAAAAGCAGGCGCGCTGACTCTCGCTTAGAGTTATTTGTGAGCTCTGCTAACCAGAATCAGCTGATAGTGCATTGTTGACATTGTTGACTATTGTTGACATTGTTGACGCATTGTCTACACCACAACGTCGACAATTAAAGTTGACGCGTCGTGGCACATCACTGAATAACACTGGTCGACACCCAAAATGATCAGACAAAGTTATTCTTATAAGATTTTCATCGCTGAACACGAATCTGACCTCAAAAAGTGTCCATCACGTAGAGATTTTGAGAAAAATGGACTCAAAGTTTTTAAAAATCCTGTTTTGCCCTCTATCAATCACATATAGAGAATAAGGCAGTGGTGCTAGAAGTCTCTAATTAGACTTGAGTTAAAGCTTGAACTGTCAACCATGTGGATCACATCGAAAAAAAACTTAAATCAATCCTTAATTTTCATGTAGCATCCCTTTTTTCATGTGCTCTCGAATTCTACTTGCTCTCAATGGCCTACTTACTTTTGAATTTTCCAGTCCAAGCGGATACAAGAAATCATCCAATGGATATTTTTTAATCTCCTCTTTTTTTGTCTGTGTACCCAAATCATATAGATAGAATTGGTAAAAGCTTTAGTATTTTTTGGATCCAAACCGAGAACCTTTTGTTCTTATTTGATGTACTATTATTTGGTTTTAAGAATGCATTGCACTTATTTTAGGAGCTAATTGGTTTTGACTTAAGACTATAACAACCTTAATCACCTTGCACCTTGTACTTACCGAACTATTCACACCGATTGCATTTTATTCATGTACAAAATTCTTGATTCTTTTTATACTCTGTACCAGAGGTACACGGAGAATATGAAGTTTGTACAAAAGTATGAAACAGCCAGAAGGAAGCATCTCCGACCCTATAAGGAATATATATTCTTGATCAGCATCAATATCCGAGTAGATATAGCCTTGTCCGTCTGTCCGTATGAGCAAACAGATCTAAGAGATGGAAAGAGATACCTGTAAGGGACAAAAACTTCTTATACTTGCAGGCAGATCAAGTTTATTTTAAACTTTTGCCACGCCCCTTCCCGCCCCTCAAATTGGAAAAAAGGTTCTTACCTTCTGAAAATATTAATCAGGATTATTTATCGACCCGCCAAAGGAATGGTACAGATTGGAGGAACGATAGTCGAGTTATAAGGAAAGAAAACAATTATGGGCGGCACCGGTCGCAACGGTGATGGGCAGCACTTTACAGGTATCGAATTTCTTACTTGTTAGAGTGTATATAGTGCTTAGGTGAAATAATAATTATTGACTCAGCATGCGATTACTCTAAACGGACTATAAACGGACTGTATTTTTCATCTTTAAGCCAGAAGAAACTTTTGTTCCTTGAAATGCGCACTTATTAAAAAATACAATAATATTAAGTCTAATATAGTATTGCACAGTGCAACTCGTAAACTGGTTATGACTTCGCACACCGCTTTTTGTGAAGAAAATACCGAAACTTAAAAAAATCTCCAAAGGACTTGGCCCCATCACCCCATGTTCTTCAAAATTAGCGAGGTGCGAAGGCGTAACCAGACAATGACCTTTAAAATGTGGCACTGTGTAATCAGAACGAATGGATATATTTTTGGCTAAAATATTTAAGAATTTAACTTAAATGGTCACAGATAGTTTATGCACTCCAATTGAATTAGGTTCACTTGGATTAGTGTTGGGTATATAAAGAGAGAGAGCTGTTTTCCCGTTTCTATGAGTCCATCATGAATTTAATCGCTAAAGTAGTAAGAAATAGTAAAGCTAAGCAACAGTTTAGTTTATATTATTTATTTCCATATTCCACATATTGAATATTTCAGTTCGTGGCAATTGCATTGCTAATGTTACTTCTTGGAGATCACACTGTGGCAGGGCAAAGACCTCCAAATCCTCCATATCGTCCAGTACCAAGACCAAGACCAAGACCAATACCAAGGCCCGGCTAGTTATAAAAAACGGCGCGTTCAGCCTTTTTCAAGGCACGCGTCTTCCGCCATCTTGAAATTAAAATAAATATGAAAAATATGTCAAACATTAAAAAATGAATCCACCAAGTCGCAATTAGACAGCAAGTAGAGACGTCCACTTTAAAAGTGCACGGCCCAATAATCCCATTATAAACGTATTTATTACCTAACATTTAAATTCTGTTTCTAGCCCAATTACAAAATTCAAGCTTTTACCAACACTGTGATAATCGGAACAGCCCTCCAAATATTTAACAAAATTGTAAAATTGATTTCTAGTTACTAGTTTTGGAAATAAATTTTGCGTTTGAAGTATCAATTGTGACGCACTAGAATTAGTACGTACCAGCGATTAGAATTAGTCATAAGCTATGCTGTGTTTATACTGCGTCACAGAGTGTCACATTTCAGTGTCACAGTGTCAAATTCATATGGAGCTGTGACACTGAAATGTGACACTCCGTGACGCAGTATAAGCCCAGCATAACCTATCGGCCAACCATTCACCATTCCTAAGTCACACGCGCAGTCACCATCACGAACCAGTTCCATTTCACCGCAGTGTCATTACTAACCCACCCGTTCTGGTCACACAGTTCTGAGAATCCGGGAAGTGACGATCGCTGACGCATTTTTGGCAGACGGGAGTGCGAATTTGACCGAGAAGCGGATAGGTTGTGTGTGCGGGGAAAAGTCAACAAGTCGAGTAACAACGCGAATAACGTGCCGCGCACCCCAGCAAGAAGCCAAAGCGAAAGCCCGAAAGCGGCCCCCGCCACAGGGAAAACCTGGTAAACTGGCCGAAGGGTTTCTGATTAGGTATCTTTACCTTTGTGAAAACAACTCTCGCAGCGGCATTTCAATTGAAAACATGAATAGAATAAAACCCAGAATATAGAAAAACTGAACCACCTGTCTGGTCTCGTGCTTTAATTTTTCAAGCGTGAGGCTGAACCCGTATGCTGGGACATCCCTGAGGTGAGCGTGGTTGTACTTCCCATTGGCTGCACACACAAAGTCTTCGTCTCCAAGTATGCTTGCCAGGTCGTCACCTCAAGTATATTTGGCACAGTTTCACTTCCCTTGGCAGACATTTCTACGGCACGTGGTAAAGGTTTTCACCTTCCGTTTGGCTCTGCTAGCCCTAAGCATAGTTCTCAGTCTTCGTCTCCCAGTATGCTTGCCAGGTCGACACCTGGCAAACTTAACTAAAACTAAACTAAAAAAAACTAAACTGAAGTATGTATATTCGGCACAGTTTCACTTATGTACCTTTGCAGACATTTCTAGCGCACGTGGTCCCGTTTTTCACCTTCTCTGCAAGCCCTAAGCATTGTTCTCAATCTTCGTCTCCCAATATGCTTGCCAGGTCGTCACCTGAAGTATATTCAGCACAGTTTCACTTGCCTTGGCAGATCTTTTCAGAGTACATGGTCCAGGATTTATCCTTACACGTGCTCTCATAGTTTTAAAGCAGAGTACAACGTCTTCCTCTTACAATATGCTGGCCAGGTAGTCACCTGCAGTATATGTGGCATAGTTTTACTTGTAAAAGTAAAAAATGGCTTGTCAAGTTGGCACAGCCCCAAAGGGCCAAAGCCGAGCTTCTCTCAATCTCTTGGCTTGAGCGCTTCTAATTTTCGTACAAGAGAAAGTGACCTACAGCTTAACCCCGAATACGAACGGCAGTTTGAGAAGCTTTTGCATGGCTAATTACTACAAAGCTGGCGCCAACAGTAGTGCAAATCGTTAATTGGTTATGCCTTCGCACCCCGCTTTTTGTGTAGAAAATACCTAAACTAAAAAAATCCCCAAAGGACTTGACCCCATCATCCCATGTTCTTCAAAATTAGCGAGGTGCGAAGGCGAAACCAGACAATGACCTTAAAAAAGTGGCACTGTGTAATCAGAACGAATTGATTTATTTTTGCCTTTTTTTGGCCAATTGAATTAGGTTCACTTGGATTAGTTGTGGGTATATAAAGAGAGAGTTGTTTTCCCGTTTCTATGAGTCCATCATGAATTTAATCGCAAAAGTAGTAAGAAATACTAAAGCTAGGCAACAGTTTATATAAAATATTTATTTCTATATTCCACATATTTAATATTTTAGTTCGTGGCAATTGCATTGCTAATGTTGCTTCTTGGAGATCACACTGAAGCAGGGCGAAAACTTCCAAATCCTCCACATCGTCCAAAATCAAGACCAAGGCCCGGCCATTATGAAACTATAATAAACTAGCTGCATACCCGGCGTAGCCCGGGTTCTTATGGTTCTTAAGAGAGCGATTATATTCAATCTAGTGCAAGCTGCATGTCGGTATAAACCAAGGGTGCCCAGAACGAGCTTACCAGCGCGTCAAAACCAATACACAAACACCAAATATATTTCAAGCAATAACAACAAAATGAGATAGAGAGAGAGAGAACCGATTTTTGTTTTTGTGTGTGTGTGTGGTCATTGCTATGTCAAGAACACTGACAAATACGCATTAGCAACGCAGATCTGCTTCGACCCTATTGCATTGAACACCAGGGAGCGAATGACAATTTGTTTGGTCTCTTCGCGCAAGCCTCCGCATGAGTTCGGCTCGTGCCGCCGCGGAAAGCGACAAGCGTTCGGCCGTACGCATAAGCATTTTGTTGTTGTGTTCGAGTTTGCGAGCGACATAGGAGAGAGAGAATAGAGACACATATGAAGTTGTTGTTGCAGGTCAGAGCTCGACAACTACAAAACATAGAGCACGCATAAGATTTTTTTTTGCTTTTTGCTGGCTTATGGCGTGCGCAAAATGTATACGCGCAGGCTATTCCTTTGCGTAGAACAACAACACAAGCGTGTCTTGCGTAATGGGCATGGACGCCCCTGGTATAAACATTGTGGACCGTCCAATCTTTTTCTCAATATACACGTCTTCATGATAATCTAAAAAAATGACTTTTTTCAAATTGTGACTTTTTTGACCGTTTGATTAATACTTTCTTTTTACCCGTCTGAAATTGCCGTCTATCAAATTTTCATAATAGTCCAGGCTCAAATCAAAACTTTCCAAATTTCGCAATATTTTGGACCGTGTAATCTACAGCTTCCATTTACCAACGCCGGCAGTGTAAAATAAGCACTAAGCGCTTTCATAAATACTCATAAAGTTATTTTGCAAATTTCGCGATTTTCGGACCTTAGAAACCTTCGAGGGCAAGCGTTGCCCAAAGTTTTATGGCAATCGGATGAACGGTATAGTTTTGGAAATTTCGCTGTTTTATGACCATTTCCGGCCCATTTCTTCAATACCTAAGATACCTTCGCGGGCAAACGTACAACCATTCCTCAAGGCTTCATCAAAATTAAACATTTTGCACAATTTGCTTCTGGACAATTTTCTGTAAATTTCTTCAACTTAGATACCCTCCCGAACAAGCCTTCAATTCATTCCCCAAATTTCGCGATTTTTGGACCTCAGATACCTATGCGGCCAAGCTAACCATTTTCCAAAATTTCATAGCAATCGGATGAATTGTTTTTGAATTATCGCGGTTTTTGGACTATTTCCCGCACATTTCTTCAAATCAGAATTCTTCACGCGCAAGCGTCCAAACATTCTCCAAAGTCTTATAACAAACGAACATTTTGCAAATTTCGCGGTTTCTTCTACTTGGCAACCTTCCCGGGCAAGCGTCGATCAATTTCCCAAAGTTTTAGCGAAAACGTAAATTTTGCAATATTCGCGGTTTTTGGACCGTTTTCGGCAAATTTTTTTAAACTTAGAAACCTTCCCGGGCAAGCGTTCAACCATTCCTAAATTTGCATTGCAATCGGATAATTTTGCAAATTTTGCGGGTTTTGGACCATTTCACAGACATAAGACATAGCCTCTGACACTTTCCTGATCGACATGAACATACTGTGAAAAATTCGTGAAGATCGGTTCAGCGGTTTAGACGCCCATAAGGGACAAACATACTTTCACTTTTATATAGATGTATAGATAGATATGAAAAACATGTCAAACATTAAAAATTGATACACCAAGTTCGCAATTAGACAGTAAGTCGATCCGTTTTCCACTTTAAAAGTGCACGGCCCAATAGTCCTACTATACACGTATTTATTACCTAACATTTAAATTCTGTTTCTAACCCAATTACAAAATTCAAGCTTTTACCAACACTGTGATAATCTGAACAGCCCTCCAAATATTTAACAAAATTATTAATTTGATTTCCAGTTACTAATTTTGATAATAAATTTTGCGTTTAAGGTATCAATTGTGACGCACTAGAATTGGTACGTACCAGCGTTTAGAATTAGTCATAAGTTATGCTGTGTTTGAACTGCGTCACAGAGACATTCCAGTGTCACAGTGTCAAATTCATATGGAGCTGTGACACTGAAATGTGACACTCCGTGACGCAGTATAAGCCCAGCATAACCTTTCGGCCAACCATTCACCATTCCTAAGTCACAGGCGCAGTCACCATCACGAACCAGTTCCATTTCACCGCAGTGTCAACACTTACCCATCCGCTCTGGTCACACAGATCTGAGATTCCGGGAAGTGACCATCGCTGACACATTTTTGGCAGACGGGAGCAAGGTATACTTAACTAGGTAGCCGCATTGGCTCTCTTGCTTTCTTTGCTCGCCGCTTAAGTGTCAGTCTGTGAACAACAGTCGTGAGCGAAGCATCTCAGCGGACGAATTTTTTGTGTTCTGCCTCTTAATTTTGTTTGACACCAGAGCTCTCTCGCTCTCACCTATTTTGATATTTATTTAAGAGGCAGTGAGATACCAAGTGCGGCTACCTTGTTAAGTATACCTTGGAAGGGAGTGCGAACTTGACCGAGAAGCGGAGAGGTTGTGTGTGCGGAGAAAAGTCGAGAGGCCAAAGTAACAACGCGAATAACGTGGCGCGCATCCCAGCAAGAAGCCAAGGCGAAGCCAAACTGAGACACTCGGTGAGCTGAACAAGTGCCCTACGCCCACACGACAAATAGGAGGCGGCAAGCGCACGTGGTCCCGGTTTTCACCTTCCATATGGCTCTGCTAGCCCTAAGCATTGTTCTCAGTCTTCGTCTCCCAATATGCTTGCCAGGTCTTCAGCTTAAGTATATTCGGCACAGTTTCACTTGCCTTGGCAGATCTTTTCAGAGTACATGGTCCAGGATTTATCCTTACACGTGCTCTCATAGTTTTAAAGCAGTGTACAACGTCTTCGTCTTCCAATATGCTGGCCAGGTAGTCACCTGCAGTATATGTGGCATAGTTTCACTTGCCCTGGCAGATATTCCCAGAGCACATGATCCAAGCGCTTCCTTTCTATAGTTGTAGTAACAATTAGGGTCAGTCTTACCAACTTTTGCTTGATCACTCATCTCTATGCCCCTATGTCCCAGCACTTCAATAAATTAAGTTTATAAGTGATCCTGGCTAGAATGAGACCGACCCCAGCCTAAGAAATACTTCCTTACATAATATTATAAGCCCCATAGCTCAAGAGGTCTTTAAGAAAAGGCTAATTCAGTAAACAAATTCTCGAAAATGAAAAACTTTTAGGTTGGAAACATTTCCAAGAATCTCCAATGTTTACATTCGGGCCTGTTCCGAATTCCGAGTCGGTTTTCGTGGAATCGTTGCTTTTCCTAATTTAAAGTTCACACTTTTATATGAGAAGTAAGCAGAATGTCTGTGGCGAATGGAATCCACTTGGCATTAATCAATCGGTTTTAGCTGCTTAAGCAATTCCGATTTTCGTAAATCCTAATCTAGTAATCGTTGAAATGCTTGTCACCTTCCAAATAACAATATTAGGTCTGAACTCTAATTGCAAACGTTTACACGAAAACCGACTCGGAATTCGGAACAGGGCCGATTATAATAAATCGTAAATTATCGTAATTAAATGAAAGAAGAAATTTAGAGCAGTTCCCATGCGGAACAACCCGTACAGAATTGTTAATTGACCATCGATCATTGTTTTGTGAATTTTGGTAAACTTAAAATATTCTAGAAATAGTTTAGCTGCATGGGGATATACTAGTTTGTATGACTGCCAAATGGTTACATCAGCAATACCGACGGTTTCCTTTTGGCTGCGTGTATGTGAGCCCATACAGAGAAAACAAAACTAGCTACGCGCCAAGTGTACAAACGACAATCCTAAGCGAAACGCAGTTTACCTTGCAAAATCTCACACGAGAATGTAGAACAGAAATCTACACGTGGCGTTTAGAAAAAACTACACGAAAGTGTAGAAAAAAAATAGAAAACAAGGCAAGTAGAAAAGTTAAATGCGGCGTGGACAAATGCAAAGGCTACATGACAAGTGAAAATTAGTGTTTTTTCAAAGTATTTCAACTTATTTCATTAAGCTTTCTGAATTCCACACGGAAAATGTAGGTTTTTTAACGTTTAGGTCATTAACATTTAGATATTAAAAACCTACACGAGCGTGTAGAAACTCTAAACAAAAATGTTGCTAAATATCAGTACAGAAACGTTAAATTTTAAGTCTAGAAATCTGTTTTCCACACGTGCCGTGTAGGTTTTCTAAACAAACGTTAAGGATTTCAAATGCTAAATGCTACATTTAGAAAATCTACACGAAACGTGTAGCTCATCAGCGCTTGTCGCTTCCCTTTATAACTCTGATTTGCGGCATTGCCGCGCGAGTGCTTTTATAGTCGTATGGGCTAAGCTGCCGGCAATTGTGTGAAAGTTCCCGAGACAAGGTAATTAAGTTGTGAGTTCAAGTCCCAGACAAGGTAAAAAAAAATTAAATTGTAAGCTTTTCGGAAGGAAGACCCTACCCTCTTTGCCCCCCCTTTATCACATTCCTCCCCCCACACTACCCTCCTCCACACATTCCCTTGTGTAAATAGTATAGTTGAACGTAGGATTTTTTTATTTTTTATATGTACTAAACGTGGCTTGTAGAAAAGCTACATGCAGCATTTAGAAATAAAAATCCTAGACGTTCATGTAGAAAAGCTACACGCAGCATTTAGAAATGAGAACTGTTAGAAACACGCCCAGTGAAATGATAAAGCTAAACTTGTCATGCAGAAAAGCTACACAAACGTAAAGGGTTAAAAATCCCTGTGGAACGTGTAGAAAAATTAAACTTTCGTGTAGTTTTTACACAGTTTTTTTCTCTGTGTATAAATCGCGTCCGCAGCCCCTAAAACGGACGAAAGACCAGGTACAATGACCATTTCGACTGCCTTCTTGACTATGGAATGTGTGGCAGCGCGTTGTACCATACTGGGCAGTTCGCACAGAAGCAGCATATAAAATCGGCAGTTGTTATCAAATCGACGCTCTTCTCCAGCGCTTTAAGTGTCAATTTGAAGTATCTACCAATTTCCTTCTTGCTTATTTTGCTTACCGCACAAATTTTTTTAAATTTGCTAGGAACTCCCCTCCTGGCGACATATAAATACAGGTCAATGCTTTTGCATTACATGGATAAACTTTCAGATTCTTTTCATCGTGATATTTTTGCGCACCGATCCTGTTCCGTGTCCAATAATCGTTGATAGATCTCCACCACTTAAAAGCGGATTATGGTATCCACACCTCTGTTCTCATTATTCTTTCACGCTAGAACATGTTCTTTTGAAGTTATTGGCTGTGTGTCTAATGCGACGATTATTTCTTTCACATTGAAAACTCGATAAGAACAGCAAGTGGCGCATTTTTTATTTGTCAATATCGGCGGAGTCGGTCTTAAAGGAGGCTAAAAGTCATTTCAAATATAATCGGTAAGTGGTTCTTCAAAACCCGTTACGTATGTAGATATCTAAAAACTTGTTAAAAATCGAAACCTTAAAGTAAGCTTCAATGCTTTCTACTTCTAGTTAAGCACGATTTCTCTGCCTGCCAATAATTCGAATGAATTTCGTCAGAAATTCAACAGATGCAGCCAAACCTTTTTTTGTTTTTGAAGCTTCGTATCTTTTTAAAAAAGCCTCTTCATTTTCCCAAGTTTCCGATAGTTTGCAATACTACACCCAAAGAAAAGTAGTCATCAAAATGACACTATTTAGTTATCAGTTTGAAACTATTGAGTATCAAATATTCTTAAGTAATCCAAGTATCAAGTTGATATTTTCGAAAGAATTAAAATGGTATTTCGAAAATATCAAATTGATACTAACTAGTATCAGGCAGACACTATTTTGTATTAATTTTTATACCCTGTTCCCATTGAAAATGGGAAAAGGGGGATCATGAAGTTGTGCAAAAGTATGTAACAGGTAGAAGGAAGCATTTGCGACCCTATAAAGTATATATATTCTTGATCAGCATCAACAGCCGAGTCGATTTAGCCCTGTTCGTCTGTCCGTCCGTCTGTCCGTATGAACGCGTGTTTCTCAGAGACTATAAGAGCTAGAGCCACAAATTTTTGCATGTAAATAGGTGTATACCCGATTCAAAACGAGTTTGTTTCAGATTTGGTAAATTCCTCCCCCTCCTCCCTTTAAGCGCAAAAAACTGTCGGAGCCACAATTTTTTAGATAGACCTTCCAAACCAAACATATATCAAGTAAGGCCCAGTATCTGTCTATTATGAAAAGATCATTAAGATCGGACAATAAACACCGAAGTTGTATACGAATCAATTTTGCTTGTTGGAGAGAGTGGGGGTCATGCATTGTCATTTATCGCGCGCGGCCGCATGCCATGCGTTTGTGTGTATGTTGGAGTGTGTGTATGTGGGAGTGTGTGTGTATGTAAAGAAAAAACACACGAAATCAAGGGAACAGGGTATTTTGTAGTCGGGGCACTCGACTGCAGCTCTCTTACTTGTTTGGTATCAATTTGATACTAAAAATTATCATTTTGATATTTTGACTTTCAAACTTTTGGTATCATTTTGATACTATATAAAAAGTTATATTTGTTATATACAAATGTCTGCAAGGAACGATGAATAAGTTTAGCTGCTCACCTTGTAAATATAGAGCTTGTGCTCCATATGGAAATATTTGATTTTGGTCTTCAACACGTCGTCTGGGGGATTGTTTTACATAGCTTTTAGTTTAAGGAAATTACCGATGTGTTTGCACTACAACCAAAACAGTTAATGTCAATCGACAAGCGCCTACTGGTCTGCCGGCTCAGCTGTCGTTTCACATACGAGCTTGACACTTCGAATTTTCGAACTTTCATAAAAATGTGATTGTTTCAAATTGATATTTTTGAGTATCATACTAATAACCAAAAGATCATTTTGATACTCTCTCGGATTATATTGATACTAAAAAATTGATACTGGATTTAGTTTCATTTTGAGACAACGTGTATCAAATTGATATTGATAACAATTTTTTTGGTGTAGAAGAAAATGCATATTAATTTAGGCGACAATCAAGATTAATTACTTGTATGCTTGTTAAGTTTACGTTTAATCAAGGCTTCTTCTTTTTTATTTCTTTCAATCCCTTCTTTTAAGCCCCATTGTCCCCCGCATCTACTCCACTGCACGAAGAAATAGGACTGGCTTGCAGCTTTGTTGTAAGTTATGGATTTTGTGTCAGGGCTGCATCTTATTAGCCAATACAGCATAATTGTTCAATAATTCAAATGTGATTTTTCCGATTTAACATTAGTTCCACTGGCACATTCTACAGGTCATTCTCTGGGTGATCTAAGCGACCTCATGCTTTCTGGTTAAAGGGACCGTAATCTCATTTGACAGCGGTACAAAAAAACATACATATTTCTAGAATGAGTTTGGATGTTTGCTAGTGGAACAAGGTACTTTATAATATTTTTGTAAAGACTCGAATATCTGATCTTTTCTTTGTAGGAATAGGCAAGTAAATATATTAAGCCTGAACCACTGAACTTCGTAGCATTGGTTCAGTTCACAACACTTATTTGAATTCCGGACTTCTTGGCAAAACTTTGTTTCTTCTTATTAAACTGCCATTTTTTTATGAAAATCTGTTTGTCGATATAATTTGCAACTCAGCCGTTGCAAAGGTGCAATGGGCGTGCTTGTGTCGGTTAGAGGGCATCGAATTTGCTGCACCTTTTCCTGTCACCCGACACGCATCCATAAAAGGATGAATCCAACCACAAACTACAAAGGCAGCGCATTCTTTGATAATTTGGTCTATTTGTGGCTGGTGCTTTGGTCAGGCCAAGCCCATGGAACATATGCAAAAGCTCATGTGTGCTCACATTGCCGTAGTGGGACAGACGGCCGGCTGTTGTCGTGGCCCTACGGAATCGGGATTCGTCTAGACGAACGAATCACGGTGGCAATTGTCCTTTTTTTTTACATAAGTGTGTGCATACAGATAGCTGCAGGTGCCCCGACACGCAAACACACACAAGACGACTACCGTCCTTTGAGCTTGGAGTAGCTGTGGAGAACTGTTGCAGTTGCTCATTTCTGCAGTCGACGCCAACAGGAGTAGACCTGCCTTCGACACAAAGACGGCCCCTAAGTAGTTAAACTGCAGTTTACGTAAAAGTGATTGGCCAAGCAGTAGTGATTCATTTAAGTGTAAAGCCGAAGTGACACTTTGTTTTCATTATGTCAATTTACTTGCCTTGGATTGCCGCTGTGCTATGTGTGGTAAAAGGATTTGGAAGTGTTACCGACCCGGAGTTCGCAAGTGAGTAATAAAAATGTGATTAAATCTGGAATCGCAGTGTACCCAAAGAAAGTGTGCTAGCATTAATCTAAGCAAGGTGTGATCCAGAAAATAAGAAGCCCATGCTGCTACCTACAAATTTCATTTAAATTTGGTCTGCTTTTTCGTTGACCTAATTGTAAATGGAGTTTTTGAAAAGCGCAAAAAGGTAAATAGCCCATGCAGGTTGTTGAATTACGTTTAACTAGGCTCGCCCTGTGGTCGAAATTCGACTATCGAACAAATTAAAACTTAACATTAAACGATATGCACTTTTAATTCTAAAATAAGTTGTCAAAAAAGTCATAAATTTGCACAGTTTTTGGTCCAAAAATAATTGAAGCTGAATCGACTTGAAGCCCAGAAAAACCTGATTAACATATTCCAATTTGGAACAGTCAGCCAACATGGTTAACAAACTTGGCATAGTTAGGTCTTTTTTATACTACCTAGAATGCTATAAACACCGTTTCTTCATTTCCTTGATCTTTTGTTAAAGTTTTGGTAAAGTGTAAGTCTTAAAACAATTTTCAATGCATTTTTGGGAAATGTTGCTTGGGGATGGCTCCAAAGAAAGTGTGAAGAGACAAAATATATACATTTATTTTTTGACGGGATTTTGGAGCGCAGTGATAGTGCCTGACCCTACACAGGCAATAAATCCATAGATTCCATGTATTTACGATTCGATGTAATACCGATTCAATCTCAAGATCACAGCACAGTCTCCAATTGTGCTCGGTGTATTTAAATTTGATTAGTGAATTTTCCATTGAATTGTATGTTTCTTATAAGGAACCTTTCCTGTATCTCATCGATTTTCCCGAAGAATACTGACTATTTTCGCACTAATTTTTTTAGTCAATTGAATTCTATGCCATCTGTATGTCAACGTATCTTGAATTCGCTATAAAACAAAAAATAATTGCAATACTATTTTGTTTGCTCTTTATAATCATTCCAACATTACTATACCAAGAGGGAAGACGAACATATCAAAAGAATGAGCAATATAACAAATTATTTAACAATATTAATTATTGTTTACGCTCCGGAACACATTTTATTAGCAGCACTTACCACGAACAAACATTTCTTGTCAATTGGATTTCAGTTAGACCAGCAACTTACAGTTGCTTACAGTCTGCTTAAAAGCAAAACAAAATATGCGTAGAAGCTTTCTTTCCTGTTGATCGTCTCTTCATAGGGAGAGCGTACTGAGAAGCCACTCTCTCTGTTTACAAATGTCAAATTACAACTGAGCCCAGCTCACAGAGAGTGTTGGTCTGTTGAAACAAAAACAGTCCGTTGGTCTGCTCAGATATCTGTGTGAAGTGTGTGTGTGTATTAGTACTACTTTTAATTCGTTATAAAACAATAAATAATTGCAATAAATTTTTTTTTTTTGCACTGGCTGGGCTTAAATACTGATACGAACATATGAAATAAAATTTGGATTAATTGAATTTGTTTTACTTTACTAAAAAGGGGGCCGTACATTCGTGTGAAGAAATCTTAACGTATTAATATATAGATACTACCGTCTCTCACTTTGAATAATTTTAAATGTACGTACGATTCTAATGGGCTTTTCTAAAGCAAAGAAAGAAATTTAAAAGATATTTCTGTGGATCACTATTTCAGATTAACTCGAAAACATTAATTTTAAAAGCTATCTGCGACATACTGGCAAGCATTGACTTCCACTTTCGCTCATACCTTGCGGATCTTGAAAAAAGTTTACAATTTCGGGGATTAGCTCTAGCTTTTTATGTGTGTCTTTTATTTGACGGTCTCAACATCAATCTTTATTTACCGAATCTTTTTTTTATATTTGGATTGAGCAACTCAGTTTTCCAACCAACAAGTTCAAATCCGCAATTTCTTGATGAAAGTGAAATCCGTTAAAAGTCTGATAATACATTTTGGTCGTTTTCAGACTTGTTCCGGAATTTCAAAGAGAATCGAAAAGAATCTGAGAGCAAGAAAATCTCTCTCAACAATACAGTAAGGTAAAATGGGTAAACACACATACGCAAAGGCTTCTATCAACTTTGTGTTTAATTTTTTGTGTCGATTTTTGCACATGTGAAGTCTATTGAAGATTGAACCTGGGGTAAGCAAAGACCTCAAACCGGCAAGAACTTGCTGGTTTGAAAATCTAAAAAGTCGGATACGCTCTTGTGGGAACATTTTTGGGGGTTTGAATATCGGTCATTTTTTAAGCCATCCTTTATCCGATTGAGAACAGTTCGAGTATCAAGCTCAATTTAATCTCAAGCAAACCTGCCAAGCCGATTTCAAGATTAAATGAAGTTCGAATTTCGAACTTAAATTAATATGGGGCAATATTGATTTGATCCAATTAAGGAAACAAGTCGAGTTCGGATAACAAGCCGTGTGTCATTGAATAAAGCCTAAATCGAGCTAAAATCAAGCTCACCCAAACTAAAGCCTGGATCAAGACAAGAATACTGGTATTGAAAAATCCGAGCTCAAGTCAATCCTGCTCTTTCTTGGATTAAAAAAAAACGTGCCTGATATATCGGATTTATATATCATAACGGCCGTTAAATTTTCTTACGTGTTGTTCCAGTTCTGCAAATACATCTTGTGGTTCATTCCAACATCTCAACATCTACACCAAGTACTTAAATTAATATGTGGGTGGCGAACTCCACTACTTGTGCAGCTTTTCCCAGCCAAGTACACCCTGTGCTAAAAGCGAAAGCACATTTTTCGCACATTCTAACGCACCCTTGCAAAAGCTTTGCAAAGCTTTCAAGTTGTACAATTACTCCTAGTGTGGCGTGAGAAAAACTTTTTTGTTTTTAATGGAAACGCATCCAAAGTACGTATTTCTTAGTTTACTATCCTTTACCATGATTTCACTAAGTTTGTTCGAAATCGGATGACTATAGCATATAGCTATCGAATCGATCGGTCGAAAAACTAGTTCCAGTGAGAAAAACTTTTTTGTTTTTAATGAAAACGTCCTTATCACTTATTTTATTTTTTTACACTTATTTTATATACTTTTACATAATTCTACAAAGTTCGGTCGAAATCGGATGACTATAGCATATAGCTCCCATAGGAATGATCGGTCGAAAAACTAGTTCGAGTGAGTAAAAATTTGTTTGTTTTTAATGAAAACGTCATTTTAATTGGCATATTCTTATTTCATATAATTTAACACATTTCTACAAAGTTTTATCAAAATCGGATGACTATAGTATATAGCTGCATTATGAATGATCGGTAGAAAAAGAAGTTATAGTGAGAAAACCTGTTATGTTTTAAATCGGATCGCATCCAAATTTCGTCCTTTTAATTAACAGTGTATTATGCTTTTCCATGATTTCACAAAGTTTGGTCGAAAGCAGACATCTATATAGTATAGATCCCGTAGAAAAGTAAGGTTCAATAAGTAGTCTTAGTTAGAAAAACTTTTTGTTTTCAATGGAAGCTACAAGGGTATACAAAACTTCGGCCGAGCCGAAGTTAACTTTCCCCTATTTTTATACCCTGTTCCCATTGAAAATGGGAAAAGGGGGATCATGAAGTTGTGCAAAAGTATGTAACAGGTAGAAGGAAGCATTTGCGACCCTATAAAGTATATATATTCTTGATCAGCATCGACAGCCGAGTCGATTTAGCCATGTCCGTCCGTCCGTCCGTTCGTCTGTCGGTCTGTCCGTCTGTCCGTATGAACGCGTCGATCTCAGAGACTATAAGAGCTAGAGCCACTAATTTTTGCATGTAGGTAGGTGTAGACCCGATGCAAATCGAGTTTGTTTCACATTTGGAAAATTCCTCCCCATCCCCCCTTTAAACGCAAAAAACTGTCAGAGCCTTCGAGACTTTATATATATCAAGTAAGGCCCAATATCTATCTATTCAAAAAAGATCAATAAGATCGAACACCGAAGTTATATACGAATCAATTTTGCTTGTGGGAGAGAGGGGGGCCTTGCATTGTCAGTTACCGCGTTTGAGCGTGCGTGTGTGCGTATGTTAGAGTGTGTGTGTATGTGTGTGTGTGTGTATATGTGTATGAAAACACAAGAAGTCAAGAGACCATTACTAAAGAAAGTTCTCGAGCTGGGAAGAATTTCACATTCATGCCATGAAAATGGGTCAACTGGGTATTTTGTAGTCGGGGCACTCGACTACAGCTCCCTTACTTGTTTCTAATCAAGTTTGAAGTATCAACTTAGCTATCAGCAAACTGACATTAAATCTAAAACATAAACATTTAAAAACTGATTTATTTTATTCTGTATTCTTACAAAATGAATTTTATGTCTATGAACATTGTACTCTCACATTTCAACGCGGATATTATTTAAATACAGAAGTCACTGTAACGAAATGTCTCATGCGAACCTAATTGACATATCAGTTCGCCCTTCTGATTTGGTGCTGACCCAATTTGATGGCATGATTGTGAAATTCTTCCCAGCTCGAGAACTTTCTTTAGTAATCGTTCTGAAACCGCAGCGTATGCGAACTATCAAAACAGTTAATGTCAATCGTCAAGCGCCTACTGGTCTTCCAGGTCAACAGGCTTCGTTTCACTTCTGCGTATCAAATTAATAAACAAATGATCAATTTGATACTCTCTAGGATTATATTAATACTACAAAAACGATACTGGTACAATTTGAAAAAACGTGTATCAAATTGATACTGATACCAATTTTTGTTGGGTGTAGGAAAAAAATTCTCAAAAATCGAAAAACACATTCTGAAGGTTGAAAAAAGAGTTGCAGGAGCGAGATCAAGGCCTCAAAGTTAATATATCTAATTTAGGATAGTTGACGCGCACGCTTAGAAATTGTAAGGCGGTCTCCATATTAGGCATCACAATGGGCCAAAAGGCCTCTGGGTGATCTCGGCCTTTGCCGAGCAGACTATTTAACCTAACCTAACTTAAGGCGGTGTTGCTTGTATGCTGCTCTATGAGCCGAATGAATAAAAATTGTTTTACTATTTGAGGAACATCATTGGTCCAAGGTAAAAGTTTCGAGTAAAATGTTGATATTGAGCCAATGCTAAGTGGTTCAGAATCGTTTTGCCGTGGACAAGATTCGGAAACATTTGAGCTTCTGTTTGATTACGAACTGTTCAAGGTTTCATATAGTTAAGAGGACTTTGGCTCAAAATAATTTAAGCGGAACTTTAGTGAGTAAAATGCATCTGGATCTAGCATAATTGGCTTAAAGGATTTCCGGGATTAAATCAGTGAAGCTTTCTTTTCATGGGGCTTTTAAAACCAAGAAAAACGTATCAACCATTTAATACTTGTCCCCCATAAAAAGCGGAAAGTGAATTTCAATTGTGGTAAGTCGCCACGTCACTCTCGCTCCGTACACATGTCTGCGGTTTCTTCAAAACACAATTATGGCCTGGCGCCTGGCGTGGCATGATGACAATGTCGTTGGCTCTGCTCACGTGCAGCAAGGCAGAGGCAAAATATGCGACACAACACCTCGCCCCATCGTTGCTGCACCCACATTAAACAAAGTCCGTTGCTTCCTATTGACACCGCACGTCTGGCAGTTGGGGTCCCCTCCCGGGGTTAAAGCCACTTCGCTTGAAATTCTGTGTGCGCTTCGTTTTCAAATTATTCAAATGCACCGGGAGGGGAACAACTCAACATACTGGAAATAAGTGTCATAAAAGCAAATACATATTTCGGGGATGGAAGCGCCTAAGACACTCAGCTCCCATAAAGTCAATCACTGATCGGAGTGCGAGCGCAGGAAGCATTTACAAACTGATGAGTCTGTCCCGCTGGCGGCCACATCAGACAGGCGCTCACATATGAGGAATGCCGGCAGCAATTAGTGACGCTCGATAAGAGTAAGCAGATGTTAATTTCATAGCCAAGCATAAATCATGACGACAAGTACGAGGGTGGTGTGATAAGTAATCGGAGTTGCTAGGCAAAGGAATTAAGCTAGGATAAGGGCTTGCTGTTTTCCTCAGGAGCTTGTATCTCACAATCAATCCCTAAAGGAAAGCCGAAAAACACCAGAGAAAGCCTCTTCTTTCCTTTATTCGGATAGGTGAATCCATTATCAAATGTCTTAACTTCATTTAAAGATGTATCTAGTTGAGAGGAACCAAGACATTTAATTGACTTATGTTTTATGTGACGCATGCTTAATTAATTAATTGAGTTGTAATTAATAAATTGCGGAGGTGCAAATTACGACACAACAATTAATATCCATAACTACAACTACAAACACGTAAGCACAAGACTTATGCAGTTATGTGTATGTGTGCTGTAAATGTTCAACAATAACGCTGAAATTGAGTCGTATTTAGGAAAGTGATTATTAAATGATGTGTATCAAGATGTCGCCTACCCCGCTTTCCCCCTTCCACCACACTCCACGTGCAATAGTACCTGCAGATATCAAGAGATTCCTGTAGTGGTCATGCACGAACGACCAAAAGTAAATATGCAAATTGAATTTAACTTATGCCAGCAATACATGACAAACAACAATGCTTAGGGACACGGACAGACAGTGACTTTCACACCCTGTGGCGAGCTGAGCCGAGGCAGGACAGGACAGGAGCATTGACACGCTTAATGGGAATCACTTTACGCAGTTCGAAGGACGGCACTTTAAGTGGGACAACTTCATCAGATGAGTGGCCGTTGCAGACGCACTCGACAACAACTTGAAATTGAAACGTTGTTAGTGGCTGCGAGACTGGATTGGCTTTGGGTCGATGGATGGGTGGTTGACCAGGCTGGGGTCCTTTGCGGATTGCGGGTCATAAGTAAATTATGCAAATTCTTATGGCCGAAATGCCTACTTGGCAGTTTACATTTGAAATGCGAAACGAGCCAGAAATCAGACACTGACCGGAGGGTACAAGCGGAGGACTCGCAGACAGTAGACAACAGGCACTTTGAGTGGCAGGAGCACACACTGATTGCTCAAAACGACGCCACTAATATATTCAAAAGTGGGGCATTTACTATGTATAGTATTGTATGTAACGGATGCACAGTCTCGATTGTTAGTTCATTTATGGTTACACTCAGAGAAAGTGTGAAGCACAATCATGTCAATCAGGGCTGCTAATCTCAAAAGCAATTAAGTGGGATCGGTCCAGGGGTTCAAATCAATCGCCAAGCTTAAGCTTCTGTTGGGCTTATGGACGGGCTTGTAGAAGGAGATTAAAAAGTGAGAGCAGTTCGGTACTCTTGGCTCTTGATCTGCGACTATCGTCTCGGAGTGCGAGCCGAAAGAGCCATAGCATAAGTATTTAATTATTTGTTACTCGAAATTTTCCCAATTGTAACTGCTGGCTGGTGGCATAGAGTTTTGTTATTTTTAAATTGCTTATGCTCTCTAACTGCCGTACGCATATGCATAGAAATTTAAACAGAGCAACAAAAACATTCATTTGCAGATGCATATGCAGCGGCTGCGTAAATCACCCCTCGAGCCGCGAGCTGCTGCTGGCAACAGAGCGGCTCGCGGCTCAGAGCAAGAGCCAAAAAGAACCCGAGCTGGAGGCTCGTAAGCGAACAACTCCGATTCCTGGTCCTAACTGATTCACTGACTGGTTGATTGCCTGAGTGATTGACAAGCTATGCACAACATGCTCGATAAGAAATAGAAGGCTGATATGTGGAGAGTAGTTTTCATTTGTGGAAAAAGCGACCACTAAGGCGGAGTTTTTGAATTCCCGCCCTCAGAAAAAAATCCGTTCAAAATCTACCGAAATCAACACCATTCGTTGACAAAATTATAGTATTCCCTCATTTTCGTTAACTGTGAACGGCGGTGTCATTTTTTATTTGAACGTCTTATTCAGAGCCATATTGGTAACGGTTTGAGACCACTTTGTGGACATTTTGGAAATATTTTGGTAATAATTGTGGAACATCTCGGGCTTAACTTAAGAACATTGCGGTCTCCTTTTGGGAATACAGTGAGTTCCAATTTCGAACATTTTTGGGCCAATTTTGGCAACATTCTTGGAATACTATGCGACTGATTTTAAGACATTTATGATACTCAAACTTGCAAGTTTAAGACGGCTAGAGGTCATGTTATGCTTTTATATAACTTTAAATAGGCAAACACTGCACCACAAAGGAGTCTGGTCAACTGAACAGGAGGTTTAAGAACCTCCCGGTTCTATCATCAGAGCAGAAGCTGCGGTTTCCTCATGCCAGCATTGCTATGACTGCTTGGGAATTTCAAAGCAGCATAAGTGCGAATCCCACACCAGAACACAAATTTTTCATGATTTCCGAACAACAGTGCGCTTTTTGAATGGACGCGCTTGTTTGTTGTAATGTAGTGTGACCAGAGCGTGGAGATAAAAATATTACATGGTGTTTTACCGTAAACGTCGGTAGCCAGTTAAGTTTATTCGTTGGCGAAATACACTAAGTCCCGATTTCTCAATGTGCGGTTAGTCAAGTTGACAGGCAGTTTAACCGAATTTGCGTGTCTCATGCTGTGTGTGGCGCAACCGGAGGAACAGACTTAACCGCTGCTCGAGCACTGGTTAAAGTTAACCGCGAATTCAGTGCCAATAGAATTATCGATATATTATATTTTTATACAAACAGCTGGCTCCAACATTTGAATTGCTTAATTAATTATTTGCTGACACAAAATGTTTCTGAATAAACGAATTTTCAACTCCACGCAATGAAAATGGAATTTGAAGAGACAGAGCAACGAATAAACAATGCAAGAGAGTGCAGAGAGTACTGTTCTGGACGACGCAACATTTGTTCAATGATTCAGGTTGACAAAATCTTCATGTAAAATAATTTATGCTAGGATCAGAGTTAAAGTTAAAGCCATGACTTCAGTTGCGATTCAATTTGTTGTGACTATGATTGTTAGCAGGACTTGGCGGCGCTGCGTTCTTATGCATGTGGCAACTTCGTTATCACTGCAGCTGACTTCTGTCTAGTCAGCGTTCCTTTGATAAGCCGTGCAGGTAAACAAGTGTCCCCAGCTATTGCTTTTGATTCATCGCAATCAATTTTAATAAATTTTTCGCAAAAATATTACCAGTTGCATTCAATAACAAAATCCACAAAATTTTGACCGTGTCTGGTCACCCTTATGCAGCGATAGGAATTTTTCGATATCAGATGAAACTGTTGTTGAGAAAACCAAATGCCTTGACCGCTTGACAACTGGAGGAACAAATTTGACCGGCGGTTGGCCAACCGGAACCTTTGAGAAATCGGGCCTAAATAAAATATAAATTGGTTAAATAAATAAAATTGTAAATTGGAATGCGGGGATGGGCTCAAGGCTAATCATTTTCGAGCCGATACGAATAAAACTCTGAATCTAAGCTCTATAAGCCAAATTAGTCAAAATATAAGTTCAATCGTTAATTTCAGGGCGAGGATAAAAATTTTGGCCTGATCTGAATAAAATTCTGTTCTGAGCCAAACGGTATTTTATAAGATTTAAAAAGTCAATAAATATTTTCTCTCAGACGACTTTAATCTGAAGCAATTTAGTCTTTTTTTATTGTTAATTTTCAAGCAATCAAGAACCAAAACAATATAGTTATCAGAGCGACCATAACACACTGCTACAAATTTCACAAAAGTGCAAAAATCTGCGAAATGCATCGTATAGCACTTTCTCATACTTGGACTTCTAATGGGACCCCCAAAATCTGAAGATATGACCCAAAAACCGTTTTGTGCTCATTTTGCTTACTTAACATAAAATACCTCGCGAATGATTTTCTATAAACTAGTATATTATATTCAGTGCTTCCAAAAATGTAACGCGAAGGCTGTTAAATGCGAGTAACCCCGCTGGTTTAACAATATTACTCAAATCATTTTTGACTTAGATTTTATTATAATAGTGCATTTGATTCTTCGTCATTCAAATGTTTTTAGATGATATTTGGTTATTTTTCTTAATAATCTAAATTTTAGGGAGTAAAAATCGAACCTTAAAAATTAAGAAGAATGGAAATATCTTAGATATACTAATTCAGGGTCCAGGATTCTGTTGACAGGATAAACCTTTATTTTTAATTTTTATTATAAAAATTAATTTTAACTCTTATTTTTGATTTAAAAAAAAAATTACAATATAATAATTAAATTTCAATTTTTATTTAAAAATCATAACGTAACGCTTATTTTCAATTTTTTATAATAAAAATTAAAAATAAAAATTATTTTTCAATTTTTATAAAAAATCGAAAAATAAAGATTATTTTTCAATTTTTATTATAAAAATTGAAAATAAAATTGAATGTAAATATCTTTAGAACCGGGTGGAGTATTACCAAAATTTAAAAACATTCATGATGTGTGGATCAATACCTTTCATATGATACATCGCATGTCCTGAAAGGACCAACATTAAGGATCCTTAAGGTATAACTTCATGTGAGCAAAAAAAAATTAACAAATCGGTGGCAAGCAAAAAAGTGACTTATATCAAAGACTTATAGATATTACAGATGACGCATGTGAAAAAAGCGAATGTTCCAGATTGCAGACATTGGATTCCAAATTTTCGCTTTTTTCAGCCAGATACATATATTAAAGTTTAACTGCTCGGATATTAAAATATAAGATGGCTGAGTGGTTAGGTATGCCGCCTTACATTCTTGGGTTGTTGGTTCGAATCCCAGTTAAAAAATTTTTTTTTTTTCTTTTTCGGCTCAGCGGAAACGAAAAATGTACATAGACGGGCGGAAGGTCTCTCACTGCACAACGACTGGAGCAGTGGCCGAATATTTGGCAGTTATAACATAAAGTGATTTTGTTTTTAATAGTCTGTTATAGCTAACGCCCAAATGGATACTAAAACTAGTTTGTCGACCGATCGTTCCTGTAACTTAGGCCGTCCGCACTGGGTACGTGTCGTCATCGTAGCGTCCCTGTAACATCAAGCGCCAAAGCCAATTGATCTTCAGGAGAACTTAATAAGCAACTTCCAAGAAAGGTTCGGCATTTCTGGAGGGGTGGCGGTACGTTTTGAGGTTTGGTTAATCGTCTAGCATTAGCTGTTCGAGTAAGGATTGGTTCAGAACCGAATTGCATCCCTGCTTATAGCTATGACGAATATTATGAATTAAATTTTACAGCTTCATGGGGTAAGAGGGATGGGGGAGGGGGTGGTGTCTCCACGAGTCCTTTATATATATAAGTCACTTTTCGAAACACATACCCCGGTTGCTTGCCACCGATTTGTTAATTTTTTTGCTCACATGAAGTTAAACCATAAGGATCCTTAATGCTGGTCCTTTCAGGACATCGATGTAATCGAAGTATTGATCCACACATCATGAATGTTTTTTAAATTTTGGTAATACTCCACCCGGTTCTAAAGATATATACATTCAATTTTTATTTTCAATTTTTATAATAGAAATTGAAAAATAATCTTTATTTTTCGATTTTTTATAAAAATTGAAAAATAATTTTTATTTTTTAATTTTTATTATAAAAATTGAAAATAAGCATTACGTTATGATTTTTAAATAAAAATTGAAATTTAATTATTATATTGTAATTTTTTTTTTTTAAATCAAAAATAAGAGTTATTTTTCAATTTCTTTATAAAAATCAAAAAATAATGGTTATTCTACAATTTTTATCTATATTTTTTTTTTTAAAAATTAAATAAAATTTTTCAAATGCTAAAAATGAAACAAATATATATTCCTGGACCAAGATTATTACTTTCCGAATGTGAGGATTGGGTTTGGCCCGTTTTGGTCTTTTCTTTTTGCGATTTAGTGATTCGTCAGTCGCGCTAAAAATATTATTACAATCATGGATTTTCAGTTATGTGTGCACAATTGTGGTCTTGAATAGCAGCTTTCAAAGCATTTAGCAGTTTTTTTTATCAAAGAGAACCGTCGACTGGCTCCGGTATGGAGATATGGCCTACAAATTTATGGAATCGCGGCGAAGTCTCACCTGAGTAAGATTAGAGTGGTCCAGGCGAAAATCCTTAGACGCATTACGGGAGCTGAATGGTACTTGAGAACCAGGGATATTGAAAAGGACCTTGGAGTTCCCACGGTTGGAGATGTTATCAACAAACAGGCCGCCACTTACCTTGACAAGCTATCTCACCACTCCAACAAACTGGCTAAAAACTTGTTAAGAAAACGGAGAATCCAAGGTGTACGTCAAAGAAGAAGGTTAAAGAGAGTCTTACCCAAGGACCTGAACTCTCGGCGACTCTAAGCAGGACCACCATTTACACCCAATTTTCCCACCCAAAACTTCTCTCAAATTATCGGTAAGCACAAATGAACACTGCCAAGTACTGTTAAAACCCAATATCACACAAGTATAAGCGGCCAAAAAGGGTAGCAGAAGGCTAGTTACAAATAAATGTAATCAATAAAAAAAAAAAAAAAAATGGTAAAATGGCTTGAAATATTTTAAAGGCAAACGGATTTTAATTAACACACAACAGCCCAGCAAGCATTTCCTATCGTAGAAGATAAGAATACGATTCTTCCAGTAGTTATCGCTTTACTCCAGCGATATCTCATTGCTATTGCATTCGCATCCCCCTTCGGGAAGAAATGTGCGACACTTCTAGGCGTTAAGAAAGCGATTTTTCTAGCGAAATAGTTTCTTCTGGTGGTTAAGAAACAGTTTCATCTGATATATAAGAGAGCGATTCATTCAAGGAATAGAATTTATATCCACAAAGAGGAAATTTGTTAAGAACATCCCAATATTAGGTTCAAACCTTCAGTAATAACCAAAAAAGCAAATGGCTTTTGTGGTGTTGTGTGTGGTGGCAGATCAAGTTTATTTTTAATTTTGTCTGAAGAATCATCACGAGTTTATAAGCTTAAAATGGACTTTCTTTGTAATGGAATGATTTTTGTTCATTAAAACAATCTGAGAGAAAATAAAAATAACAAATGTCACAAGCAGAAGTTTCTATAGTTATCCCTCCACTTTGCATTGCAGTCAATATTGCCAAAATTTGTGATTCAATACCGTTTCTTTTCTGAGCTAAAAATATTTCAAATAAAATTCCTTATACAAAGCAGTTCAAGTGTTTTAACGTCCATGCAAGAATTGTGTCAATCTTTTTTTTCAGAGTGTACGTTGATATTGAATAAGTCAACAACAAAAAACCCAATTTGGTAAAACACTTGACAGATGTTTGATTGTATTTTATGTTAACATTACATTACAGCAACAACGGCCATCGGCCTCGACATGATACAATAACGTTTTGTTTTTGTGCCTGCATTTAAATGCGCAGACCCCACCCCTGCGCACATGCAGGGACAGTCCCGAAGGGATGGCAATCTCGAAACTGTTTCTGTGGCACAACTACAACGAATCTGGCCCTCGCACACACATGTGCATTCCCCCTGCGCCCCCTGAATCCCATTCGCACCGAACATTACCGGCCTCAAAACTCCACATGAGCAACATTTAGTCGTTCGCTTCTGGCGTCCAGGGCAGGGGCGGGCATGTGTGGAAGTTAAATTGAATTGAGAGCTTTGTTATCGCCCTGACAGAATTATGATGCGATAATGCTCCTAATGACCTGTTTTCGTCGTCAACTTCGTTTAAAAATAAACTAAAACTGTGAAATTTAATTAAGGCAGAGCCCCAAACCATAACGACAAAGGCGCAAAATCATTTTGGTCAAGCGATAAATCCAATTTAGCACCCGTTTTGTTAAAAACAAAAATAGCTCGCAATCGGCCCGTACCCTAGGGCGGGCCCGAGCATTTGCACTCACCCGACTGTCATATGTACGCACATACCTATCCACCCGTACGTACACAACCCGAAGGTTTCAGTTCCAACGGCATCGCCTGGGGAAGTAATCACATCCGTTGGGTCGTTGGTCCGGGCTCTGCGGTTCTGTGCATGTGGGAGCACATCCGCTGTAGCCAATCTAGTTGCAAGGACATTAGCAGTTCTGTGAGAATTTTAGTATGAAAACAAATATTGACATAAGTTCAGAGCAGTGCTCACAAGTCTACTTTAGCCGCAGCCATTTTCATTTTGGAAAATCAAAAAATTCGTGGTTACCGCAAGTAAAACTAAAGAAGGAATAAGTGATTCACCACTGAACTGAAACTTATTCTTATTCAATTTCTTAAATGAATGTTACAAATATAATTGGTGCTCCCACGACCCCCAGTTAAAGGAATTCACAACTCCCCTTTAATACCTGGGCACTTTCCTCTGTTTCAACTTTTTATTGTTTGCCAAAACTTTATGGGCGATACAACAACAACCGTGTGAAGTGCTGCCCATCGCCGTTCCGGCCAGTGCTAACCTGCATAATTGTTAGTATTCCTTATAACTTGACTAATGTTCATCGGATCTTCACCTTTCCTTTGGCGGATCGACAAACAATACTGCCTACTAAATATGCGTAGAAAGTATTATCTATCTATCTACAAAACTCTTGATCTGCCTGCACGTTTAAGAAGCTTATATCCCATTCATGTTGAACCTCTATCTCTTACCATCTTTGAAATCTGTGCGTTCATACGAACTGACAGACGATTAGAGGGACGGACGGACAGTCGGACATGGCAACATCGTCTCGGCTATTGATGTTGATAAAGATTATATATACTTTAGATCAGCGATGCGATGCCCTTGCAGAGGGTATTATAAAATTGTCCGGATGTTTGTAACGCATAGAAGGAAGCATCTTCGACCACATAAAGTATATATATTCTTGATCAGCATGACAAGCTGAGTTCATTTAGCCTTGTCCGTCTGTCCGTCTGTCCGTCTGTTTCTATGCTATCTCCTCCGTCAGTTTTAAAGCTATCCTCACCAAACTTTGCACGAAGTCTTTTGGTACAAATACGCTGCACATTTGTCGGAACCGGCCGGATCGGATGACTATAGCATATAGCTGCCATAGGAACGATCGGTTGAAAAACTAGTCTTAAAGAGAAAAACTTTTTTAGTTTTAATGGAAACGCCTCCATAGTACGTGTTTCTTAGTTTAATATCCCTTCCCATGATTTCACTAAGTTTGGTCGAAATCGGATGACTATAGCATATAGCTGTCATAGGAACTATCGGTCGAAAAACTAGTTCTAGTGAGAAAAACTTTTTGTTTTTAATGAAAACGTCCTTATCATTGGCATACACTTATTTTATATACTTTGGACACATTTCTACAAAGTAATATCAAAATCGGATGACTATAGCATATAGCTGCAGTATGAATGATCGGTCGAAAAAGAAGTTCTAGTGAGAAAAGCTTTTTGTTTTAAATAGAGTCGCCTCCAAATTTCGCAATTAACAGTGTATTGTGCCTTTCCATGATTTCACCAAGCTTAATCGGAATAAGACATCTATATAGTATAGTTCCCATAGAAAAGTAATGTCCAAAAAGTAGTCTTAGAAAAACTTTTTTGTTTTCAATGGAAGCTGCAAGGGTATACAAAACTTCGGCTGAGCCGAAGTTAACTTTCCTCTATTTTTGTTTTTGTAATTGCACCGAAGATAGGAAGTCAATGAGCGTATACATGCAGAGCGCGAGGTATAGAAAATGACACACATGCAAACGATTTCGTCTGTGTTCGTCGCGTAGAATAAAGAACAAAAAATTATTTTCTTTGATTGGCGCAAGCAAACTGACCAACAACAATTTTGTGTGATTTTGTTATTGCCTTACTCAATTTCAATGTGCTTTTCTGTGTGAGTAGTGGTGAGTGCTCTGTCCTATACTTTTTTTGAGCATGCCTGCTTTAGAGGGTTGTTACGTACATTGCCATAAACATAATATACGGGTGTGACATGAAAATCACTAGTGATTTTCGCATAGTCGTTTGTATTTCAATCTTCAACTTCCAATCACACTCCCTGAGGTAAAAGAGGAAATCAAGAATCTGGTGATACATAAGACCCCAGGCATTCACAACATTGACAACAGGGCAATGAAGCTCTAGCCAGACAAAGCCATATTGTTCTTTGTGCTTATCTTTAACGTGGCTCTGAGACTAAGAGTGGAAAATCTCGTAGTTCGAGCTATTCGAAAAGCCATACCCGATTTCCCATTTGGCTTTTGCCCGAAAACCCCGAAGATCTTCGGATCGCAACATTTGCTAACGACACGGCCATACTTGCCCGCAACAAATGCATATACTCAGCCACAGATGCCCTTCAGGAGTACCTGAATAGGATTAGCAACTGGGCCGCTAGATGGAACATTGACATAAATTCGTACAAGTGTGCTTTGGTGACTTACGAGGTGTGTTCAAAAAGTATCGCGAATTTTGAATTTTCGAGGGTTACGTTTATTCGAATTTCGATTTTTTGTGGCGTTATGTTGGTACTCATGTCTCTCACTTATGCCGACAAGCTCGGCCCTTTTGAATGTTCACTTAATTGTTGACAGCTGCTTTGCTTGCACGTGTTTTGGATCGTCTTCGATTTTTACCTATTCAAAAAAATGGATCAAAGAACCTGTATCAAATTTTGTGTGAAAAACGAAATTAAGTGCGCGGATGCATTCCGAATGTTGACTGTGGCATACGGAGAAGCTACCTTGGACCGAAGCAACGTTTATCGGTGGTACAAAATGTTCTCAGAAGGCCGAGAAGATGTGAACGACGAAGAGCGTGCCGGACGCCCGAGCACTTCAACAACAGACGAAAAAAATAAGTGGAGAAAATGGTATTGGCCAATCGTCGAATCACCGTTAGAGAAGTTGCTGAGGGCATGAGACGGGTCGCCGCGAAATTCGTACCAAAATTGCTCAATTGCGACCAAAACAGCATCGCATGAACATTGCTAATGAGATGTTAAACTCTGTCCGCGACGACCCAAATTTGCTCCAGAGGGTCATAACTGCTGACGAATCGTGGGTTTATGGTCATGACGTGGAAACCAAAGCTCAATCATCTCAATGGAAGCTGCCGCACGAACCAAGACCGAAAAAAAGCGCGCCAAGTTCGGTCGAATGTGAAAGTTTTGCTGACAGTTTTCTTCGATTGCAGGGGGCGTGGTGCATCTTGAGTTCTTGCCACAGGGAAGAACGGTCAATAAGGAATATTACCTGCAAGTTATGCGCAATTTGCGCGAAGCAATCCGCCAGAAACGCCCGGATTTGTGGAAGAACAAAAATTGGCTTTTGCACCACGATAACGCCCCTGCTCACACATCGTTGCTTGTGCGCGACTTTTTGGCCAAAAAACAACACACTAATGATGCCGCAGCCACCGTATTCCCCAGATCTGGCCCCCTGTGACTTTTTCTTGTTCCCTAAACTGAAGAGGCCCATGAAAGGACGACGTTACGCTACGCTTGACGAGATAAAGACGGCATCGAAGGAGGAGCTGAACAAGATAAAAAAAATGATTTTTTGAAGTGCTTCGAAGATTGGAAAAACCGTTGGCACAAGTGTATAATATCTCATGGGGATTACTTTGAAGGGGACAAAATAGATATTCATGAATAAATAAATACTTTTTGAAAAAACACAAAATTCGCGATACTTTTTGAACACACCTCGTATTCCATCCGTCTTGATATCTGCCCAAGAGTATTCTTGCACGGTCAGCTTATGGAGTATAAAGCAGCCCATAAATACCTTGGGGTGACACTGGATAGAAGACTGACGTTTGGACATCATGTCAAGGCAACTGCTCAGGCAGTGGCTGACAAAGCACGGCGCATGGGGTGGCTCCTAAACTCCAAGAACAAGCTGTCACTCAGGAATAAAGTTGGACTTTATACAGGGCTGTTCAGGCTCCGTTATGGAGATACAGCTTATAAATTTGTGGAATCGCGGCGAAGTCTTGCCTGACAAAGATTAGAGTGATCCAGGCCAAGATCCTTAGACGCATTACGGGAGCTGAATGGTTTATGAGAACTGGGAATATTGAAAAGGACCTAGGAGTTCCAATGGTTGGAGATGCCATCAACAATCAAGCCGCCAGATACCTTGACAAGCTATCACAAAACCCCCAAAAAATGGCTAAAAAACTGCTAAGGCGCTGAATCCAAGGTGTACTACAACTCACGGCGACTCTAGCAGAACACCATTCACACCAAATCCTCACTTTTTCTCACTAAACACACTTACATTAAAATACTTTTACATTATCGGTAAGTCCAAATGGACACTGCCAAGTTCTGTTGATAACTTATTAACACACTAATATAAGGGGCCAACAAATGGTAGCAGAGGCTAGACAATAAACAATACTTATAAAAAAAGTACCTTTATATGTAAAGTGACAAGCATATATTCGGTTGCTAAATCAGACGGTGAATGTTAATCGACTTAGACCTACTATGGAGATCTACTTGGCTTTATTTCGCTAAACTTTCTTCATCTAAAAGCAAGCAGTTTCAAGCCGCTCGGAAAGAAAATCTGGTATGGTTTTCAGTTTTTTGCAACGCTGGTTCGGTTTATTACATATTAATTGGATCTAACTGAATCGCGGTTTCGGTTCGGTTCAGTGGTAGACTCTTAATTTATTTAACATTTAATGAAGGAATGTTTTCGTTTCTACAATTCTGAGCATTATTATTTCTAAAAAGACTCTTGTGTGTTTCAAACATCTGTTTCATAATCTCTTTTATTTCGAATAAAAACTGATTGCCTTAAAGCCAAGTAGATTTTACTCGAACGGTTTCGATTTCATTTCATATAGTAATCAAGCTGCTTGCTTCAGTAGAATTTTGATGGAAAATCGTCTTTCAGAGAATAGTTGAACTGAGATACTCACACAAATCAATATGCTACTTCAAAGGAAATAATGCAGTCTGATGGTGGGCAATTAACTACAGGAGATTTACGGGATCACAGTGCATCCTTGAAGGCTATTATCAAAACTCGGCTTGCGGTTCGGTTCATCAGCTGGAATAAGCGTTTCGATTACGGTTTAGTTCGGCTCAGTTCAGAACCGGCTTGCATACCTGTTTGGAACCGAGAATAAAATAACCCATTGAAGTGGCAAATTTTATACTCTGTTCAATGAGTTCATTAAGTTTGTGCAAAAGTATGTAACAGAAGGAAGCATCTCCGACCCCATAAAGTATATATATTCTTGATCAAAATCAACATATGTCTTTATGTCCGTCCTTATTTTCGTCCGTCCATCTGTTCGCATGAAGAACCAGATCTCAGAGATGGTAAAATATAGAGGTTGGACATGTATGGGACTAAAACTTCTTATACTTGCAGGCAGATCAAGTTAATTTTCAAGATTTGCCTCTCACCCTCTTGCCCCCGCAAATTGGAAAAACCTAGTATCTCCCTCAGTTTTATAGACAGAAGGTTCGCATTATCTCTGGATATAGCCATGTCCGTCTGTCAGTATGAACACCTTGATCTCGGAGACTAGAAGAGCTAGGGCCACCAAATTTTGTATGTAGACTCCTATTGTCCCTATGCAGGTCAAGTTTATTTCAAATTTTGAATAACTCCAACAATTTTAAAGATATCAAGCTCATATTTTGCAGTGTAGTGTATGTGCCCAATATCTACAATCTGTGAAAGTTTCATAAGGATCGGATAATAAATGGCAGAGTTTTAAAGGTTATAAAAAACGTTGCATACTTTTTGGCGCTACATGCCCGTTTTTCTAACAAAATGTTCAAATGGTCACATTAATGTTAATGATCAGTTAATTAACATAGATAAAGTCTTTTTAACACTAAATGCCCTGAGTAACGGGTATATCGAAGTCGGGCAGGACCGACTTTAACTGTATAATATAAAATTACATGATAGCTTCGAGTTGCGGAGCAATGGAGACTGAGGCCTTCAGCACTAACTCTTGTTTCTAAATCTTGTTTCTTTTCCACATTGGCAGGTTGTAAGACGCAGGTGCATGCTACCTATGCCCCAGATATGTCCCCTCAGTCAGCCGCAGTCACTTGAGCGAGTGGTTATTATTGCACTTGATAATTTTCCTCTCATTCAGCCACCCAGAGTAATCAGAGGCTTTTATATATATTTAAGGAGAATAGTTAAGCGTTGCTTCTACTGCTTCTTAGTCATCCTTCAATTCCAATCTTTGTGGTCGATGCGATCTCTCGCATTGTTCATTAGCTCTGTCTACCGCTTTTGCACACTGGCGTATAGAACCATACGTACAGAAGCTGATGAGCTGCTGATACCTTGTAAAAGTATCGAACGCGAAATACATATTACCCAATAAATTATCTGATTCCGTTTAAGCAATTTAAAAATTCCAAAACTCAATTTCTAAAAAAAATACTAATTTTTTTACTGATCATAAATTGCCAGAGGATATAAGCTCCATGGCTCCATTCACTTGTTTCACGCATAACTTTTACTAGCCGGCTCCATAACAAAAAACCATAATACTATTAAGCTTATGGAAGTCGATGGTTGGCAAGTCAGAAAGACAACGACCATCAGGCATCCTGCAGCTTCCCCTCGCATACACGAGGCATCGTGAAATTGTTCCAGTTCCATATTTAAAAGCACAAGGCTATTAAGAGCAAATTATTCGTTTCATGCCTCTAATGACTGAGTGAACATCCAGACCAAGAACAGAAGCGCACATACTCGAACAATGTCTGCCGTGAACAAGCAAGCTTTGGGCTCACTCAGAAAAAAATCAAGTAGATTGTATTTAAATTTAGCATAAACAGACTCCACACTACGGTTGGTACAAAAATATTTAAAGCAAGCACAAAATTTCAATGGACGGTTTCGAAATTTGTGTGACACTCCCCAATTGTGACTGTTTATCTCAGCTTCAGATTTGTGTAAAGTATATATTATACTCCATCCAAGAAACTTATAGTTTCTAGAATTAACTTAGTTACTGTAAGTACGAAAACTTATTCACTAAAGAAGTTTTAATTCTGATTAAAAAATTTTTTTTTTCTAAATTTTAGTTCAGCGTTCATAGTTTCACTCTGACAAGCGTTTTTACGCTGAGTGTACGCCGTGTACACAACAATCCGTCGCTTTTACTGCGTAACGTAGTTCCCAGTGGCTGGCTGTGGCTGTGCGCGTGTATGTTGGTAACGTGAAGTTAGAGCCTAATGAAGAGCAGAAGATGTCATGCGACATTAGCACAATGGGGGGAACTGGGCCGCCTAGCGTTGACTCTGAGTACAGCTGCGGGACGACAATAACAAACAGAATTGCCAGCACCAAGAGGAGCACAGTTCGCAGGCCCAGGGCAAACCGCACACGCAGTCATCGAATTCGAAACGGGAGTGGTTGCTACAGCAAACAAAGAACGCGAGCTCTGATGGCGGCACGGGATATGGACAGGGGCAGATGCCGTTGTGGTTGGCCCAGCGACACTAGGTGATGACCGCAGTGTTGTCAATATGAATGACAATGCATGAACAAGTACAAACTAACCAATGAACACCAATGCTAACAGTTCTAGTAAAGTGCACTCACATACCTGAAGGCTTAACCGTTCCTGGAGACCATGTGGTGAACTTCTAGCTGTGCAAATACTTATCCAATAGAAACATTTATTGATATGACTGCGCCATAATGAAATCGTTCGGGTCAAGTGGTGGACACTCCAGCTGCTCCAGATGTTTACACGGAGCTTGGTCAAATAAATACGTATCCTTCGGAAAATTTTTCACTTGAAAATTGTTTGGGATAATTGCTACTTCCGAGAGAGTTGTTACTTTTGGGTAAGCAACTGAGACCGATGAAGCATCGGTTAATAGCAGAAATGAATTCTTCGGTTTCTGGACTAAGTTGTTGTCTATGCGTATTGGCAAGTGGAAATTTCAATGTGGACCTTCGATTCTGGCCAATCGTTAGAAAATGGGGTGAGGCGGCGAAAACTTGAAAATGTCTGCTGAATTTCAACCAAATTACCAAAAATCACGACGTGATGGACAATTTCTGAAAACGCAGTCTTGCTTAGCACACAAAAATCTTCTAGAATCACTACCAACCATTCAAGATACTAGACCTTGTTGCCTAGTGTTATCGATCCGCCAAAGGAATGGTAAAGATCGAATGAACGGTTGTCGAGTTATAAGGAAAACAAACAATTATAGGCAGCACGGGTCGCAACCGTGATGGGCAGCAGGTACAGAGTATATTATAGTCGGGCTTGACCGACTTTCTTTCTTGTTGTTTGTGTTGTTTTGAAAATGAGTTTGAAGCAAAACGCTTTGATCTAAACTTTCGGCCTCATAACCTTTACCACACATTTTCTACCCAAAGGGAAAATGTTGAATTTCATAGCATTAGGAAGCATTCACTCAATAAATACAAATACAATGAATTTGATTAAGGAAACGAGTTAAATCCAAGTTTAACAGAAATTGTAGCAGTTTGAAAGGCTTATAAACTGCTTCGGAGCCGAATTCATTTCAAGTTTTAATATCATAAGAGAAAATAATAATAAATGCATAATGTTTATCCAACTAACAGACTCAGACAAGTTGTGCAATTAGCTAAAACTAGAAACTGCTTAGAACTCAACATTTGACATAAATGCAATGCAATCTATAAACTTAATTTGAATTTTACTCTTTTGAAATGAATAAACCTGCAGTTCAATCGATATGTTTACTTCACTTAAACCCTAATTATCTTCTCCAGTCCCTACGCAAATAAGCTTAACATGAAACCCACTTTATTTGTACGGCACATTGGCATTATCCAAGTCTAAATAAATACACTGCGAGCACTTTCTCTTGTCTATTTAAGTTTCGAATGCATTTAATTATTTACATTTGTACACAAATTTACATAGGCGAAATGCGTTCATTGTCATTTATTTTGATTCCTACAAAGGCAATGTCTCATTTTCCCCTCCGCTGCTCGACCCGCCACCACAGCCGAGGCCCGACCGAACTGAAACCAATCTGTTCCGCCAATGTGCAACCGCATTTGTTGGTGCGACAAAGAAACCGCACACTCCCTTTCCACAAACAACAAAAACACACACACATACTTGCACTCAGCCTCACACTCTCGGGCCATCCTGGCAGACACCCGGGCTCACTTAGTCGGCGTCATCAGCGACAGAAAACTAACCGCAGCCGCACGTGTGGGGCAGGGCGTTGGAAGTGGAAAGTTTGCCGCACGCGGCACACCAAACACACTCACATAAAGAGAGACACACATTTACAAAGACACAGAAAGGAAAATGAGAAAGGAAGCACGCCGAAAAGACGCTTGGCACTCCCACACACACCAAAGGGGCAAACCATGCAAAAAAAGGGCCTGTGGTTCTGCATTGTACAGGATGCTTGATGCAAAGACAAGGTGGGGCAAGCCTAAATGTTGTTATAGAAAGCGGTTCGAGCGATTGGAGTAGTGGGTGGAGGTAAAAAAAAAATGTATGTTCAAACTGATCCCTTAACTGTAATAATTGCAGTCCCTTCAGTTCTTCTCAGTACTGAATCATAGCTGAGACAATCGAGGATTTTCGATTTGCAAGGGTTGGTACTGAAATCAGTCGTGAATTTAATACAGGCAAAGCCTACTACTTCATGACCTCCGCTTAGATTATGTTTGGAGATTAGTACTGAACTCATGGTTAAGTTCCAGAGTTTAAACTAAAAACTGTACTGTAATCAGTCATGAGTTCGAGCAATTCTTAAAGCTCAGTTCACCAACTCAGCACCGAAATTTTCTGTGCTGAAGCTAGTCCTGAGTTTGGCTGACGGATATTTTAAATATATATATATATCGATAATTTTTCGATATTGATATTTTGTTGTAAAAATGTCGATGTTTTGGATATTTTCAAAAAATAGCAATTTCTTTTGAATAGTCAGATCTATGTCTAAAAAAACATTACATAATATCAATGCTGCAATCCTCTGAAATTCTTGAAAAGGTTCTGTCCGGGTAGTCGAACACATTGCAAACTCTAAGGATCTTTTACTTATCAAACCTAAATTATTGGCCGTGTTCAGCACGAGAACATGCTCCCTCATTAATCACACATTTTCCATGATCTTCTTGCTGGTATCATGATAGACAGTTTGACGTGTCATGAATGAGAAGCTTGCTACGAATATTGGCTCATTTTGTGCACTTAATTTAAATCTAAGTTTTTGGGCGATAAATAATTTGAATAAACTGAAAGAAATAGGGGAAAGTTAACTTCGGCTAAAAAAGTTTTTCAAACTAAGACATTTTTTTGGATCTTACTTTTCTATGGGAGCTATACTATATAGATGTCCGATGTCGACCAAACTTAGTGGATTCATGAAAAAGCATAACAAACTAACAACTTCGAAATACGGAAGCGATTATATTTAAAACAAAAAGTATTTCGTACTATAACTTTTCTTTCGACCGATCATTTGTACTGCAGCTATATGCTATATTCATCCGATTTTAGAAAACTTTGTAGAATTGTGTGAAAGCATACCAAATAAATAATAGCCAATTTTGAGGACATTTCCATTGGAAACAAAAAAGTTTTTCTAGCAACGAGGGCGTTCCCAGAAACAGCCGACCTAACTACTAAAACACAAAAATTTATCATTTTTTTTTTTTCAACATTTGATCTTTATAGGTCGATACACTTTTCCCAGCGATGTTCAATAGCATCGATACCTTTTTATAATAAGAACTGTGAAGTTCTTCAAAATAGGCATTAACCTCGGACTCCACCTCTTCATTGTTGCCAAATCTTTTTCCTCCGAGTCATTTTTTCAAGTTTGGAAATAAGAAATAATCAGAGGGAGCTAAGTCTGGCGAATAAGGGGCGTGAGGAAGCAATTCAAATTTTAATTCATTAATTTTAGCCATTGCAACGGCAGAGGTGTGAACCGGCGCATTGTCATGATGGAACAGCAAACGCGGCACCCATCTTGCGCATAACTTTTTCATGTCCAATTTTTCGGTTGATATGCGATGTACAGCACTTTTTGAAATGCCTACACATTCAGCTAATTCACGAACTTTCAATCGCCGGCGCGCCGGTCACTCAATACACATTTTCTAATTTTGGCCACCATTTCTGAAGTGGTCACCTCATTTGGACGCCCATTACGATGTTCATCTTCGCAGCTCAAACGACCTCGATTAAACTCAGCCACCCAATATTTTACTGTTGTAAACAAGGGAGCAGAATTTCGTAAGGTAGAATCCAGCTCCTTTTGAATATTGGTTGGACTAAGACCTTCTATATGAAAGTATTGTATCACATAGCGTTCTCTATTAAAATCGAAAAAAAAAAACTGTGCAAGGTAAAGACACCAAACTTTAAGCTTAAGCTTTTAATAGTCGGTACTTCCCCTTTTTAATATTTTTTGTGAACATTTTCCAACACTACGGCCCTCGTAAGACTACTTTTCAGACTAGACTTTTCTATGACAGCTATACTATATAGATGTCCGATTTCGAACAAACCTTGTGAAAACATGGAAAAGGATAGTAAAATAAAAAATACGAAGTTTGGTTCCATTGAAAAAAAAGTTTTTCCCACTTAAACTTGTTTTTCGACCGATCGTTCCTTTGACATCTATATGCTATAGTCATCCGATCCGACCAGTTCCGACAAGTATGCAGCTTATTTGTACTACAAGACTTCGTGTAAAGATTGGTGAAGATAGCTTTGAAACTGACGGAGGAGCTAGCATAGAAACAGACGGACAGACGGACGGACAGACGGACAGGGCTAAATGAACTCAGCTCGTAACGCTGATCAAAATTATATATACTTTATGTGGTCAGAAATGCTTCCTTCAATGCGTTACAAACATCCGCACAATTTTATAATTCCCTCTGCAAGGGTATAAAAATAATAAGTCTTCAGTTTTACTACTTTTAAGCAATGTCCACGATGAAACGGAAACATGAGGAGTCCTCACCTTCTATGTTCATATATATGTGGATTTGCCTGTATGTATTTAACAGGCAGAAGGAAGAATCTCCGACCCCATAAAGTATATATATTCTTGATCAGCATCAACAGCCGAGTCGAAATAGCCATGTCCGTCTGTCTGTATGAATACCTACATCTCGGAGACTAGAAGGGCTAGAGCGACCAAATTTGGTATGTAGACTCCTATTGTCCCTACGCAGATCAAGTTTAGTTCAAATTTTGGCCACGCCCTCTCCCGCCCCCCACAATTAAAAAAGTTTAATAGCTCCTACAATGAAAGTTTCATAAAGATCGGATAAAAAATGACAGAGTTATGAAAGTTATAAAAACGTTGCAAACTTTTTGGCGCCGCATGCGCTTTTTACTTACATAATGTTAAAATGTTTTCATTAATGTTAATGCTCTGTTAACTAACATAAGGGAAAGCTATACAACATTATATCGAAGTCGGGCAGGACCGATTTTAACTTACGCTCTCGTTTTTTTTTAAATTTTGGAAATGATTTTGTAATTCTGTTTTTTTTTATTTGGTTGCGAGGGCTGCTCAAAGTTTTCGGCCTCCAAAACAGTGTCTTTTAAAAAAGTTGTGTTGATGGCTTCAAACCGTTCCAGGAGTCCACATTATCAGAAAGCAAAACGGAAAACAAGAAACTGTTAAGTATAGATGCCATTATGGCCCGAAAAAAATAGATTTTGTAAAAGTTGTGGCCATTTAATAATGAGAATTCGATTTTAGACAGTTTTTTGCAGTCTAGCGAACAAAAAAATAGTAAAAAATTGTTTTTTCAATGATTGAGGTTCGGGCGATAGCCGCGGCAATTCTGCGTCCATTGAGCCCCACATCATACATATAAATCGATCCAGTAGATCTTGTGAAAAGGTGTGAACCATTTTGGAAAACGTGGTTTCGAAAAAAACGAGTCTAAAGTTTGCAGTTGCCATGAAATTTGGGTCACCTTGGGTCACTAAAATGGCTATATCACCGAATTTTGAAAAATCCTTTTGGAAAAATGTTTTTGAATATCTAAGCTAAAAAAAAAACAAGAAAGAAAGTCGGTCAAACCCGACTGTAACATCCTCTGCACCGGTGAAGTGCTGCCCATCACCGTTGCGACCGGTGCTGCCCATAATTGTTTGTTTTCCTTATAACGTGACAACCGTTCATCCGATCTTTACCGATCCCTTGGGGGATCGATAAATAATCCTGATTACTAAATATGTCCAGAAGGAACGAGCCTTCTATCTATAAAACTGAAGGAGATATGACGTTTATTCCAGTTTGTGGGGGCGGGATGGGGCGTGGCAAAAATTGAAAACAAACTTGATCTGCCTGCAAGTATAAGAAGCAAATGTCCCTTTACTTGTCAAACCTCTATCTCTTACCATCTCTGAGATCTGTTTGTTCATACGGACAGACGGACAGACAGACAGACGGACGGACAGACGGACATGTCTATATCGACTCGGCTGTTGATTCTGATCAATATTCAGTCACAGACCAATAATAATAGACTGCCAGATTGCACTGCTGCGTTTGCAGAGCGCTGTAAAAACAGTTTTTCTTTCTCACCTCGCTCACACACTGTTAATTTGCGATAATCAGGATCGTCTTGCTTTTAGTCAGGCAGACTTAATCAGGCGCGTCTCGCGTGGCCACAACCGTTTGCAACAACTGGAAGCTGCATACTAAGGAGTTTTTAATTGAAAAGCCAGCGATCTCCCACACTGCTCCACCTTGTCATTGCATCATGAGTGAAAGTGTTCATGTGTGCACTAGCACATGCGGCTGGGTGTGAGTCTGGTGACACTCTTGTTTGGAAAGAAAAACTACACGACATGTTTCAGCGTCAAAGCAAAGTGGGGAACTCCCGGAGTCCCGCCTTATCAACAGGCGTCAGCGCAGATAAAACGAAACGAAAAAATAGAAAAACCACAGACAGGCCGAGAAATCCGAATTAGGCGGCGCAGGAGGCAACGCGCTGGCGGTGGTGTCTGATGGTATTAGCCGCCATGTCGATCGGCAGGATTCCGAAATACGTGTGCATGTCGCGCTGTGTACACACACACACACGGTCTAAATATGTGCTGGTTGTGTCTATATTGAGCAGGGCTCCGTGCCGCCATTTATACGTACAATGTAATTTATTTTTGGCGCAATTGAGAGCATTGGAGGCGAAGGTGTCTACCGCCACGCCGCTCTCATGTTCGCTCTGTCAGGACACAGATACGGACACGGACAGTGGCACCAAAGCGTTCGCAATGTACTTTGTACATACATATGTGTGTGTGTTTGTGTGCGTTTATGTCAACATGTGCGGGCATTAAGTGTATTCCACATGGGTGGATTTGCCGAGATTCGCGATGGTTTACAGCGTGTTAAGTGTTTAACCTGGATCAAAGCGGAATCACTTGCAGAGTGGAATGCTGACTCCGCATCTCCCTTACCCAACGACATCCGTAGCCATCGATAATGTCGACGAGTCACGATGTCAATGTCATAATTATTGACAATTCAAAGTTAGCAGCCGTGCTTAAATTATTGCTAGGCTTAAGGAAAATCAACGAACTCTCCTTGACATTCATAAATTTGTTCCTGAGGTAGTTAACTAGCGATTTCTGACACCTTTGGTGGAAGGGAGTTGTCTCCGTTCAATCAACTTTCATGGGTGGTCTTATTCTTTTCGGCTTACCGTGTAGGCAACTCTACTGAAAATGTGCCTTGCGGAAGTGGTTAGCGAAAGAGCTCACCACTAGTGGTTAGGGAAATCGATAGTCGATAGAAAATCACTAGTTAGACTCTTACATCGTGGCTTGAACTCCAGCCAGAGAAATTTCTAATGGTACACCGGTGGCTAGGAAAATCAATTTTCCATCTACCAAGCATTCAACTGAGCCAAACCCATGCAAAAGTAATTTCCATACGTGTATTTATAGCCAAAGTAGCAAACATTTGTTCAGCTTAAAAAACAATTTCGATGCAATTAAAACGCCAATTCGTAAAATCCAATTAGAATTTTTTAGCATATTTGCACTAGCATGTGGCGTCCACCTGTTACTCCCCTCTTGCCATCATGCAAATAATTAGCAACGTCGAATGCCCAAATATAGAGGAATACACGAGAGAGAGAGAGAGATAGAGTTAAAGGATGAATATTTGCATCAGTAGGCAAGCCCATTTGTTTGTTTAGCGGCTTAACGTGGCTTATTTGTATTTATACGAGTACATATTACGCCCGGGGCTGTGTAAGTCCAATTTGTTCACTTGACGAGTACAAAATCGGCGTCCTTTAATACATTAAGTAAACATGATTTATCCGCAGAATGTGTCACACAGCAAATCGGTGATTGAGAGACTCTGATATGGATCTGGGGCGACGGAAGCCCTTGGTCCTTTGACTTTCGCTTGTGTTGACTATGCCTACGGGCGGTTCGTTTTCGGGTTCATTTGCTGCACGCTTCGCTCGCATGCCCTTGTCCCGATTCAACATCAGTCAGATGTACTCTGACTGCTAATTGCCTCGAGTTAATCTTTTGTACCGACAGCAATGCCATTGTCATGTCCAACTCTGGGCCACAGTCGGCACTGCTGGCTCGAGGTCGTTTCGTTCTATGTATGCGTATGTAGCTCGGACGCCGCCAGCGCCATCATTATCACAGCCATCGGCAGCAATGCCAGCGCCTCATTAAACGAGATGTTCAACAACCGGAACGCCGAATGTCCTTGCGCCAGCATGCACCGAGTGCCGGCAGTGGGTGGGGGCTGTCGTCTATGGGCGACATAAACATATGCGGATCAAGCAGCATAAACGGAAGCATTCCAGCAGCCCAACAGGCGAATCACTGTGTTGTATGTGCATATGCGGCACGCACACAAACTCGCCCTGCGGACTTTCGCCGACACTTTCACTGGCCAGCCGCAGCGTCCCCCCTTTTGGGGTCACCCACATCCACCCCACCAACGCCAGCTGGCCCACATGCTGAACTGAGAATTTATGGCATGCATTTGTTTTGCGCTCACTCGATTTGATTAATGTTGTGACGATTTTACAAGTGTCGCGCCCCGAGCAGGCCGTGCGGCCAAAGTTCAGTCAGAGGATTCATCATTTACGCAACGACCAACTGACAGACAGACAGACTTTTGTGTGAAACTAACCACTCCACAAGCCAAACCAATACTAGTTAAACTACACAGCAGGCAACCGTATGGGGCTAAGGAGTGGACTCAAAAATCATGCGTAAAGATATTACACTGAAATCGCAGGAGTTGTGATTCAAATTTAAATCAAGATAGCTTTAATTTCGGCTTAATTGTCGATAAGAGTCTAATTTGGAGCAGAGTTTTTAGTGAGATTATTTTGGTGAGCGAAAAAAAGCAACGTAAACAAGCTCTGACCTGCCCTCGTTGACCGCTGGCCTGCGACTAAAACAAGGTTTCCCATTACCTGTCGTTAACGCCGCTACTGACACCAGTGATGCATTAGGTCGTTAGGCCTGGTAGTGCCTTGACACCAGCTGAATAACAGGGAAATGCCACAATTATACTATTGAATACTGTAAGGCAATTTAGAATAAGTAGAATTTTAGCCGTGTGACAACCAACATGTGCATAGCGCAACTGTTTGAGACGGCATCCCAATCGTGTTCAAGTTCAAAGGCCTCGAGTTCAAGTCCCCCACAGAGGGTAAGTTAAACATTTATAAACATTTATTTAATTTATATGTTTAGTAGTTTTTCAGAAACAAATCTAAACGAATTGTTCTGATCTTGGATTCATTACTAAATAAATTGAATTAAAATTGGCTGGATAAATTTTTAAGCAAAGCAAATCCAATACTAAATTTAAAGTGAAAATAGTAAAATAACAATGTAAATATCAAAATATCACAGCATTTTTCACTGAGTGCAGAGTAAATTAAGTTTGTGGAAAAAGTATGTAACAGCCAGAAGGCATCATCTCCGACCCCATAAACTATATATATATTTGATCAGAAGCAACAGCTTTATAGATAAAAGGTTCGTACCAGAGACCTGCAACAAGCCTCTAATTTTCGATCACACTCGTGCTTTTACTAGGCTTGGTTGAGCTTACCACCTTGGTTCGACACACTCGAAAAGATCGCAAGCACATTGAGTCAGAACGAGCAAGCTCTTTGCTTCGCACGAGTAATAATATGAACAAGGTCGATTCGAGGCAAGCCTTTTTAAACTACACTAGTGCTTACTCGCACTCGCAACAAAATTTACTCGGACTTACTTGACTTGTTGACGGCAAGCTTCGACAAGCCTCTTATGCAATTGTTGTTATGTTTTAAGAACTTCAACCAAAAACATGCCACAAGAAGGAAAGAGAAAGCGTATGCAAATGCAAAAAATAGGCCATCATGCTATCTCTTTTGCTCTCACAAGTTGTTGTTTGTTGTGTGCTTGTGACGATTGTGCACAAGCGTTGATCGTAACAGCTCGCAGCAGATCTTTGACTTCGACAACAAGTACTTGCGGTGACTCGCGGCCGAAGCTACGAGTCATCGCGAGTATTTGTACTGAACGATCTTTACTCATGGCGGCTCGCAGCAGAACTTAGATGCAACACGAGTATATGTACGGGCAACACTAGAGTTTGACAAGCCTTGAGCGCTGAGCGAGTGTATTCGTTACGGCTCGTTGCAGTTCTCTGGTTCGTACATTCGGGATATTGTATTATCTAGAGTTATAGGTAATAAAAACAATTTTGATGGGCAGCACCAGTCGCAACGGAGATGGGCAGCTCTTCACACACCTTAACACAAAACTTTCGGAGATACAGAGTATATTATAGTCGGGTTTGATGGACTTTCTTAATTGTAGATGTTCCGAGGCGGGATCGAACCCACGACCTCATGCACAACGGTCGCGCACTTTAGCCGCTGAGCCACCCGGCCACTATTCCCCGAGTTAGATGATGAGAATATGTCAGTATATCATTTTACAGGTTAGTTTTCATGTTCCGGCGACTCGAGAACCATTGAACGCATCCACTCCAACTTGACGCCTATATGACAAGTGAAATCTATACTTTATTATTGCATCAAAAGTTGCATCAGTTGTTTGCAATCATGGAATGGGGCTCGCTCGAAAATCGTGTTGTTGGCCTGCATAAATCTGGCTACAAAAAAGGGAAATCATCAGAAACTTTGTGTATCGCACCGTGAATTTATTTGAAAAAACTGATGGAATAAAAGAACACGAGCACTGCGCTGACGCCACAAGCCAAAGCCGTGCAACATCGAATTCGTCCAAATCCACGGCGCAAGCAGAAAACCAAGTCTCGTGAATATCAGCAAGGACAGCTTATCGCGCATCATAAAACGTGAACTGAGACTCGGTGCATACAAGAGACACACCAGCCACTTGCTATTGAAGCAAAACGCAAGACAAAATCGAAAGCATTACGTCGCTAGTGCGTGAACAGTGCCCACAGACGAATTCTGTTTACCGACGAGAAAATTTTCCCCATAGAGGAATCGTTCAACAAACAGAACGAGAGAGTGTATGCTGTGTCATCAAAACAAGAGTCTGAAATCATTCCGAGATTTCAGAGAGGTCACCATTCGGCTTAAGTGATGGTTTGGTGGGGAGTCGCCTATGATGGGGTCACCAAGCTCCATATTTGTGAAAAGGGGTCAAAACTTCAGCAAAAATGTGTCAGTCCGACGTTTTGGAGAGGGGTTTTGAGGCCTCTCAACGCGACGTTTTTTGTAAAAAGCCGTGATCCTTTCAACAAGAATCCGCTCCAGCTCGCATGGCAAAAACGACTCAAGCCGTACTTCATTTCTACGGATGATTGGCCTGCTGGTAGCCCACACCTGAATCAATTGGACTTCACAATGTGTTCCGTTCTCGAGGCTATAGTTTGCTCTACTCGACGTACAAATATTGAGTCAATGGTAAATTTCCCAACGCACTGAGATCGATAAGTGGCGTTACTGAAAGGCACAAGGCGGCCAATTCGATTAAGTTCTACGTAAAGAAGAAAAAAGTTTTAAAAAACATTCATTTGTTTTCATTTCATGACCAAAAAAACCGTGTCCCAAAACGATTGCGAGTACTAGGTGTTGTTGGAGCGTCACTGGAGTCATTATTTGGCATGATGTCATGAAGTAGTAGCTCAAGATCATGAAGAATGGCTCTTTTAATTGCTAAGTTGAGCTCTTGATGACGATCAAGTGGTTCCTCCTTATTGCGCATGAAGCTTTTTTGAAAATATTTATACTTAATGAACTGGTTGCAATGATCCAACTCAATAATACATCTGGCCTTGAATCTTCATTATCGGATTAAATCAGGTTCTTCGGTCATTTTGGCAATAAATGAAATCATTTGAAAACAGACGTTGAATTTAAAGTGTTCGCTAAAAATTGTCGTGATCCTGGTGTTTCATCACAAAGCTATGACTCAGGTGGCGGAGTCAATAATGGCAACTTCACTTTGCCATTAAGGCAACACAATCCAGGCGACTCTCCAGAAAATATACTTAGACTTTGCGAGGTACAGATTATATTTCAGTCGGGCTTCACCGACTTTTTTACTTGCTTAAATTGACTCACTTCAAAAAGCTAAGATTACGATATTTGGATCGTAAGTTGGATCGCTTTTCCTACTTCTCTTTTGCTGATGATCAGGAGCCATCTTGTAGTCCAGGCTCTCTGTTTATCAAGCTTCAGCGATTTCTCGACAAGAACAGTCGGCACCATCCATTCAACCCCATCCTTTAATGCCCTTTTTTTCTAAACAGGATTTGATGGTCTCTGACGACGCGTCGTCTCAGCTGTCGTTACAGATATCAGAAATTTATGTGCTTACAATTTGTAATACCTCTGATCATTCGCCAGCTTTTGTGCTTTTGGCAAATATGATTATAAAATCGAGGTGTTCTCATCTTTCGTAGGCTCTCTCCACTTCCCAGCCGGTAGTCGCAAATATAAATAAATCTCACTTTGCTGGTTGTGCACCCATATACTAATTTCGGCACCCATCCACTTATAGGAAGATTTAATAACATCGGCTTAAGATGAGATGAGAACCACCGAGAACCACCACTCAGTAACACGAAATGCTCCTTCAGACTAAAATGGAAAACATACTTAAGCATTCAATAACAACAAGCTTTGTCTCCGCCAATTCTCTCCGTGTAATCCCGGCTGCTAGCTGCTGTCAGTCGTCCGCATGGGGCAGGCGCTGCCTTGGCTCATTGTCGCGGGCATTTTGTAACAGAATGATTGAGGCGTTTGGATAATCCGTTTGTCATGGTCCCTGGCAAAAGCTAATTGTCGCTGGTATGAGGAGCAGCAGTCGGTCTGTGTGTGCGTGTATGGGACACTGGTGTCCTTGCGAATACGATTCGGCATACTTAAAGGCAAGCCAAAAGGATCCACACAAATGGTTTTATTGTGACATTTCACTTTTACGCCCAGTGCTTGCAGATGTTCTTGATTAATCATCGCCGAATTGCCGAGCTGACAAGCTTACCAAAGAGTTGTCTGCCTGATTTCAATGGCCTGTGACAGCAGCCAGCCCGCCAGCCACGCCCTCTCACTCGCTCCGCACACCCATGCATGTAAAGTTATATTGGCAACTTGTTGTTGTAGTCGCGTGCCCTTTGTGGCATGTCAGAGATAATCAGTTCGTAACAAAGTTTAAAGCGCGAGCTCAACCGCAATTTCCGCCCTGCCAAGATAAATGACGCCGGTGCAAGCGACAGTTCCCAACTTCCAGCCCTTTCGGTCTGTGGTGGAACGTGAGTCCCGTGAGCGGCCGTTTTGCCGCGCATAATTTGTATAAAATCAACATTCAAACGCGCGTAGTTGCCTAAATAATGAATATGCATTTGCATTCATTTAGTCAGCGCTTGGACTCATTGGGCCGCAACTCGATTACACACACGCAGCTGCTCAACTAGGTTGCTCCCCTGCCTCTGCCTCATGAATCTATCGCTGGAATTGCATTTATTATGTATGCGGCAGCAATCTAACCAGGACATCCGTAAACGTTAACCTAAACGCTCGATTGCAATTAAAATTCAAATGCAGCCCAGTGTCAACTGTCGAGAGTCATGAAACCGCAAGTGGTGCCACACTCGTTTTCCGGATGGCAAAATTTCAATCAGGCATAACAACATAGAATCGATTCAATTGACATCTCATCGGCGGCGGGGGAGTGACATAAACAAACACACTGCCAGGCCAGGCCAGAACCCTCCGGCACCATCTCCGGCTCCATCTTCAGTTGAATGGATGTGGATGCAAGTACGAGTATATTAACCTTTAACCGGTCGATCTCCGGCTGGCCCGAGTGCTTCGCCCGTTCAACATGTGGAATTTATTTATCTTGCTTTTATGTAAATGCTCGAGGCGGTCGATTGTCATGAGAACCTGGTGCTTAGACATGATTTCATTTGCAACCAGAGGGGTTTAGTCGCTTGGCTTCATTCGGCATACCAAGTGGTAGGAAAATCTCCACATAAATAGCACAAAAACTGCTCAGATATTCTTGGTCGTCAAGCATTGGACTAGCGTTAATCTTTTTTTTTTTCGTTTTTTGTACTTTTAAATTAAAACTTAATTTCTGGGACTGCCGTCAGTCTGAGCCGGCTTATCTTGGCGTTGATTAATCTGTCGGTCGGTCGGACTAAGAGTTATTTGTTTATATGGATTAATAAAACTTCTGAAAATACTGGGAAAGCTTAACTTCTTTAAACCGTTCTTGAACTGAAACAGGATACTTCTTAGCTCTCATCAATTATATTCATATTCCTTTTGATTTTCGATTGACACATTTCCTGGAAAAACTAGCTGCGGGGCTAAACAATTTTTCTAAGCATTAGTTTTCGTCTTACCATGACTGAAGAGACAAACTCCAAGAATATTTGATTGAAACATAATAAAAATTAATATACTTTTTGCACACTTAAATTTTGCACACATTTTTTTTCGTTTCGAACTCAACAATATTTTTGGTCGTTTTTGCGTGTCTTGCTACCCTAACTAACTTTAAAATTCATCCTTTATCTTTATGTTAAGGTGATGTTAAGGTGCCTAGAGAATCTGTTGAATCGAAATCTTAATTAAAAACTAGAAAGCGTTCTTGAAACAGCTCTTCAGATAAGGTGTTGCGGGTGCCTTGTAGTAATGGGTTGTTGATGAGGGAGTGAACAAAATTCAGTGGTTCATTAAACTGAGCAAGTGAACATGTTCTTCATTAGAGTTGTTCAGTTATTCAGTCAGAGTTGTTCACTTTCTCTTGTTCAGCTGCTCTTGTTCTGTGAGTTGTTCAGTGACTTGTTCACTCAATTTAGTGACTCTTCACCTGTTTTTTATCCGGCAGCCACATGCTGGCGTGGCAACCATTTTGGCTAACAAATAGGCAACATTCCGCAGTGTGACCAGCGACGATGGATTAAAATTAGTTTGAACGATAGCTAATAGTCACTATGCCCAGGTGAAGAACTGGTTTACAATTGGAACAGCACAGAATCAACGAAACGGCCTACGTTTTAAACCAACACTGAACAGCTGAACAACTGAACAAGCAAACAAGAACAAGTGAACAAGACTGAACAAGAACAACTGAACAAGAACAAGTGAACAATTAAACAAGAACAACTGAACATTTTTTTTAAATTTATTTTTTACTTACCCTGACTGGGACTCGAACTCGGGACCTCGAACACACTAGCACCATAACAGCACCGCTCAGCCAACTCTACCACAACTGCGATGCGTTCAGCATCGACAAATTGCCATTATTCATTGACGGGAGACAATTCCGATCCGGATCGATATCAAGCCGCTCTTACTTAAAATTGTATTCCCTTTGCCGGGATAAAGTCATTCTTTTTAGGCTTAAAATTTTCCCGGCATTTTTTTTTTTTATGTACGAGCAAATGAAATCACCCGTTGAGGTCGAACGAACTCCTCAACTTTGCGCACCAAGACGGTTTTAGAATCGCTTAATATTCCTCTATCTTTTAAGCCTTCACCATTTTTTTAATTATACTGCAAAACTCGCTGAAAATAAAGAAAATATATGTTGATTCAACTTTCCATTTTTGTAACGTATGAACGGAGGCTAAGTCATCGATTATTTCTTTTTTAAAGCATACTGACCAAAATGTTTTTCCATGATTTCAAAGTACTTTACAGGCGCTATAACAACAGAAACAGAAATGAGTAAAAATATACTCACTAATGTATGTTTACGTATTATGCTCGTACCACTCAATTTTCGGAAAAACGCTTTGAGCCTCGTCAGGGGCGTTGCTAGAAAACTGTCCTTACTAAGCATATCAATATCTGTCGTACAGTGCTTGAACGTTTGCAATATGATTCAAGCTCCTCCAAGTAGGCCGAGAGAATGCCATGCCCCGCTGCACTATAGAAACTCTTACGATAAGGCTGTAAGTTACCCAAATGGCGACCTAAAAACTTTATAGTAAAAGCGATGCTAAAAAAGTCAGGAATTGTGGAAACACTTCAAGGAATGGCATCCGATAATACACCTGCTACCAAATCTGAAGAGTGCTACTATAAAAGAATGGAGATTTGCAACAATTAGTTGTGTATAATTATTTTGCTCTCGTTCTCTTGGTTTCTGAAAAAGTAACTGAAAGCGTCGTAAAGTTGTTCTTGTAATGTGAAGAGAGAGAGAGAGAGAGAGAGAGAAAGCAAAAAACCCCATCAACACTCACTTTGTGATGCTCTCTGCTAGCGTGAGTATTAAGAATGAGCTGCACGAGTGGCGCGGGTTTTATTGTCACTGCATGAGCGAAGCAGTGGTTGAGATATATATCAACTACTTATGAAGTGCACTAGTAGTACCAGTGCATTGCTGCAGATCTCTGGTCCAAACCATTCCCCATTAGACTATCATTTGCTCCGCTTACTTTAAAATTCTTTAAATGGTGAAGCATTCGATTCTGATGAAGCTGTCACAAAAACAATCGCAGCTTATCCAGCTTCCCAAAATCTTGAATTTCTGCAATCTTTAAAGGTTCCCCAACTGCTTTAGTTGTGTAGCAAAACTTCGTCTTACTCAACTATTCTTTAGTTCAACTGGGGAACTCTACTTGTACTCATTAATATGGGACACATATGTGGCTGATGCATCCTTTATTAAGTTTCGAGCTACAATTCGTTGTTGTTCTATAAATGAATTTCAATTGCCATTGTTTTGGAACACACTGCTACATGCTTGTAACCTACCCACAATCCCTTGCCTGCCATTGACAAAATAATTGTTCATAAAGCGTCTTGTTCTTGGGTAATAATAATCTAAACTCATACAATCTACCAGTCCCGGGCACTGCCCGGGCAGAGGCATCATTGACATGAATACGGAATGGTGCAGGCGGAGAGGAGAGGCGTGGACAGAGGACAAAAATTGGCTAAAACAAAAAGCGGTCATAAGTGCTCGTCCGCACTCAGTTTGTTGTCAATAGTTACATAAATTAGAATCAAATTAGGTCTTTTTGAGAAGCGTTGGCATCCAACCGAGCGCCCCGACCGCAGAGTGTCCCATGTGTTGCGCATTTGCGTATGCGTATAAGAGAGAGCGAGTGAGAGCGGCGTCTAATGCAACTCAGTTTTCCGCTTTCCCCGATTTTCCTGCCAGCAACATGTTGCCGGCAACATTCCGTGTTGCCGACAGGCCTCGTGGAGCCAGCTCGTTGGCCGAGCCCGCCAGTCTTTCGGGCCAAGTGGATACGTTGACATCGCGGCAACGGCAAGCGGACGCTCTGCCACCCCCAGTTACAGTTACACCATAATAGTTCGCTGTGTGAGTGTTGGTGCTGGTGTTAGTGTCGGTGTCCGTTGGTAGAGCCGCTGGCGTGACATCAGCATCACCGCAGATGCTGTTGACACGTACGAAGGCCAACGCCGCCGCGCCAAAAGTCGTTTTTTTGGCAAGCAACGCTTTGCGGTCGCCAATTTCGGAAAGTGGAACGCCAAACGCCGTGAGACGGCTTCTGCTGCTGTAATCCTGCCAATGATCGCGTTGCGTATAAATTTGCCGCTCGGCCAGCGGCAACGTGCTAATTAGAATATGTTAATGCCTTTGTGTGTGTGCAGTAGCGGCGAGTGCAACTTGTGAAATTGGCCAAAAATTTGCGGGCCTCTGTTGGAGCAGGAGGCAGTGCAAATATTTGCACACGTCGAGCGCCCAGCGAAAGCCAAAGCCGACAAAATGAAAGCAACAAAAGCAATTATGCAAATATTGCCAAAATAACGGCAACAGAGTATTCAAGTGCGAGTGTGTGGGTGTGTGTGAGGAGCGAGTGTGTGTGTGAGCCAACTCAAATTCATTAGCATAAGCGTAGGCGGAGCCCAACTGCTGGACCCGTGTCTGTTCCTGTTCCATCCACAAATTACATATACATGTGCCTCCATGTGTGTGTGTGTGTGTGAGGGTGTGCGTGTATGCGCGCACAATTAGCGCTAAAGTCCACAAAATCGACTAATCAAACAAAGGGACACACGGACAAACGGACAACGGGAAAACTCAGATTAAATTGGGGGGATTTTTTTCACGCCTCTGCGACGCTGGCGCCACTGCTGCTCGTACACGGGGAGAAAAAAGACCCACAACATATGGGATTGGTCCATTTCTTAAACTGTCTAAAATTGAAATACTCAAAGTTAAATAAGATGTTTGGTAAATTAAAAAGGTTTATTAGGTAACATTTTTAAATTAAAACAAAGAGATGAAACTTATAATTATAAAATTACTAGCGGAATACCCGGTGTCGCCCGGTACATTTGCATTATGACAATATTATTCTTATGAAAGCGTTTATACTGGATTCACATCGATAATGACAGTTTTAGGTTGAGAAAATTACAAATTGTCAGCCCATACACCAAATTTCCAGTTCATAGCTAAAATAAAAACGCATCACTCTAAAACTGAACCATTTTTGAAGTAGTTCCGAAGGATAGTAAGAAGCCGGGAAATGTCTAACTTCATAGTACCAGCCCAAAAACGAAATTTACAGATCTTAGCTTAAATAACTTCTGAACCAGTAAAATATTACCAATTTTTCAAGTTATCCCTTAAGTTACTCAGAAATATGGATCTTAATCACATTTGAACCAGTTCCAAGCAGAGTCTGAACCAGTAAACTATCCAACTTCATGTTACCAACCCACCTAGCAAATTTCAAGCTCGTTGCTTAAATATTTTTTAGCCGCTTCCGAAACGGTTCACAGACTTAAGACATGGTCTATGATTTTTTCCTGATCGCCATAAACATACTGTAAAAAATTTTGTAAAGACTGCTTAGACGACCATGAGGGCCAGAAGTATTTACATACTGAACTGCTAATTAGTTCCCGTAAACCGAAAAATGTAGTACTCTTAATGTCTGTAGTTTCTGTAAAGGTACACTCTAGCTGAATACTTTCTGTTTCTAGATTTTTAGCTAAGTCAACCTTCATTTCGTTTCTGTTTATGCACTTATGGCTGGGAATCCAATTGAAAATCTCCACTTTCGAGGTGCGACGTAAAAATTAGAAAATATTGTGTTACTTTTGAGCGTTCAATCTTCACCTCTATCTAACTTAATGATAAGCTAAATTCATAAGAAGATTTTGCAAAATTCGCGACATTTTGGACCGTTTGATTTACACCTCCTATTTAAGTAAAAAGTAAAATTGGCTTGTCAAGATGACACAGCCCCAAAGGGCCAAAGCCGAGCCTCTCTCAATCTCTTGGCTCGTGCGCTTCTAATTTTAGCACAAGAGAAAGGGACCTACAGTTTAACGCCGAATCCGAACGGCTTTTCATGGCTAATTACTGCCTTGCTGGCGCCAACAGCAAAGAGGTGTGGCCGGGTGTAAAGTTTATTCAAAAGAAAAAACTTTTCATTAGATGTTCCGAGGCGGCCTACTTAACCGCCTATAATTGCCTTTTATAAAATTCCAACAATAATCTAGGCTCGAATGAAAAATTTGCATTTTGGACCGTTCAATCTGCATCTTCCATTTACCAAGGCCTGCATTGTAATCTAAACATTGACGCTGAGCAGTCGGTCTCCAATCTCTCAACTTTTGTCATCTAATCTAGTAGCTTTGCATTTTGGATACGTTTCACATGTAAGGGCGAGCGTCCAACCATACCCCAAAGTTTCATCGCAATCGGATGAACGGTATAGTTTTTGAAATTCCGCGGTTTTTGGCCAATATTCCGACCACTTCTTCAACTAAGAAACCTTCCCGGGCAAGTACTCAACCATTCTCCAAAGTTTCATCGCAATCGGACGATCGGTATAATTTTGCAACTTAGACAACCTTCTCAGGCTAGCGTCCCACCATTCACCAAAGTTTTATCGTAATCGGATGAATGGTTAAATTTGGCTGTTTTGGGAGCATTTTCCAGAAGGTTTCTGGGCAACCGGTCAGCCATTTTCCAAAGTTTCATCACAATCGGATGAGCGGCTTAGGCAGGCAAGACAACATTTAGACAGACAAACATTTAATTTTATATACAAATAGATAATCTAAGCTCGTTATAAAGCTCGATCATTACAACCCGTACCATTCGAGATCTTCATCATAATCTGAATTCAAAGGAAAATTGAAAAAATTTTACAATTTTTTTAACCATTTTATCTTTCTATTTACCCGTCGACAGTTGTCATCTAGTAAATCTTCTCCTTAGCAAAAACTTATATGAGAGTTTTGCAAGCTTAGCAATTTTGCGATGTTTATAGCAAATTAAAGGCGTCGATTGCTCGCCTGTTCCGGCGTTTTTGCAGATCTTAACCTGGCCTGCCGCTTCATTGAGTTAATTGCGCAGTCTCAGCAGCTTTCTGGGATGCGATGTGTATTGCAATTTTCTGCCGTCGATTGTTCGCATGTTCTGATGTGTTCATAGCTCTCCGATCCGCTTGAAATCACTTTCCTCAGCTCCGCTTGCGAAAAAGTTTCTTGTGTTCTCATTACACTCATCCCTCTTGATTTTTTTGAGGTATGCGACAAATTAGACTTTCGTTTTCCAAGCCAATTTTGTTTTCTAACAGTAATGTTAGAGCGATTCCGTTAAATTTACAGAAATCAAAGAATTTTTTTACTTATGACCATATGCATTCAACGAACAGCGATTAGAATGACGTGTTAGCTCCATCGCAGACTTTTTTATCCGCACGCAAGCCGAGCTCCTCTCAATCTCTTGGCTTGTGTGCTTCTAATTTTCGCGCAAGAGAAGAGGACCTACAGTTTTTTCATTGCTAGTTTCTTCAAAGGTGGCGTCGACAGCTAGTGAAGGTGACCGGGTGTGTTAGTTTTTCAAAGAAAAAACTTTTCATTACTAAAGCGAAGAAAAACCGAATAATACAGTCGGTTTTTTAAGGATGGCCCCTTTTACAATTTCGATATTGCAAGATTTGATCGAAGCGGAAAAAGGTAACCGGCCACATATATTCTTAAGGATAGAAAATGTTTCCATCTGCTTTTTACATACCAATACATGCACAACAGTACCCTGTATAATGGGAACCTTTTTAAATTGCTTATAAACAGCTTCTGATAGCCATATATCGTAGATTCTGATTTCGCTATTCACTAAACAAGAACCAATCTGAAATCATAACTCTGATAACATCTCGAAAACTTTTTAAAAGTTGATTTACAAACAAACCAGAACTTCAGTTAGTAATTTTTTTATGAGTGCATTAGATTTTTTATTATCATTGTTAACAATCCGCGAAAATACCGGTCTTCCCAACAAAATTTTTCTCTCAGTGTAGTTTTATCGCTGACTGGGGTGGGACCAGGGGTCGGGTTTTCGATCTGCGTCTGGCCGCAGCATTTGCAAAATACGCGCGTAATCTATTTTCATCGCTCGACTTATTTTAATCTAGATGCGGCCCTCGGAGCAGCACTCTAGACGACTACCAAGACAGCGACAGGCCAAGTCAATGACTCCGGCCCCAGTCCTGGTGCAGCATCAATTCGAGGCTTTGCATTCTCCGTTTTGCGAAATTAAAAGTAATTTTTAAGGATTTATCACGGATTTGCCGCATCATCGTTGTCGGCGTCCTGACGGAGCAGAAAAAAAAACAACTTTTCGGTTTTGGATTCGGATTATAAATTGATATTAATACGCGTAATTTACATTGCTGCCACTTACAGCGCCAGCGACCGCAGCTCCTGCGCTCTCTCGCCGCTCCTCCAGCTCTGTCACTTCGGTTTCGCCTTTCGCTTGGCGCGTGTAATTAAATTATCGCAAGTTTATCGTACCAGCACAGGGTTGAGGGATGGGAACGTCTCGGCACGTGGGATGCCGAAAATGGAAGACCTGCCGGCAACTCGGCGGAATCTCAGTTCGACTTAATTACTCGGTTAGATTCCCGGCCAACTTTAAGTTAATTATTACACGCCTCACCACGCAAAACTTTCCTAAGCGCTGGCGTGACCGTGTGAGAGCAGGTTCTGGGGAAAGAGGGTAGCCAAACGGCAACAACAGACTACGGCAAACAACAGCTTTTGTGCACGCAGAAGTGCTCCTCTTTTCATTCGAAAAACAAAAACAAAGAAAACGGAAAAAAAACTTATGAGCACTTTTCAATTATTCAAAATGGCTGCAACAATAGATAAGAGTTGCTAATAGCATCAAGTTGGATGAACGAGCACGAGATTCAGAGCTCTCGTATGCATGCAAGCTGGGTGCAAGTTTGGAATGCCAGGCAAGTGCAAGGGGAAAGCGCAAAAAGGAAGAGCAGATAACAGGATTGAGACTTGGCATAACTTTAGCCCAGCTCAGTGGAAAAATTTCACAAGAACCCTTTGAGTCTGATTTTTAAAACAGAAGATTCGATTGCACAGATATGGGCAAACTTAACCACTAAAATTTCATTGTATGCTGATGGAGGGAGTAAATAACAATACATTGCAATGGAGCAAATGAGTTCAATTTGGAACATTTTTCGTGTAAACGTTTGCATTTAGAGTTTAAACTTAACAATGTTATATGCAAGGTGACAAGCATTTCAGCGGATACCAGATTAGGTTTGACGAAAATCGGAATCGCTTAAGCAGCTGAAACCGATTGCTCAATGCCAAGTGGATTCAATTCATCAAAAATAAAAGACCTGATCTAGTAGCCCCAGACAATTTGCTTACTTTTCATATAAAACTTTAAATAAGAAACAGCAACGCTTACACGAAAGTTGACTCGGAATTCGGAACAGGTCCGATAGTTTCTTGTTCGTTAAAAGTGTTTGTCTCGACTACACTGACTTTTAAAAACAAAGAACTACTGATTGCCTTGTTTTACACTTGAAGTTGGTACTTTAAACTTAATCCTAGGCTTCTAGCTAGATATATATTCTTTTATAATTCTTCAAGCGCAATCACCAAAGTGAAGAATTATTTTATCGTGAAGCACTAAGCTGGCGACTGCAAGATCTGTCGTAAGAGAAACTATATTGATTTTAATGATAGCGCTCCTAAAACAATTCGCAGTATTAAATACTTTAAATTACTAAATCTTTTGCATGACTTTAAACAGGGCCACACAACACCACAAAGGAGGCAGGTTGACTCTACAGCAAGGGCTTCTGTCTATTTAGATGCTGCTTATGTGCTGATTTTGTGCACAAGCTGCTTGCGGATTTCCCAAGCAGCTATGGCATCGATGGCATGGAAAGGCGACTGTTTGACTGACAGTCGACAGGCAAAGAAAGATCTTGAAAGAATATGTAAGAGCGACCCTTAGTCGAGATTTAGACGATGAAGCATATTTCATGAAATTTTCTTAGTAAGCGAAGGAAACTATAGTTCTATATGTTCACAACTGAATATACAATCCTCGCAGACGTTACAAAATATGATTCCAATAGACAGGGTCGCGTTAGGTAGATGACTAGAAGTCCCCGTTTCACACGCCTGCATACATATGGTGCGAAGCGACCACAAGCAAGGATTGTATTAGAATAGTAAGTCAGAGCAGCTTAGCATTAGTTGGAAGTAAAATTAAGTAAAACGAGAAAGCAATGCTAACTTCGTCTGTGCCGAAGTTTAAATACACTTGAATCTTTTCGTTGAAGTTAATCCAAGCGGTGAAGACTATACGCCAAAAAAAGAGTGTGCGGCAATCGTTACGGCCACTTTTTGGATTGGTGTCATCAACTAGGCAGAAAATAGAGTTGTAAGAAGTCCCTGCTCGGGCGCCATCTGTAATGTAGTGTCTAAGGCAGAGGTATAACTCAGTCTGGCCAAGGCCACTTACAGCAAAATTTATAAGTGCAGGGACTAACAAGGACTAAAAGGGATCGTGCTCAATTCCGGTGGAGGTCTGAGTCACGTCGAGAATCTGCGTGTAGGAAAAGAAAACTCTGTGGGTAAAGGGAAGGGTATCTGTGGCCGGGGCCAGTGTTTGACCGATCGCACCGGAGGTTTGTCATTTACAGCCGGAGCCGTCGAGGCAAGAAAATACCTGGCAGCGAACACGGTGTAGATAAAAGACCCAAATGGGCACGTCGAGTACAAACGCTTCGCATGCATTAATTTTTCTGCTAAGCTAAATAAGCTAGCGCTGAAATGCACAAAATATACTTTCAGTTTCAATGCCTGATGGTGCAGGAACGCCCTAGCCTCCGAGTCCGGATACTATCGATTTTCAAGATGTCGATTACGAGCCTTATATTGAAGATGAAAGACCGAAGCCGCTAACACAAAACGAAATGTCTACCTTGTGGCTGTATATAAAACATCACTTTCAGAGTACCGAAATGGTTTGAACTGGAGATTTCTTTATTTTGTTGTTTTTGATAATTTCGCTTAAGAAATATTTGCCAAGTTACCCAGTAGTTTAGCCGTTTCTGCCAAAAAGCATGAAAAAATTTTAATTTTTCGATTTTTTCAAGTTTTGAAGCATTAGATTCCATTTTTTTGGGTCAGACGATTCAGGTATTTTTTCGTCTTATATATGTCTATAACATTGCTAAAGATTAAAATTCAAAATTACCAGCGGTTTATGATATATTTACTACTTAAAAAGGGTCCTTTTTTCATAATTTCAATTGGGGTGAAAAAATGGTAGGTATCAAAAAAGTACCTTTATGATGTGATGGGGCCAAGTCCTTTGGGGATTTTTTGAGTTTCGGTATATACTTCAAAAATATACGGATTCGAAGGCGTAACCAGAAAAAGACCTTAAAAAAGTTACACTGTGTAATTAAGTTACGAAAGTAATAAAGCTTGATAATTGGTGCTACTTTTTGGTTACTTTCGGGTGGTGTCTTGTAAATTTCTAGAGATTTTGTCTTCGGTTCGGTTTGCAGGTCGCTCGAAAAATCCGTCGGTGTCCTTGAACTTCGAGAGATTTAATTTGTTAATGGGAAAGATAATTGATCCAATTCGGTCCAGGATAATCGTCCATCCCACCAAACAGGGTGCACAACTCGTGCAAAATAAATTTCCCACATTTTAGTTTTTAGTTAATTTGATGCTTAATTGAAATCTGTTGATTTTAATTGACAACCTAAGGCCCGTCAATATGGCGTTAGCATTGCCAACTGGAGCAGAGTGGCAAGTCGGTTTTGGTTGATATAGCAGACTTCGGTTGGTTTTGCGAAACATTTTTGGGCGCATTCAGCAGATACATCCGATTTACGATTACTGATTTACGATTAGCGATTACTAATGATTCTGTGCTGTATGGCGTAAATTGATATTCTGTGTACTTATGTACTTTTTATTAAAAAAACAACCATCACATAAATAAACTTAAATTTTTACGAACAATAAATAGACAATTTTAATGTGAATCTTTGCACAAAGAAAGACTGAAACATACTTTTCGTTCAATTGCTTCTCCACAATCATGATTGTTAAATTAACCAATCGCAATCGGCAATCAGCTCATTTAGCGATAAGTCGACAATCATAAATCACAATCGTAAATCGGATTTATCGGCTGAATGCGCCTATTGAAAAGTTAATTTCAATAATAAATCAAATTAAATTTGTTATTTTTTTGTTGCAGCCTATTCAATAAAATAATGTGGTTTACATTTGCAAAACTAATTTTGCTTATCTAAATAGTTTGAGGGGTGGATTTATGAAAATCTCTTCCCAAAACACTAGAGACTTGAGACCAACCGAAAGAGATTTCTGGAACACCGAGAATTGAGTTTTGGGTTAGAATTTGGTTGGAAGAGATTTCTGGCACGCCTCCGTTTTTGTTTTAGATCTGTTTATTTTGATCTTAACTGACGTTGACAAGGGATTAAAACCCCAAATCGAACCTTTTACAAAATTGTTTCTGAGCTATAGGCGGCAAGTGTATTTTAATATTTTATGTTCTGCAAAAGGTCCACTTACATGGGATAATCCTGAACTGAAGTTGCTGACAACAGCAGTCCATAAACATTTCTTAAGAAAAATATGTAAAAGTGCTGGTGAAACATTTATTTTCAGTGCTTTATAAAATTTATCCATCAGAGATGCATTCAAAGAAATAAACTAACGACCTTAGTGGGCTACTTAAAATGGTCTCAAAGTAAATCATAAAATCCATATTTTACTTAGATACATATGCATACTATGCATAGTACGTATGTCTGTTTAAACAAGTTTCACTCTCGCCCACTTCATGCTATTTGGCTAAGCTCCTTGGGACCGTGTCCAAGTACAGCTTGTCAGGCGGGAAACTCTGACCGCATCATTGGGTATAAGGCTGGTGGTTTCGAAATACATAAATACAAAAAAAAAGAATCGTCCCCCCATGGACTGGCAACCAATTCGCCCAACCAATCAATCACCAAGCTTTTCTCCACTGATTCGAATAATTTGCCAGGCACCGAATGGGCCAGGGGAGCAAAGGGAGGGGATCGGGCTTGTCAACGCTGTTCGTTGAGTCCGGAAGTTGGGCAAATAAAAATCAATTTTGTGTTAAAATTTTTATTAACTTAAAATCGAATGGAGAATTTTGCTTTGGCCTTTATATTTTTTATTTTTTTTTTTTTGCTATTTGCACAATTTTACACACATTTTAATAAACTACAATATTTCAAGAGGGCCGAATTGGAGCTGGTGTACATACACATACATATGCATGTGCGATGTGGCCTTTGTGTTTTCATTGTTTTATGTACCTACATTTGCAGCGTTTTCAATATTCGACCAGGACAATGTGGCCGGAGCCCTTCCTTCCCGCTTGCTGATGGCTGGCGGCCATTTGCACATGTTTCTGGTTTCCACTTACTATGCACTTTTCCCGATTTTCGCCTTTTATTATTATTATTATTATAAAACTAAAATAAATTGTTTCGATTGTTTGTTCAACAGAGTGTTGCTCTTTAAAGGCAGTCCATGCTGCTCCGGTCCCAAAGCGATTTATTGGGAAAAGGGTCCAGAATTATTATGTCGAAACCCAGACCAACCTATCGAACCGCACCAAACATATGTTCTACTTTTGTGAGTTCGCAGGCCACTTTCTTCCCATTCTTCCCCGACTGGAGGGTAGGAGTGACAGCGTCACTCCCTGTACCACAATCAGACTCTGGCGTCGTGTCGGTTTTGTTTGTTTTTTTGTTTGCACATTCTTAACTGGCAATCAGGCCCCTTAAAAATGTGAACCACTGAGGCCTACACGCACATGAGCGGAAGGATGGGAGTCAGGACTGCGGCTGCTGCCTGGGCATGCGTGCGAATGTGGAAGTGTGGGCGTTTGTTGAACAACTTTTGTCATTTTGCTAATTTACTATTATTTGCTTTCTGTTTATACGGCATCAGGCTCAATGCTGTTGCACAATGGGCGAATTTTGGCATTTCTGCTTGGGTCTTAGATCCTGGTGCGCTTGTGTTCAGTGCTTGACAAAAAGTTACGGTTTTAAGCCACTAAAGTTTTGTTAGAGATTTCTCTTCATAGATTTAAATCCTTTGTAGGTTCTGAGGTAATTGGAGAACATTTCTGAAACAGTGTCTTAAGTCAAGATTTATGTGGAGCAAAATTTTATTTCAACGTCACGCGTCACACAGCCATGGCATAATTTGAGGTGTTGTAAGGCGTTTGACGGTGATGTGATAACGAGTATAGAATACTCAGTATCGAGTACTTTCTATTGAGTACCTAGCGTTGGTTATCAAATACTGAGTATCTAGTACTGCGTACTTAGAATTCAGTACTTATTTTTGAGTATCGAATACTGAGTATTAAATACTGAGAGACGAGAAGTCTTAGTGAGAATGTTTTCAATGGCAACGCCTCCAAACTTCGTAGTTCTCTTTTTGATATGCTTTTCCATGATTCCATTAAGTTTGGTCGAAGTCGGGCATCTATATAGTATAGCTGTCATAGAAAAGTAGAGTCTGAAAAGTTGCCTTAGTAAGAAAAACTTTTTTGTTTTCAATGTAAATGTCCTTAGAATGGGCATTTATTTATTTTACACAATTCTGCAAAGTTTAGTCAAAATCGGATGAACATAGCATATAGCTCCCATAGGAACAATCGATCGAAAAACTAGTTCTTGTGAGAAAAACTTTTTTTTCAATGGAAAAGTTCCTTAAGTTGTCCTAAAGTTATTTTATATACTTTTATACAAATCTACAAATTTTCGTCAAAATCGGATGACCATGGCATATAGCAGCAGTACAAATGAACGGTCGAAAAAGAAGTTCTAGTGAGAAAAACTATTTTGTTGTAAATGGAATCACCTCCAAATTTTGTAGTTGTTAGTTTGTTATGATTTTCCATGATTTAACTAAGTTTGGTTGAAATCGGGCATCTATATAGTATAGCTCCCATAGAAAAGTGAGGTCTTAAAAGTAGTCTTAAAAAAACTTTTTTGTTTTCAATGGTGACTAACGTTTCCCAATTTTTATTATCCATTTCGGTGAAATGGTTTCAAATATCGCTGTGCCTTCTGGTCAAAGACATTCTGAAAAAAAAGAGATGTGATTGCCACAAAAAATTACTTAGTACAGAGTTGCCACACATTGACAACAAACAGAAAGGCGAAGACAAAATACGCTAAACAGTCACCGAACTAAGTGAACAGTCGCAGATCAGGTCACTGAATAATTCACTGAGCTAGTTACTGAACAATTCACTGAACTAGGCATTAAACAATTCTCTGAACAACTCACAGAGCACGAGACTCTAAACAAGAGCGACTGAACAGCTCTCACTAAACAACTCACACAACAAGAGCGACTGAACTAGAGCAGCTGAACAACTCTGCCTGAGCAGGACTTACTGAACAACTCACAGAACAAGAGCGACTGAACAACTCTGATAGAACAACTCTCACTGAACAACTCACAGAACAAAAGCGACTGAACAACTCTCACTGAATAAAAACGAACAATTAAAGAAAAACATGCTTAGTTTAGTGAACACCTCAATTTGTTTCATTCATTCATAAGCAACCCAACAATAATACTGAATATAGAGTCCTGAGTATCGAGTACGGAGTATCGATTACTGAATATCGAGAACTGAATATCGAGTACTGAGTGTCGAGTACTGAGTTTCCAATACTGAGTGTCCAGTACTGAATAGCGAGAACCGAATTATGAGCATCTAATTATGAGAACAGGTAGTGACAATTGACTATAAAGTAACACCCACACAAACAATTAAGTGAAAGTCGGATCTCATTTTTTTTAGCATTATTCACTTCAATGCAGTGTTAGTGTTAGCCACACTCACACCTTTTTTTAATAAGCTTTTATTTTTTTAACCATTTCCACTTGTGTAGATAAACGATTCGTCGACTTCTTTGTTCCTTTTAAAAACATCGGACTTCTCAAAATTCTCAAAAAAGGGCTTCTATCTTGCCTAATTTCTTTCTTTCGAATTTTTTTCAGTTATATGAAAAAATTTTTTATATCGATGGCGATTGATTGTTATCGTGAAAGGAACAGAAAAGTTTTCAGGCAAATCGGCTTGCTTATTTTTAACCTCAAACCTCAAACCAAGCCATAAAACAAACCTTCTCCCATCTCCCATCCACGGATCCGGCGGGAAACATCTTTTATTTATTCACAGACCTGTACAGAAAAAAATGACAATATCTGGGGTTAATGATCAATTTTTGTATATCATTAAAAAGCCGATATGATAAAGTTGAAAATGACCTGAAATTCATAAAAAAGTGAATTTTTTTACTTTGTCCAGAGGTACACAGAGTATTTTAGAAGATTCGTTCCTTCTGGACACATTAATCATAGTAATCAGAATTATTTATCGATCCGCCAAAGGAATGATAAAGATCGGATGAGCGAAAGTAGAGAAAATAAAGAATTATGAGCAGCATCGGTCGCAATCGTGATGGCAGCACTTCACAGGTACAGAGTATTTTATAGTCGGGCTTGAACGACTTTCTTCCTTGTTTAGTATCAAAACTATATGAAACAGGAACCTTAGATAACGGACCTTGAATTATTACCTTTGGGTACCAGAAAATGGTTGCCATTACTTTACCAGTCGATGAAACCGACTTTGACTTCGTTGGAGCAGAAGTTTCTTCTTCTGTGGAGCTCACAGTTTCAAAAACTGATTTGAAAGCCGTATTCAATTATTATCTCCCGAATTCATTCGCGGCCCATATTGCTGGGAGAACGTTTTTAAATTCTGGTCGATACAGCTGGTCTAAACTGCCAGTAAAATCTTTTTGTTTCCACTTCAAAGATATCAAATGCGAGTCCGTTCGATAGAAAGGTTCGCCAAAAAACAAGTCGTTTAGTTGACCTAAAATTTAGACTTACACAAGGCCACATGAACGCTTTGTTGATGTAGCTTTCGTTTGCAGCCAGCATAAAAAAGCTACGCAACTTTTTGAGCCGCTTACCCCTGCATTCAAATTTGTCGAGTTACGCTCACTAAAAGGGTGTAAACCTCTACTCTACACTATGGATTAGTTTAAATAACGCACATCCACCCACTCAGGAAGCAGTAACAGGGCTTTTGACTTGTACAAGCTAAATTTTTAATTGAAAACTTTTCTACTCCAATTTTGTGTTTGTTTGTTTCACAATAATTACTAACCAAAGTCAGTTCCAAACCATAACATATCAAATATTTATTATATTTTGAGAACCATTCCACTGTGAACGGACAATGCCCAGCATACAAACACGCAAGCCATAACAAAATTATAAGCTGGAATTAAATAAAACAATTCCACTTGACTTTTGCCCGTAACAACAATATTTGCTGTAATCAGCTATTTATTTTTGGAGCTTCTCTAATTTTTTATTAACGCCTCATGCGGCTGCCTCATGTCTAAGTATAAACATCTGCGTGTGGGTGTGTCTGCCTGTGATTCGACTTAACTAGGTCAGGGGATTAACTTTGTTAATAATGAAACACGCAATATTGCTCCTGCAGCTGCCGTGAACCGATACGTTCCGTTGAAGCCGCTTCTGCTTTTCAAAAATTTTCGTAAAACTCCTTGCTAGTCGGAGCCGAACTGACGCTGGTCGGTGGAGGGGGATTTGTGGTGTGGTGGGGGGCGGGTGGCTCTGATTTTGCTCGTAACGCAGAGTTTTCGACTCTTGCGTGGCTGGCAAGGAATCTCCTGAATTATTTATGACAATTAAGTTGTAATTTCATTTTATTGCCTTCACCAGAGCCAACATTTCACCGTCCTTTCGTGGCATCCTTCGACTTCCCTGCCCGAGCATCGAGCTTCGAGCTTGGCAAGCGTCTCAGACCCCACTGGTATTTCTTTGTTCTTTCGTCATTTCACGCAGCTGCGCAGCGTCTGCAGCCACTTGCCACCTCCTGTCCGCCCCCTGTTGCTACTCCTTTTCACCATTTAAAGATTCCCTCGGACCCTTCGGTGCGAGTGCGAGTGTGTATATGCGTCTGTGTTTACGCCGCTCAAATCGTAAATTGGAAAATATGTGTTTTCGCTTTTTTCCCATGCGCCACTGATACCGAGTTCCATTTGGCTCTCTCTCTTTTTAATATGCATTTTAAGTTCTTATGGTATAAAATCGTCCATTGTTGGACCACTACAAGACGCTTCTCGCATGCCTGAAACTGAAAGAAAGAGCTCAACTTTACCGAGTTTAATTTTCTTTTGCAATAAACACAAAAACGTGTGCTTGAGCCGCTTGACTGGGTTGTTGTTATGTGCTGTTGGTACGAGTATTTAGTTTGTATAGACTTAACTTTTACGTACATGGAAGAACCGTACAAAAGTTAAGAAATTGTTGAATTCACCTGCCGAATGCAATCAGCACTTGTTGAACTATTACCAAACTCATTTTAATTAACTTTTCATTTAATTTTATCTAAATTTTCGTTTTAATTGTCGAAACTTTATGCTGACAGACATTTGTACATGTAATCCATCAATGTAAAAAAGTGGATTAAGCTGGCCAAGTGAAAGCATTTAAGCCCACATATTTAAGCCAAAGCTTTGACAGACTGTGCTGAATAAAAAGGGATTTCAAAATTCATGTTAAAATTGAACCAATTTCAGTAAAATGAAAATTAAAACAATGTTCTGTTTCAATTGGCTTATGTTACTTGTTGCGTTGATGTTTGTTTAAACGTTTTAGTTGGCATCCGGTCGTTCTTTCCGTTGTTTGTTTGCTTTTTGTGAATTAAGTGGCATCCGTTTTCTAATATTAGTCTTTAGTCCTGCAGCCCTTTCAGACGCTCGTCTGATCAAAGGTGTTGCGACTTTCTTCTCATTGATCATCTGTATAAAAACGAAACCGAAAATTGAAACAGGGACTGCCCCACATTGATATTGATGGTAAATATGCTTCACTTAAGTTAATTAACAGAGCATTAAAAATAATGTTAACATTCTGACCCCAAAAATGAATGAAATTCTTTTTTAGCTCCAAATATTTCACATTAGCTGAATTCTTATAGATTTACAGATGTAAGATCCGAATACTTTCGGAAATTACACCACGCGCCGCACCAAGCAGTGCATTCTTCAGGGTGCGTTGGCAGCTCTTGAGCAGCATCGCTGAAGACAATTTTTCGATAAATAAGTGGAACCTTATTCAACTTTTCTATGTGGGCCATTAAGCAAACAAACGACGTAGTGGATGTTCACTTGACTTCAGTTTTTTGCTCCAGCTGTATTTTCTATTGTCTTAGAGCAAGGACCGAAGTCCTTACGTAAGATCTTCATGATTGTCGAATAACACATGCCCAGTTGACATATTGACACATGGCGATCTTTATTAACAATGGCCGATACAGCAACAATATTCTACTCGGTACTCACTCTCCGCACACGAGTGGACTAATGTCGAGTAAAGTAAAACTTGTGCGAAATTTGGACACAATAGCTTAAATAGTCTGTTCGGGGTGATTATGCTGACCATAAAAAGGGAGTTTTGTGCAAAACACATTTCTCCTTACCAAGCACTTTTGACGTTGCCACCGGTTTCGAAACGGTTCAAAAATGGTTCAGATTGATCGAAATTTTTGATATGGGCTTTATATATGGTCAATAGACTTAATACATATACACTCAGGGAAAAATACACATATATATTGATATTTACACTTTGATTTTACTATTTTCAACAATGATTTAGCGTTAAATATGGAATTCGTATATCAAAAGAGCAGGGAATAATACCGATTTTCGGTTCCGGTACAGGTACCGGTACGAACCGAAATGAATGTTTCAGTAAAAATTTCTATTTCGGATTTTAATTTATTTTGGTTTCGTTACGGTCTTTTATTTCGGTACTTACCGGTATAAATAAAAATTTTTTATATATTGCAAAAAGCAAATTCAGAGATAAGTCCAAATCATTTTATTCCTTTGTAATATAAAGAAACGATATTCAACATAATAGTTTCAGTCGTTTGACATTTTAAGTAAAATTATAATCCATTTTCACATTTCGTACTACTTTACAGAAAGTACTTACTCTTGAAATCTCCTACAATTCTGGTAACTCATAAAGTGTTTCTTTAGATCGTATGGCTGGCTAAAGGCCTTAGAGCAGTGAGAACATTGGAAAGGTCGCTCTCCAGTATGCGCACTGTATGAGTGTGAGTACGCAGGTGTGCCTTTAGAGAGCTCCTCAGGGCATAAGACTGTGGGCACTGGGTACATTTAAAAGGGAGTTCGCCAATATGCGTGTGCAGGTGCTCCTCCATATAGCACCTTACGGCAAAGGTCTTCGAGCAGTGGAGACATTCGAAGGGTCGCTCGCCAGTATGCGTGCGTTGGTGTTGCTCCAGGTTGTGCTTAGTGGTAAAGCTCTTTGGGCAGAGGGAACACTCGAAAGGCCAATCTCTGCTCGCTTTTCCAATGTTTGTTAGGGTCTTTTCTTCTGTGGTGGTTTTCTGCTCCGTTTGCACGTTTAAGCGCTTCAGACTGTGCTCCAATCTACGCATGAAATTCGAAGCAATTCTTGCCGCTGCCAAGCAATAGGGACATATGGGTTCAGGTAGATCCACATCGGGCTTCACCCCTCGGCCAGTCGTCTCCTCTATCATAATAGTCAAGTCTTGTTCTTTATCGGAGTCGGTGTATATATTTAGCCAGCTAGTGTCCACACCAGCACCCGGACTGGCCAAGCAAATGCATAGCTCGGCCACAGTTAGTCCCCGTATTATGTGGCTCATTCCACAGACAACATCTCTGCTAATTGCAAATGGAAAGCGTGTGTGCTTGTAATTTTTCGCACAAGAGAAAGGGACCTTCAGCTTAACGCCGAATCCGAACTGCAGTTTGAGAAGCTTTTGCATGGCTAATTACCACAAAGCTGGCGTCAACAGCAGTGAGGGGTGACCGGGTGTGAGGTGCCATTTTATAGAGGCCAATTCACAAATGAACTAGATAATTTTCATGAACCAATAGTTCTGTAGCTGACTCAACTGATCTACTCAGGCATGTGTAAACGCTGAACTGAGTTGCTCACCTGAGTTGCTAATCTTACGAAAACTCAGCTGAGCGATCAGTTCGTGTAAATGGAGCTTAACATACTCTCTCTGGCTCACTTAGCAAATGCTGTCAGTCCACATTTTTATGAATGCGCCGTACCTGTATAGTTGTAGTTATAAATAAGCATTTTTCCAAACTGGAGAGCCCACATTTAATGATTACTAAATTATTGCTGCTATCAAACTGAGCTTTCCAGAAAAATAACGGAGATAGATTTCTTTTATTTATAGTAAATTGCATTCGCCCATTAACCTTTATATGCATAACTATTAAAGTCTATAAATTCTGCATTCAAACTGAGCAAGAACTTTAAATATCGCAAACTTTCGTGCATTGAACTATGATTTAAAAATAACCAGAAAAAATCTTTTGTATCCAGCTTTTGCTTTCATGCGCAAGTGGAATACTTTTGCTTTTTGGCTATTCCAATCAAAATTCTACAACCAATTATTGCTTTCAACTGGGCAAATATGTTACAACCGTGAAATGGAAAAGGGTCAACATTTTTTGTTGTTCGAAACTTGATTAAACCATGTCCAGAAGCTTGGTGTTGGTTGCTTTAAGTGGACTGTTGTCTAGATTCTTTGATTAAATTCGTACAATTCGCATATTCAACTGCATTAACTCTCAGCCACGTTTGAAGATGATGAAATATACATTACAAATGGCTTTTTCTATGGCATATATCGAGTTTCCTTACCATTTTGTGGTCGGTCAATCTAGAATTCTGAACAGAGATGGCTTCTGCCACGACTTTATCAGGGCGACATTTAATATTCCGCATGTATGCGGGTAGAAAACGCACATGTTCTGAGATTTGCCCCAAACCCGAATCAATTATTTAGCCATGATTTGGCCTTTTGCCTGTTTGTTATTTTGGCCAAAAGTTGGCGCATGTGTTAGACATTATTTAATAAAAAGAAAATGTTAGTTACCAAACGGAAGTTGTACGAGACTCACTAACCAAATTACTCAAAGTGTCTTAACTTTGGAGCGGCGCCTGCCTCTCTCCCTCCCACTTGCCCCGTTCTGCGTTTAGCGCGATTGAATTGGATGTACAGCTGCGGCTCCCCCGCCAGCTGCTGACTTCTTAAGTCGCGAAGGCATTGCACTGTCAAAAGTTTTTGACACGTACAACGACTAAACTTTTCAGCGGTAGGCAGGACATAAATAAACACGTCCGTGTTGTCCTGGCTAGGCCCTTGGCCCGGTCCAAAAACGTGACCAGCGGTCTGAGCCGTCCAAATTCGTTCGTTGACGCTGCCTGGCTCGTAAATTTTTCAACAAGTTTTTATTATGCTTCCGTGTCCCTCCAATAAAACACCCAACTGCTCCCTCCCACGCACATGCATGTGGCCCCTGGTTGTGTTTTCGTTGTGTTGGTTTTTTATTTATTTAATAAAATTTAGGAATATGCCTGCGAATAATTTATGGCTCTGGGATTTGCACATTTATCCTGGAGAAATGTTGCCAAATTATTGAGCTAATAAATATTTACCGTGCCTGCTGCCAAACTGCCCGTTTACCCGCCACTAACCCTTCCGCTCGTTGCCCCTTTTCACCCTAGTCGGGTCATACAACACGTAGAAGAGTTAACGTTGATCCATAACTTTGATTTCGCTCTCTGACAGCTGCTGTGCCGGATTACATATTCCGTGCATTAATCTTCATGGGCGCCCAGGTATGAGTTGACTAGGGGGCAATGCGAATAACTAAATTTAGGCTATCAATCACCAAATATGAATACCAATTCCTTCGTTGCAGCGTTGAGATAGGACAACACATACACACATAAATCTCAATAACAGCAAGTTGTGTATTCCAATCACACTGGCAGAAAAAATGAGCATTTGAGTGGGTGCTTATTCTCTGATAACTTTGCCAGGTGTCAATTGTACCTTTCGAGTTTCTATTACAAACACAGGAAATCATTAAATGTTATCATAGTTTTATTTTGCATTGATGGAATAGAATGTCTTGGAATTACCTGAAAACTAACACCAAACAAAAGAATGCTTTCGAATTTGGTAATAGATTTGCGTACTTTGCTCAAAATTCTAGAAAACTAAGAAAAAGCATTGAGACCTAGTTGCCCGGGTCCTTTGCATTATGAGAATATGAGTGCAAATCAATATTAACATTTAAACTCGTCCAAACTTGTTCAAACCAAGTTTTAATTAGGGAAGTATCAAACCAAATTTCCAGTTTATGGCTTAAATAAATTCTGAAATTTGGTAAGCGTCTAACACTCACATTACCAGCCTTCAGACCACTTTTAAAGCCGGGAAAATGTTAAACTTCATAGGACCAAGCCCACACACCAAATTTCAAGCTCGATGCTTTAATAACATCTGAAATATAGCTCTGAACAACAAATCCATATTTTCAAATTACAAGTTCGTTGCACAAATAAGTGGCTCTGATCCACATTTGAACCGTTTTTAATCGCTTTCGAACTGGTTCACAGACATGACACATAGCTTATGACTCTTTCCCGACCGACATTACCATACTGTGAAAATTTCGTGCGGTTAAGATGCCCTTGAGGGACAAATATACAAACATACAAGAACTTCTTATATATTTGTATAGATGTATAGATATATCTTTGGCTCGAACCAAACTTCTGATTCGGAGGTAAGCAGGAACATAAAGTTCGAGTCCCAGTCCGAATCTTTTTATACTCTTTAAAGGTCAGAAGTAGAGCCGGCTAACTATCGATAGTACTATCGATAAGGGTATCCATCAGTCGTGCTGTCTATCTTATTATTTCGGTTACGGATAAATTGTTGGAAACGGTTACAGTTAGAAAAAACTTTTGGTCTATACAAATGCCTTGTCTGAAACCGAATTTCGTATCGGTTGGATACCCTTATCGATAGAACAATCGACAGTTTGCCAGCTCTAGTGAGAAGGTAGTACCTTCGACCCTATAAAGTATATATATTCTTCATCAGAATCAACATATGAACAAACATATCTTAGAGATGGTAAGAAACATAAGCTTCATATACTTTTTTTCATGCCTCTCCCGCCCCGCTAATCGAAGAAATCTCATGTCTCCCAGAGTTTTATAAATAAAAGGTTCCTAACTTCTGGACATATTTATGAATCAGGATTATTTAACGATTTGCCAAAGAGTTCGGATGAACGATAGTCAAGTTAAGAGCAAATAATAGTCGCTGCAGCTGCGCTGAAATTATAATGAACAGCTGCAAACTTAATGAATACATAATGAGCACTCAGTTTCATTAGTAATCTAATGTAAAATGGCTTGACACAGCCCCAAAGGGCCAAAGCCGAGCTGCTCTCAATCTCTTGGCTTGTGCGCTTCTAATTTAAGAACAAGTGAAAGGGACCTACAGTTTAACGCCGAATCCGAACGGCAGTTTGAGAAGCTTTTGCATGGCTCATTACTACAAAGCTGGCGCCAACAGCAGAAAAGAAAAAACTTTTCTTTAGATGTTCCGAGGCGGGATCGAACCCACTTCCTCTTGCACAGCGGTCGCGCACACTAGCCGCTTTGCTTCGAACCTAGTTTTGGTTACTCTTTCGTTTTAGGTAATTACTTATTTCAATGTATAAAGGAGACAAGAAAAATATCGGGTAGAAATGCCAAAGAATAGAACAGAAGTAATTAGTACACTAAAAAAAAAACAAAAGAAAAGTAAAATGAGGCGGAAAAAAAGAAAAAGAAGAGCATTTTTAATGTTATTCCAGTTCGACAAAAAAAAAGACAATTGCAAATCATCATATCAAAACAAAAAATTAAGAAACATATCGTTTTTCATCAAAAACTGTCAAACCCGAGTTTTGCTGTCAAAAAATTTTAAATGAATATCCAAAGACTTGTTAATACGGCGCCATACGAACTGTGCGAAGCGGTGCACAATGTACATCCAATGTGTGGCAGGAGAAGTGTCAAAAATTAAAATTTAACTTGATCTGACTGCTTATATAGATAGTTATAGTCTCTGCACACTCAGTAAATTTTAGAGGAGCGCTTGGAATTTGATGATGATGTGAAATGGAGTTTACACTGGTAACATCGAACATCTTACATCAGTCAAGAGACGCTCTTAATATTGTATTGAATATGAAATAATACAAAATATTTAAAGAAATAACGAGAAAGCAAAGCTAACTTCGTCCGTGCCGAAGTTCAAATACACTTGAACTTTTGTGACCACTGTCTTAATTTTGTGACCAATGACTTAATTTATAAGCTTTATGTCTGGTGACATTGGATAATTAAATAAAAAAACTTAAAAAAAAAAACCAGAAAGAAAGTCGATCAAGCCCGACTATAACATACTCTGTAACTGTGAGGTGTTGCCCATCACCGTTGCGACCGGTGCTGCCATAATTGTTTGTTTTCCTTATAACTCGACAACCGTTCACCCGATCCTTACCATTCCTTTGGCGATTTTAGATAAATAATCCTGATTGCTAAATATGTATGTCCAGGAGGTTCGAACCTTCTATCTATAAAACTGTGGGAGATATGACGTTTTTTCCAATTTCCGGTGGCGGGAGGTGGCGTGGCAAAAATTTAAAACAAACTTGATCTGCCTGCAAGTATAAAAAGCATATGTCCCATACATGTCAAACCTCTATCTCTTACCATCTCTGAGATCTGTTTGTTCTTTCGGACAGACAGACAGAAACAGACGGACATGGCTAGATCGACTCGGCTGTTGATGCTGATCAAAAATATATATATATTATAGGGTCGGAGATGCGTCCTTCTGTACATACTTTTGCACAAGCTAATATACTCTGTGTACCTCTGGTACAGAGTTAAAAAAAAATTTGTATGGCAGCTACAAGAGGTGATCATTCGATTCTCGCGGTTCTGACATATGTGCAGTGTGCAGCTAAAAGATGACCCTGTGCAAAATTTCAGCTTGATAGATTTAAAACTGAAGGACTAGTTTGCGTAGAAACAGACAGATGGACAAAGCTCAATTGACTCAGCTCGTCATGCTGATCAAGAATATATGTATATACTTTATGTGGTCCGAGATAATTCCTTCTATGCGTTCCAAACTTCTGGGCAACCCTATAATACACTTTTTAAGTGTATAATAAATTGGCATGAAATTTTTTTAACATTTAGTCAACAATCGATGCTTTAAGAAACATATGGGGGTTGTTGAAAGACTGTCATGCTTGGTCTTCCTCACAAAGTAAGACTCTTTGGGTGTTTGGGGATCACTTTCGCCAACTCTACTATTGCTGTCTTTAACTTGATAAACTTAACATCACTTCTTGGTTACCAAGTCTTAGTGATTTGGTTTGAGGGCATTGGTAACTATTACCGGTGTAGGCGCTGCTCGAAATTTCTGAATTAAAGACAATTGGTACTTTTGAGAAGAAGGTGGAAAGGTATGCATCATTTCAGGATGATTTTTCTGCATGTCATCAACAAATTTCTCATGCCAGCTTCCACGCAGGGCAATTACAAGTGCTTTGATTGCTGACTTTATATTAAAAACAAAGCATAATTTTAAAGTGCATGACAACTTTCTCTGACACTACTTTATTTTATGAGGAACGTGTGGGATAGAAACATTTTGCTTTAGGATGTAAAATGTTGCTCAGTGGAAATAGGCTATTAGGGTGGCTTCAGTCACACTGGCAGGTTCCCATATTTATATGGGCTAGTTGCTGCCATACACGTGTAAACACCTGCCAGTTGACTAGTGCCTTAAATGGTCAGAGAAATCTTTCAATATACTCATGTATATTACTTGTCTGAACAAACCTGCCAGATAACTGGCACATATATATATGGCTACCTGCCAGTGTGTCTGAACCCACCCTTATAAGCAAAGCCGAACAGAGGGTTTGGTCCGAGGGCTCTTACACATCGTAAAGTTTAAGGACTCAGGTTATAATTCCAACCTTGGATCTTACATAGGTCGGTAATCAAAATTTCTCCTATTGGTAAAAATGCTCGACTTTATTTGTGTTACGGAGAAGGCTTATAATTTACCAAGCAATGTTATCCTAAAATCTAACTTCATTAGTGCTGTACTTCACAACGTCCTCTTAAATGTCTTTCAAAATGGAAGATTACCTCCTCTGAAAATTCAAACGTAAATTATCTTAACTAAATATTATTTATTATTAAATACATTTATTAAATACTTAAGTAAACCAAATTTAACGTAAATTGAAAATTGGGAGACTTCTCTTCACTTAAATATTAATTGGTAGCAAAAATTGCACATGAAACTTTAATGTGAACATGAAATTTTTGAACCCTGGAACCCTTGGGGAAAAATCAGCCATTCCCCTCAGTTCTGAAACAAGCAAAGTTCATTTGCAATAAGAGGAATGCAGTAAAGCAAATTCTGCTTCCCTTAGAATACGCGAAACATACAACTCGACGAGTTATTCAAATATTTCGTGGCATTGTGCGTTGCATTGATGGAATGGTGTGCCCGCGTTCCCCTATGAATGGGTTGGACTAATAATGACTTCAACTCAAAACTTCATGCTTAGAATTCATATTCCATTCACACGATTCCCATTCATCGTGAAATCCTCCCTGAATTTGCGGAAGGCAGGGTAATTTAGTGGAAGTGATGAACTTCAATCACTTTTGCAGTGGGTTACCTGCCATCTGGCCGTGGTCGCAATCAACTGCCTGCCCATGCTGTGCTTCCAGAGGAGAAGTAAATACTGTCCCGGGCCTGCATGTTGTGAAAACATTCAATAAATTGACTCAAATTCAAATTTGCGGCTTGCCAAATCAAACAATTTGCCAAATTATGCAGCCATCAGGCAAAACCGAATTTTTGCGTTCGGCTGGGGGTGGTGACTTGCTGTTTTGTGGCAGACAATTTTCATAATTCGTTGTGTTTGTATTGAAATTGATTTCATTCGATTTGTGTACGCATCACCCGAACATCGGGCCGGCCATTCCGCTGGTCGCCGAATTTCAATATGGTTTCAATTTTCCACAAAATTGAACCGGAAGCACAAAAGTTGAGAAAATTAGGAACGCAAGTTTACGCTTAAATAAATTCCAATGAATAACAGTTGGAGGATTTTGCAAGCGAAACTCAACTGGATAATACGAGAATTTAGCATTTACGTCTGCTCCACGAACGGACACAATCGAGTGGAGCACTCAATCGCAGTTCGAGCATCCACTCGCTATACACCTTTGCGGCTGTGGCTGAAGAGCTTTCACCGTATTGCCACTGCCACTCGAGCTCCAAAGGTTCAGCGGTGGGGAGAATGTGGTGGCTGCGGATAAAGCTCCCAGAAGCGTTCTTTGGTCCGATTAGAGCGCAAGCTGAAAAATCTTACATATTAATTTTTTGTGCAAAAACGCAAACAACCAAAAGCCATAAACCAAACTTTGCCAAAAAGTTCATCATCATGAGTGGCAATGCCAGCAACAACAACAACACAACAGCTATCACTGCATCGACATCCTTCCAGCGATGCCAAGGCAACGGCAGAACAACAAGGAAAGTCGGTCCAGACCGACTGTTATGTACCCAGTACCTGTTAACATTTATATCTAATTCGGTTTAGAATGGTTCGATTCGGTACAGAGCCGACTTGACGCTGGCTATCGAGAGCTCTCTAAAAGTGCTCGAAATGGGCACTCTTCAACTGAACTGTAATCAAAATATCAAGCTAAAGCTTGTTAATATACCCTTTGTCCCTTTGGTACAGGGTATAGTAACTCTTCGACTTCGAACATCGTTATTGATGTGGCTGCTGCTGCTCCTGCATGCAGGGGCGTTTGCCTTGCACAAAATATAGATTGCAAAACAATTTTCTTTAAAATTTATGGAAAATGTACCAACTATCTAACCAGCACATAGGGAAAGCATCTTAACTATATCCAAACACTGAAGTAATAGTCTTAGTCCCAGCTCGAATTTGGGCTACGCTCATGACTGCAGGGGAAAGTTTAGTAATGGTGTCACTACTGCCAGGGCAGTGCTGCAACAGCGGAGAACATTTGCTTACCAACACTTACCACAGACTGCGGTGTGAGCGGGGAGCAAGCTTTCCGCACAGTTTGCAAAATATGAAGTTTGCCTTTGAAAGTTTGCGGTTTTTGGGTTTCTTGTGAGCGAACAATAAGGAAACGCTAAGAAATACATTAAGCCAACATAAAGGAGCATTTTTCAGCAAAAGGAGGACAGCAGCAGCAGTTAAGCATGTGTGAGTGTGTGTGTGTGAGAGCATCAAGCTGACGTGCTCATAACTTGAAGGATAACAAGGGATTGTTTGGTCTCTGCACGCATTATACTCGGCTTCGAGCTCAAATTTTCAGCATCCTTTCATCGGTTCGTCCCTTTTTTCCACCCCAAATCCGGTCCGAGCCACCCGCAAGTGTCAGTTAATGAATGTTTTGTCAAACTACATGCAACTTTGACTGACTCTCCACTTAAAAACGAAATCACTTTCTGCCCAAGTGGACATCACAACAACGTTCGAGTGTTTGAAGTATCCCATTCATTACTCATCCTCAAAACTCAACCCGCATCGCTAGATGTTGGGGCTGTTACATAAATGTTTGAATTTCATAGTCGAACACACACAATTGATACTTTTTGTGTACTTTTAATCTGGAAAAGCCTGCCTGTGGCTCACTACTCAGATTAAATAACCAAAGTTGGAAACTATCCAAGGGAAAGCAAAGTTTTTATAACGAATACATCAACAATTTGAAAAAAGATACAGGAAAAATAACTTGAAAGCAATCTTTGAATATAATACGAGTTTTAATTAATGCCATTGTGATAATAAGCGATTGTTTTTTTTAGATCTGTTTATTTTTGCACATTTGAAGGAAGAAGAACATATGAAGTGACTTTGACTTCAATCATGTCTGAACGGTGTCTGTAGAAATGCTGCATGGGACTTAAATACTGCAAAAGGTTCGGTCCGGAAACTCGAAACCGTCATATGGGTCGAGAATCGTTTTGGCTCGAACCTTCTGAGTTCTTTGACATTTTTAGCATTCGGCGGTTTTATACTCTTTACCAGAGGTTCATCGAGTATATTAAGTTTGTGCAAAATTATGTAACAGACAGAAGGAAACATCTCCGGAGCCTTAAAGTATATATATTCTTGATCAGTATCTACAGCCGAGTAGATATAAAAACGACCTTCTGTCCGTCTGACTGTCGATCCGTCTGTCTGCCCGTCTGTATGCATAATCAGATTTTAGAGATGGTAAGAGATAGAAGCAGGCACATCAAGTTAATTTTATATCTCCCACTGTTTCATAGATAGATGATTCGAACTATTTAGACAAATGTAGGTATCAAAATAGCAAAGCGCCAAAGAAATGGTAAGGATCGGATGAACGACAATCAAGTTATAAACAAATCAAAGTTGAGCTGCTACTGCAGCAGCAAACAACATACTGAGCATTTACTTTCGTTGGTACAGAGTATATTATAGTCGTGCTTTACCACTTTTCTTTCTTGTATTTCTTTCAAAATACACTGGCCCTTTTCTTAAATACCCGCTCAAACATATATATGAAAAGTTTCTATTGGCATGTTACAACGGAGTTAAGATGCTGAAATCTATTGCTTAATTCCAAGTGAGTTTATTTCGAGAGAAAAGGACGATGGAATATAGTAACCACTGATTTGGTTGTCACTTGCATAATGCTTACTCGAAAATCGATTTGGAATTCGAAAAAGGGCACATTAAGGGAATGGTATAGTTACAAAATTCCACCACTTAAGACTTTTGTGGAACAAAACGGGTTTTTGAACGAATGGTTTGAGTCAATGGAGGATTTTCCAACCATACCTGCAGCCAGCAAAAACGTAGGAATGAATGCGCCTAATATAGAAAATCGGCCCTGTTCCGAATTCCGAGTCGGGTTTCGTGCAAACGATTGCGTTTAGAGTTTAAACTTAACAATGTTACTAGATTTGGTTTGACGAAAATCGGAATTGCTTAAGCAGCTAAAACCGATTGTTCAATGTCAAGTGGATTCAATTTGTCAAAGAGAAAAAACCTGATCTGGTAGCAGACATTCTGCTTACTTTTCATATAAAATTGTGAACTTTACAAAGTAGAAAATACAACGTTTTCACGAAAAGCGACTCGGAATTTGGAACAGGGCCGATAGTCATCCTCTCGGAGAGTCATGAAGAGAATCAACTTAAAAAAGACTTCAGGTCAAAGCATCATGAGGAAAAGAAAAACGAGAACGAAAAGAAAAGAAAAACGAGATCGAGAATGAGAATATTTCAACATTATGTAAGCAGACAGCGCATGAGGCGCCAAAATGTATGCAATATTATGAATCTTTTAGAGATTGTAGATATTGGGCACTTACACTACACTGCAAAATATGAGCTTCATCTTCAAAATTGTAGGAGTTATTCATCATTTTTAATTGCGGGGGGCGGGAGGGTGCGTGACCAAAATTTGAAATTAACTTGATCTGTGTAGGGATAGGAGTCTACATTCAAAATTTGGTGGCTCTAGCTCTTCTAGACAGACGGAAAGACGGACATGGCTATATCGTCTCGGCTGTTGATGCTGATCAAGATTATATATACTTTATGGGGTCGGAGATGCTTCATTCTGCCTGTTACATTCATTTGGACGATTTAGTATACCTTTTTTACTTTTTGAGTAACGGGTATAAAAATCCGACATACTTAGACTTAAAACACTCCTAAGCGATATCAGTAGTCGGTGAAACCTAGGTTTTCTCAAACCAAGTCCGAGAGGATTGACGGATTTTTCAGTACTGGATTTCTTGCCTAGACCTCAACCTTAGTTCGGGCATAGTGTGAATAGCCTCTGTCCGATCAAATCATGAGGGCCCGATATTGAATTAGGCTCGGCATCGGCTTGAAGCAAGAATCTTGATGCGGGATTGTTAAAAACTCAAAACGAAGAAGTTAGCCTTTTTTAACAATTGAAATCTATTGAGCCTTCATGATAGTCTACGAGAGGCTCTCTATCTCTCTCTTTAACACTCACTGATGCATTACTTCGGCAAGCTTTCGGTATGAATTTCCGAGTGGGTTCGGCCTCCCGGGCATGGCTGGGAACACTGATCTAAGCTCATTATAATGTTCGATCTTTACCACCCATACCACCCAGTTAATAATCTGAACTCATTGAAGAATAAAGCAAATCTGCAATTTCTTTAACCATTCAATCTTTACCACCTATTTACCCGTCTACAGTTGTCATCGATTAAATTTTCTGTCGATTTACCCTTTATTACTTTCCAAACGCTAATATAGTTTTTTTTCAAATATCGCGATTTTTTTTTGACAGTTCGGTCATCCTATTTGACGAAGCTGGGTCTCTCTTTCAGCAACAGCCTGTCTCCGATTCCACTGCTGTCTCATCAGCTCTTTGGGATGCGATGTGTATAGCAAATTGCTGGCGTTAATTGCTCTCTAGCTCCGTCGTTTCTGCTTATCCCAATCTGTCCTGCCACTGAACTTGCTCACTGTCTCTTGTTCTAGAGTCTAAGAAGCACGCGGAGAAACATTGTGCTCAACAAATTGCTGCCGTCGATTGCTCGCCTAGTTTGACGTTTCGGCAGCTCTGCAATCCGCTTAACGGTCTCCCCGTTCCATTCTCCTGAGCTCTGCTGTACGAAGAGCAGACACTCATCCGTCTTGGACTTAGAAAAATTAGACTTTTAGAATATTAAAATTGTTGATTGATTTGGTCAATGCCCACTTTTATTATCACAGATTATTGGCAGAAATTACCTGTTTTTGGATTACTTTTGTTTTGTTACAAATTTAAATTAAAATTGTGAGAAAAGATTTGAGACGCAATTCAAGAAATAATTAAAAGTGTGGAGACTATAAATAAAGAATGAAAAAGATTTGAAAAGAGTTTGTTAGCCGGCTCAAGGTAGAGGTAGAGGTGCAGCCTTGTCGATGTAAAAATATGATACATTTATACTCACTTATTCCAAAACTGGTCTCGGCTTGGCTCAATCAGCTTTTGTTTTAAAGATATGGCGAAATCACGGTCGGGCAGTGTTATTATTCAATAATCATCAGAAAAGCAGTTGTTGCGTAGACTGACTGTTTCAGTTGCTACCACGGCTAAGCCTCATCAGTCCGCTTTCAATTGCTGTCACACCATCAAGTCATTTAAAAATCCTATTTAAGCAACCGACCCGGAGAAATAAAACTTGAGAACTGCAAGAGCGCTAAATTTCTTCTGGTTACTATTAAGCTCCATTTGTAAGGTAGCCGAAGGGTATATGCAATGGCGTTGAAGGTTGTTCAATGTATTTTTGTTGTTGTGGCAATTTTTTTTTGTTATTACTGAGAATTTCGCCTTAGAGAATGCTTAAAATGTGCCACGATTGTGGCGTGGCAACGCCATTGGGTACTGATGAGGCTAAGCCGTGGTAGCAGCCGAAACAGTCTGTCTATGCAACTACTGCTGCTGTTCATAAGTAATCTTTGTGGAGTTTTCTGATGAATATTGAATAATAATTAATCCTCGACCTTGAGCGGGCTAATCACTACTTTACATAAACTGAACTTTTTGTTTGTCAAAGGCAGAATTTATGGGCTGTTTGACCGCAGTAGGTCAAAGCTAGTCGCAACTACAAATAATAAAAATAATCTCATTAGAACTTCTAGTTCAACAGACGCAAATGGAATGTCAATTCAAAACCCTTCGCATTGTTGACACTGTTGGGTCAACACTAACACCTTACGGCTACGTCTTTTCGAATTCTCTTTTCTCCAAATTGTATTTGCCGTTGGCTTTTTCCACTCGGACGCTGTTTTCGATTGCTTGCTATTTGACAATGGAATTTTCGATTTGAAATAGCCGCAGTTTATGTGCTTTTCATCAATACTAATTTGAATCGACTGTTATCAACACACTTGACCCACTCTATTATTTCAATTTCTATTTACAATTATGGTAATTGCCACTGAAAACTTTTGCTCACACCCTCTTACTGTGGAAGACTGGGCTCCCTCGATTGCTAATTACACACACAAAGCATTCAAAGGCTTAAACAATTCCACTCGAATGTCGCAATTCGATGACAAAATAAACCCTCGGGGGAAAAAACCTCGGACAGAAAAAAGGCAGCGACTAATGGCAGAGATTATGCCGATAATCCCCGTCCATAAGCTGTGGTGTAGGGTGCAGCGAAAAAGAATACAAAATAAAAGGCTGCAAATTGTTAACCGAACTAATTAAATGTGATTTCAGTGGTGAATTTGCTTTAATTTAAAATTAATTTGAAATTCAATAAATAACATCAAACCCAATTAAGATGCGGCGCGAAATTGCAAAAATAAATAATGTCATAATTTCCAGCATCATTAAGCAAATAAAAAACGGATGACAAACGGGCGAGAAGAGAGAGTAACGACTCTGTCTTTTTTGTTATTATTAAATAATCGAGTTAACAGCGTCGCGCAATGAATTGCCATTTCTGTGTGTGTGTGTGTGTCTCTCTCTGTGTAAATTAATAAAAGAACGCCAGCAAAAATAACAAAAAGTGCTTTTTTTTTGCAGCGGGTGTGAAAGATAATTAATTGTTTTGCTTGCAGAGCAAAAACTGTCAAGAGAAATCCCAGAGGGAACCAGATATAGAAAAAAGCGGGCTAAAACGGAAAACTGCAAGTGCAAATGACAAATATGTAGCAGTACAAAAAAAACCGAATGAATAAAAGCTACTGAATCGTACAAGTACATACGTGTGTATGTATACATCTAACACTAAAGTGAGGTACATGAATTTTTCGGTATGTATGGCACAGTGGTTCGGATTATTAAATGTCATAAAACTGTTTTAAAACCAAGATTTGTGGATTTGTGTTTTAAGATTTGAAAGAATTCAATATTTTCTTTTTAAAACAGTTGGTAAAATATATTAGCTCGAATTTTTAAAATTAGAAAATATATGATCACATTTTCAGTCAATTTTAATTTATGATTTCTGTTCTTGCTCAATAACTCTGCATATTTTGATTCGTTTGAAAAAGTTTGTATGATTAAGTATATTGAAGGGTTGGTAATGATTCTAGATGATTTTCGTGTGCTGAAAAAGAGTCTGTTTTTCTGATATCAAATCGATATCAAATTATCGTCATGTTTTATTGCTTAGCTTCAAAATAAACTATCCCAAACATTATTAACATATTCTTAAGCGAAGATAGCAAACTCTTATAAATGCCTGCACTTGTCTGAATTCAGAATTTCTTATTTTTTAATATAAGGGAAAATAGATATACGGAACTCAATCGGCGTACAGAAACAGAAACAGTATGCCAGCAGTCTAAAAAATATATTACTAGTAGGACAGAACAGGAATGAAGCCAGAAGACGGCCTTTTGGGGTCGCTTTCCGTGTATCCAACGATCGAACGATGTCGCTAACTCAGTCGCAAAACGGCTGGCCTACACAAGGGGTCTCCATATCTGCTGTTGTGGCTGTTGATCTTAGAGCAATCTGGCAGTGCGCCGAGGTCTTTATAGATGGTGGATTTTCAAACGTAAAGGAAGCACCGAGTATTCTGCGAATGAACTTGTTCTGCATCGTCTCGACCGTCTTCATGTAGGTGTCACCAGCAGTACCCCTAAGACAGATAGCCCAGGTCCAGGTCGGTATGATTGTTGACTTGATTATTAGTATCTTGGCGAGTGGTGAATCCAATTTGTTAGTCTTGGCATCGGTGACAGCCACAGCTCGCTTAATGCGGTCAGAACAAGTAAGTCTTCTATCCAGTGCGATGCCCAGGAACCAGACAGAGTGCCTATGAGCAAATGCAGCAAAACAAACTGTTCAGTGGGGAGATGTTTCCAGCTTAAAAAGCAGGCCGTCATGCACTACGCGATCGAATACTTGTTGAACGTCCAGGAAGACAGCAAAGCAGTAAGTTTTTCTAGGATGTGGTTGCAAACCCTGTGTTCTTGTTCTGGAGCTCCATTGACACTGCGTAATCCAAATTGATTTTCTGGTAGGGCTTCGCGCTCAGCACTTTTTGACAAATTACACTCAGAAAAAAATAGAGAATTTCATATTTGTATCAAGAAAATTAGATGTCAGAAGTTCAATAAGTATGAAAATTCTTGATCCAATAGCAAAATTCTTATTCCAGTTATGAAATTTCGATCACGTTTTCCTTGATTCTATAGCTTAAATTAACCAATAACGAAACACATTCAAGTCAAGTAGAAAAATTCTTGAATCAAGTGCTAAACGCAAGATTGCTCATTTTTGAATAAAGAGCATAGGGCATTGTTCTTGCATCCAAAGCTCATCGTGTTCAATAGTAAGATCGAGAGCTTCAGAGATTCAAAAGTAAGGGCGCCGATACTCCAATCAAACAACAATTTAAAAACAGTTATTTTTTTCTTGTTTGCTTAAACTTACATATTTCATAGAAAATTAATTTTCAAAGTATTTAGCAAGTTTTCGCTGGCACGAAGAACACACAACGCCACAAAGCAACAACAGTCTTTGCCTGTCAACTCTCAGTCCAACAGCTGTCTCTCCATGCCAGCAATGCCATAACTGCTCGGGAGTTCCAAAGCAGCAAGAGTGCAAAAATTGATGGCGCTCTTCGCTTCATGTTTTCCCTGACACACCACTCTCCCTAAGAGAGAGAGCGAACTCAACGCTTTTCTCCCAAATATGCTTGCTTTCCAGTGTCAGTTTCTTAACTGAACACTAAACTGAGAAAGAATTTAGCTCGATTAAAGAGCAAAATTTTTAAAAATTCAAGAACGAATAGATTTTTTCTGGAGCCTTTGTACTTGAACTATTCGTTCTACTTTTTTATGGGTGTACGTCTCAAGAATATTCTCTCAAATATTCTCGAGCATGTAGGCAGCAGGCTGATTGGATGGTAGCCATTTGGTATGGAGCCAGTTTTTCCTTTTTTTTTTGTGACCATTGCAAGTACTGCGCAGTTCCATTGGGAAGGGAAAAGACAGAATGGGTTCATCGATTTCAATAGTATGGACAAAAACAGGACACCCTTCTCTGGAAAGGCTTTCACCACTCTGCCGTCAACCCCGTCAAACCAATGGGCTGTGGTTAGTTTCAGCTGTTTGATTTGCTGACGGATTTCATCTGGAGTGATGCGTGTCATGGAAGATAAGAGCCCTGGGTCAACCTTCATTAAAACTCGCGTTGCAGAAACATCTTGTGAAGAGGCGAGATTAAAGGGAATGAGTCTGCGAAAGAAAATTCATAAGCGTTCTCCGTTTGAGACCGTGCGAGTCCTCTGTTCACACACGGGTGAATATTTCGGAGTTTTTCGTCGAAGTACCCAGTTTTGGTATCAAAGAGAAGCTTCTGTAGTGCGTGAGCACGTCTCCGGTATAGAATGATAATAAAAATTTCCAACTAGCAGTTCCTAATTTTGTAGTTTCGAGTCCATTTATTCAAAATGGCATACCTTGCTTTGAAAAAATCGTATAAATGATTGGGATAGCTAATAAAAAATTGAGAAAAATTTCTCTGAATATCAAAAAGAGTCTAGGCAAAGGAGTGGATTCCGCACGAAAACGATGCTTAAAAGGGCCATAAAGGGCATTTTAAGCCACTTTTATCTTTTAGAATCATCAGCAAACTTTCAACATACTGAACATTGTCTAATTTTGTTATAAAATTATCGGGTTTTTTTCCAAAAGCTTAAATTTGATCAAACATTTTGGTTGTAATTCTTTCAAGTCCCGAAACATATCCCACAACTCGTTTCTTAGATACATTTTTGAAGGTCACTTAACAACCTTTCAGAACCACTGTGATGGCCTAATACCAGATAAGCGGCCATGTCGACATTTGGAGCCAGAGAGCCATGAATTGGCAGACGCCAACACATTCGAGGCCGTTGATGATAACAATAAATATGAAAATTCAAAATAAGTATACAAATGGCCAAATCTGAGGGTGCACAATAAAAGTGGCCATAAAGAACATCAAATCAGCAGCAGAAGCAGCAGCAGCAGCAGACGTTAAACGACGATAACGTTGGCCACAGGCCCAGGACGAGGAGACGACAACATCCACAGCAACTGCGACCAGTGGCAATGGCCAAGCTGGCACCACATCTGCAGGGACCCGGCTCCCGGATCCGCAAATGGCGGCACGTGCACTGTACCAGCTCATGGAAATCTGCCTGGTTGCTGGCTGTTGTGTGCCTGCTGACGCGGCCCGTCATGCCGGAAGTTATTTATCGAGTTGATCCTTTGGGTAAATGCTTTGTTTTATTCTCTCTCGTTTATGGTATTTTTTTGTTGTTCCAGCTTTTCAAATACAACAGCAAAAAGCATGTAAAAATTGTGCGCTCGTTAGAAATCTCCCTTTCGTCTTTGCAACTCAACGGGCGATTTTGCCGCCTCATTGGGTCCTGGCAAATATTTATGTATAAATCATAATTAAGCACAAATACCCACTAAAAGCACTTGTCCAGATGCCATAGCAGTCCAGTTCCACCAGCGAAATGAACTCGGGCGGACAAAGTTTTACTGCACAGATCTGCGAAAGCGAGAGCAACCAAATATTTATGTTCATCATTAATGATTTATAGGGGAGCCAAAGCAAACATTCATAAATTAAACAAGATTAATTAACTGAATGCCACAGCACAGCACAGATATCATCGTCGGGTGTGGCTCCACTGTAAACTATGCCGAACAAATCCTGTAATTCCATCAAAATTTGTCCCTGCTCAAATGAGTTTACTTTGTTGTTTTGGGTACAAGAATCACAAAGCTTTAATATATGTGAGATTACAAGCGGAAATTGTGTCTCCGATGTGGATGAGGGATGGCCAACTTGGTGACTTGGGCCCAGGAAAAAATGGCGTCCACTTATTAAGCCAAGCAAACGATTTTCGTTCCATTTCACAACTTTGTCGTCTCTAGCAGCATTCTCCTACTCCCAGAAGTATGCAGAGCTTTTTTTTGGCATTTTTCTTGCATCTTCCTCGGTGGCGTGTACTTAACTTTTACGCACTAATGAAACTTTGCAATTTCATAGAAGATGCCAGGCATGTCAAATGCAAATGTTGTGCACGTTTTATCAACACTTTTGGATTTATGGCAAAGATGTTGACTTGGAATGATTAATTGTTTACGTGTAGAGGGTATTAGCAAAGCCATAGAACAACAAGATGAGTAACGGTCATTCAGGTGAATGTCAGAGAAATTTGAGGAGAAATTTGCAATGTGTTCCTTCGACTTTACATATGTGCGCTTGCTGTGTGCAAAGTTTATTCGGCAGACACTAATTTACGCCCCCTCCCGCCCCGTAAATCTAAAAAAAATCGTATTACCCACGGTTTGAAAGAGAGATGGTTCGTAGTATCCAGATACATTTAGTAATCAACATTGTTAGCCGATCCGCCAAACAATTAGAAATGAACACTGAGTAAAAAAATCAAGAACTTGGTACCTGAATTAAGTACGAAAATACTTGGCTCAAGTTGGGATTTTTATTTAAAGTACGATTCAATCAGTCCTGAAATACTATATTTTAGATGGTTTTGTTCACGCAGTTTTTGAACCACCGGCTCGGCTTATTACTTGGTTTTTGAAGCCAAATGAACCGCGGTTTCGGCTCGGTTCAGTGGTTCAGTATAAATTTATTATATATTTAATGAAATCCCGATCTTCCCTCAAATCTGAACGGAAAATAATTTTTATAAACTTTCGATGGTAAGACAATACCAAAAATGCCAAAACCGCGATTTAAACTCTTGGATCGGCCGAAATTCTGTTAACGCTTAATTCCGTCTAATCTCAACTCGTAATGCATATACTTAAGGATATCGTACCGAATTTAATTTTAAGGCATTCTGAAAAATGTCAAAAATAGACTTTCTGTTCAAGGATCTTCCTTAAGGGGTCTCTATAGCTTTTTTCGTTTTTTTGATTTTTTATAGCTTGGATATTCAAAAATATCCCCCAAAAGGATTTTCGAAACTCGATTAGTTTAGAGATATGTCCTTTAGACCATGTACCAATTCCACAAACTAAACGCGTTTCTCAGTTTTTCACTGGCGGCCAGATTCTGTTCAACTGAACCGATTTTCATGAAACAAAGTGGAATCGACGCAGAATTGTCACCATTCTCGGTGAACCTCGACCATTTTAAAATTTTACTTTTTTTACACTAAACTACAAAAAAAGCCCGAATTGAAATTTTTTTGAATGGCCGCCATTTTGTCAAAAAACACAAAATTAAGTTTGAGGTTCACCCGAGAATTACATCTATACTGATTATAACCCTTTTTTTCATTCGACGCCCGGGCCGGAACGTGGCCGCCGTGCGACCCTTTTTCACCACCAACTTTGAAGTCTCATTACTTTTGAACAGCCCCGTATCAGGCAAAAAATTTTTTTTACTTTGAACCTTTTGTAATACAATAAATAAAAAAGTTTTCTTTTATTTATTGCGTTTTCAAATAAAATTTTTTAAAAAGGGTCCAAAAACGGGTTTTGAATGAGAAGACCCCCTTACTTTAGGATCGATCCCGCTTCGGAACATCTAATGAAAAGTTTTTTCTTTGAAAAAGCTTACACACCTGGTCACCTTCACCTTCACTGTTGTTGGCGCCAGCTTTGAAGTAATAGACGTGAAAAAGCTTCTCAAACTGCCGTTCGGATACGGAGTTAAACTTATGGTCCGTTTCTCTTGTGCGAAAATTAGAAGCGCACAAGCCAAGAGATTGAGAGAAGCTCGGCTTTGGCCTTGTCACTTTACATATAACGTCCTCGTAGTTAAGTTAAAAATCTCTTCGCTTATAAGAAAATCTCTAGAGATTTCTGGGACACCCTCACATCATGTGACTTTTCGTCAATTTAGTAGAGAACATTTAATTAGTCTGATATGCTGGCATTGTCGATGCTAAAGGTGGATTGAGGTAAAGAAACACGACAGAATTTATTAGGAACTTTCAAAGAAGGAATGTAATCTGATGACAAAGGACGTCGGTGGGTAAACTCGTCAGTGAACTGAACCAAACCGTTTTGTTTTTTGGGTTCCGGTTCGTTTCAGCGTTTTCAAAGGGACGCCGGCTCGGTTTGCGGTTCGGTTTATCAGCTAGAATTAGCGGTTCGGTTACGGTTTAGTTCGGTTCGGTTCAGAGCCTGAATAAAATACATTTCGAACTATTAAAAAATCTTATTGATAATACCTTAAGGTTTTTTCTTAAAATAAGTATATTATAATTTTTGTTAGTCTTAAAAATTCTTAAATTATTGTTCAAACCAAAAAATAGGGATGATTCCTTCTATGCGTTCCAAATTTCTGTGCAAAACTATTATACACTTTTCGAGTGTATAAAAATACCCATTTTCAGTTGCTTAATTTATTAGCTTGCACTGTTAGTCTGTTTTGTACACAATCCAAGATATTTAAAACCTGAATTAAGAACACGACACTCTTAAGTTTTTCGGCTATTGGTCTTCGTCTTCGGAACATTGAATTTGGTGGCAACATCCTAAGCAGAATATGCGGCAAACATTTGGAGCTGCCTGCTTTTATGATCACCGACCATTCAACTACAGAATAACCCCAACTTTGGAGCAGAATTTAAGATGAGCAGTTTGAGTTAAGTGCGGGGAGAGCCACTCCCGGAATAATTTTATTAATATGAATTGATTCGATTTATATGCTTCTACTTAATTCTTTCAGGTTGAAATTAAAACCTGATGACTTTATCTACTTGTACATTTTTATTATAATCGGCTTCAACAGAATTTTGACGAGTTTGATTGTAGACGTATTGCAAATGCTTAAATTTTTTATTAGCTTTTAAGTAGTTATGTAAGTAACAATGACCATTTAGAATTTATTTTTATAAAGGCCAGTGCACTATGGGCGATTAGCCCGAAATTGTGGCATATACTCTAAAAATAAAGCTAGACTCTTAAAATTTTGTGTGAATGTTACTAAAATTAAACTAGAATTTCGGAAAAAAATGTTCGTCATTTGGGCCACGCCCTAACTTTCCGCCCTTACCGTTACCTGAAACGGTACAGACAAATCGTAAATTAATTATAAAATTCGAACTTAGAGATGTGTAATACGCAACATTTGACAAATCGAATCGTATCGTGCCCCTTCCCAACCTCATGCCCACTTCACATCTACCATAGATGGAAAGTTAATTAAGTTTTTTCAATTTATTTAACAATATAGTTAGAACATTTTTAGGGCAAGAACATCATTTTTCCTCATAATCTAAAACAATGCAAATAATCTCCATAGTATTCGTTTTCGTCATCAGAATTAGCTGCCGTGTCCGAGTCGTTGTTACAATGACTTGATCCAAATGACGAAGAACTCATTTGTTGGTTCGACAACTCCAAAAGATACCTTATCTGCTTTTTAGCTCACTTAAGCGCAAACTTGATAGCAAAGGATCGGAGGAGTCCATAGCTCTATGGAACACGTCAGAAAGATTATTTAGTCTGGAGTTTTTCCTGGCGTAAAAACGCCTGTCATGTCTGTAAAGTTTGTTGCGGTCTTCTGAGGCATTTTCGCCTAGACATCCAACAGGTACCAAGCACAATTTGATTATATCAGAACCGTGAACCAAAATCTTGTGGACAGTTGGTGACATAGGGTACCACAGATACGTTTTCATATATAACGAAAACGTTTGACTGCAAAGACTTCGAAATTTTTCAGTGTTGGTGTGGAGTATTCGCACGATATTGCTAATAATATAAAGTGAAATTTATCCAAAACGAAATTGTCAAATGATATTATTGATGCAAAAAGTTTAGTGTTTCCAAAGACTCTTCTAGCGGTGTTTCCGTCATTACTATTGCCGCTACCATTCAGTTTCGGCATGCTAATGTGTAAGCCCATTTCTTTCCATATCTTTTGCTGAATTTGAGAGACAAATCCTTTTACTTTTGCATTAATTTGATCTATATTTGTTATGCTTAAATCGTTTTTGTTGATCTCTGCTTTGATGTACTCAGCTACGGCATCTGCATTTTGATTGTTGCTGTCCCAAATATCGATCAAAGTTTCATGCAAAAACTCATACGTCACTGAAAATGCAATTTATTCGAATAGGCGCAAAAAAGTGCAAAAAGATTAATAACACATTATACTAGGGACTTTAACAAATAGCTTGTCATTTTTAGTTGCATGCGCCACAAAAGTATTGCTCCACGAAACATAATTACATCTGCTATTTTTCTGCTAAAAACACAATAAACAAAACAGTAGATAATAACAGCACAACACAAATTTCGTTTCTTTTCACAGCAAAAATTAATTTCACATACCGTGAGCATAGTTTTCCATATTAATCTTGATTTTTTTTTGACGCTTTGCCTATTTATTTACTTTTTAAATGCAATGAACTGGTGGCATCAACTTTCACAAGCACATGTTTCGATGAATCAGCTGGCTTGAGAAAGCTGCCACATGAAAAGATTTGACGACCAGCCCAAAAAAAATTATTTTTAATCTAACTGAAGTATTTACTTTAAATAAATAAAGTCACTTTTTGAAATAACTTCCATTTCTTTTTTTAATTTATGCCAGAAAAATCGACATTTCGCCCAAAGTGCAATATTCTTATGAATATATTCATTTATTTGTGCAAATGTTGCTGCCAATAACAATGAATAGTTACCAAAAGTAGGCATAAAGTCATGTGTTAGTAAAACGGAATACTGAGACAGCAAAGTGACTGAGGACTAGGGGAAATTAGGTCGCACAAACGACCGCTATGTAGCAACTCACAACGAGATTCACAAAGTACTTTAGAGTTTAAAAGGTAGACAGGAATTGAAGTGAACGTGATGCCATAAAATGAATTGATAGTTCGAATGAGATATTTTCTTACAAACTATTGAAGTTACGGCTTAAACATTTAAATGCGGAACATGTGCAAATATAAATCAGGCATTTTTCAAGAAGTAGCGGTAAAATGTAGCACTGCTAACAGGTATTGAGAATAGACTATTTCGCAAATAAGCTAGAGATATTTTACATTTGCATACATTTTTCCGTAGTTTGCAATGCCCTGCTTGTTCTTTTGTTGGCTTGTCGGAATAGTCTTCTTCCGATTTTACTGAAAGCTGTGCTAAGTCATTGCATGCTAAATACATCATAATTGAACTAAAAAAGTTAAAGGAGAAAGCAAAGTTAACTTCGTCCCTGATGAAGTCTTAAATCACTTGAAACCGATCGGTCTTATGGCCGCTACAAGAAATAGTCATCCTATCTCGTCGGTTGCGACATAAGCGAACAGCTGCCTAACCAACCCGAATGTTTTCCCGGACGCTTTCGTTATGTGGTTGCGCCACGGTTGGGTTTTATTAAGTTGGATTCCCTGGTTAGATACCATTAAGGTAAGCCGGGTATTCAGTTAGTACTTCATATTTCTCAGTTGGCTAAGCTTTTCCATAATTTGACAAAGTTTGGTGAAAGTAATATGTGCGAGCTTAGTAGCTCCTATAGAAAAGTCTTGTTGCTATCATCACTACTAAAAGCTTCATCTTCACTTTCAACTGATTGAACAGAGAGATTTTTGAAACAGTTGACAGCAGACAACCGACATCTCTATAGAAACCAATTAAGTGGGCAACATCAACGCGATGATTGAAATTCATCTAATATACTTACCAACCTCAACCCAACACAAAAGTAAAACAAAATCAGTTAATTTGCTTGGTCTCCGCATTGTTTGCAGCAGACTGGATCAGATTCGGGAAAATAAATGTCCCTTCATTTACCTTCATGTACTTTGTGGCCGTGGAATATATGTGCGATGGCTTCCATTTGTAATGTCCTCAGTCATTAATGTCAAGGTCGTGTTACTAGACCATCTGCTCAATATCGTTTCGTCTTGAGCTGCAATTTATCTCTTGCTCTGCAGACGCGACAAGCACTTCAATGCGCTGTCGCGCTTCCTAAGACTCCATTAAGGGAAGGAGCGTAATTGGCTATTTTTTCGCATCACAAGCCCGCAATAAATATTCAATTGCGGTTTTTTTTCGCTTCTTTTTTTTTTTTTTTGATTTCATTACTCGCCCGGGATAGATAAAACTCGTGCTGCAGCGACAACAACTAACCAACTGACAGCAGTCACATGTTTTTGTAGGCCCATTTCCACTACCACTCCCCCGCGCTTTACCCCAAATTCTGACAGTTCGCTTACCGACGCGACGCTGCGACGATAACGCCAACTTACTGCCTCGCGGCCTGGGCGTCTGTTTCCCATTCCACAGAAAGTCAGTTCATATTAAGATGTGCTTTAATCTGCCGCTCCGTCTGTCCTAGCCGGGCAGAGTTTACGTTTACGAGGCTCGCTGTGTTGTCGGTGTGTATACACGACGCTTTTGGAGTGTCTCGCATGTGCTGTAAAATTTAACTGAAGGCGACAGGATGCTGAACACACGAGTGGAAGTGGGTGGGGGGGGGGACCGTGTCGTTAATATTGTTGTTCTTCTGTCTTTGGCTCCACGGTTGTTGTTCGTGGGAGGCCCAAGCACCGCACCGCACCGCCCATGTCTCAGTTAACAGGCAGACAGGTAAATGCTTGGCGAAATTATGAAAAGTGAAAGAGTTATTATCATTTTATGTCGCATAAATTTGCATGCCAAGCCGCCCGGAGTGGCCGTGGGGTCCTGGAGTCTGCTCGCGCTGGTCGTAAAAACGAAGGCGAGATGCGAATGGCTCTGATTTATGGCTTGATAAGAGCGCACACTCACACATGTACTCTACTTCAGAAGCGGTGCACTCCCAGCCTCGTTCAGTGCACCTGGGGGCTGTTGTCCTTGTCATCAGTCGACGCACTGGTGGGTGATGGCTGCAATTACAGTTATTATCATTGCATGGAAAATGGGTTTCGACATTTTTGGATTCGTAATAAGGCTTATGGAAAGGGAGTGAAATTGTGAATTCTGGAAATGAATAAAAATTATTCATAACCGAATTATACTATAGGGCATGAGTTGAAAGAAACCCAAGTTTTTAATATGGGAAAAGAACATTGAGGGTCCTAAGTGGTGACATGACAGAAAATGATTTGTAAGCGAATCTGTTTCAAATTAAATAATTGCTCAAAATGTAAAAAAAATACAATGTTTTTGAGTTTTTCGCATTGGTTAGTGCCAAGCAAAGTGTATGTGCGGGGCTTTAAAACTCAACTATGTACTTACATTGGTTATCTCTGTTGAAGCATATAAGTAGTAGAAGCATTATCTTCAAGAAAGAGGGGAAAATAGTTGCTCTCTTTCACTAACATCCGGCAGTTTATCTTACATGTGTTAGTCTTAATTCCAAGGTTACTTCAGGCAGGGCCCTTAGGCCCCGCACACTGATAGTGGAGCGAAGCTGTCAGAGCTTATAAATTTTGCACACAAAATGGTCTGCTGTTGGCCTGCTCCATGAGTTGTGTGTGTACGATTTCCCAGAGCTGATTAACTAGACTTCACAAATGGTAATGGCAGAATTCTAGAGCGAAATTGGAAAATGCAAACACACGTTCCTCTAATGGTAGAGTAGCTTTAGCTGCTGTTAACTGTTTCCCCGCAGCACCACCACCCTGCTGAAAAGCAAGAAAAAATTTGTCAGAGTTTTTTAGTCCAATCTCATTGGAATTTTCAGAGCAGAGGATGAACTGCAAAACTTAGAACAAATGAGAAAATACATCCAAACTCATATAAAGTGAAAACTACTGTATCGAAGGAACATGAGAAGCGTAGATGGTCTCAATTGTTTAAGAAAGGAATTAGAAAATTTGCACTACACCAAGATTGAACGCTTTGATCCAGCTGGGATTTGTTATAATAGAATGAGTCGATTTTTCTTTGTAATGTACTTGAGAACGACTAAAGAAATAGAATACAAAAAAGAGAAGTCAGGAGACTACAATTTTACTTCTAGATAAATATAGGACCAAAGGTGGTAAGACCTTTGGAGGAAAGACTAGTCGCTTTCAGCCCTGGAATTTTTTAAGACAGAAGGTAGAGATCACAATTAATTTTGTCATAAACATATATGATTTTGCCACAAGACTTATTCACCGATCTAATATGTTATGCAAATATTTTAAAGCTATGGAAATGTTTAAAGATAAGTCCTTTAGAGAACTCAAAAGGCTTTTTGCTTAAAGCTGGTACAATTCTGATTAATTGTGAGTCTTATTTATACTTGGATCAAATTTTGACAGATTTGTTAAGAATCAAAAAAGATTTTCCACCGAGTGTTTTAAATAATGCTAGCATCTAAAATGAAAATGAAATGCTAACTTGTGGTCGAACATCATTTGAGTAAACTGGGCTTTGTATGTGGAATCGGATCACTTGGGGGGCAATGAAAAAAAGTAGCATGTTCCGCCTCGGAACATCTAATGAAAAGTTTTTTCTTTGAATAAACTTTACTCCCGGTCACGCCTCTCTGCTGTTGGCGCCAGCTTTGTAGTAATTAGCCATGAAAAGCTTCTGAGGCTGCCGTTCTGATTCGGCTTTAAACTGTAGATCCCTTTCTCTTGTGCGAAAATTAGAAGCGCACAAGCCAAGAGATTGAGAGAAGCTCGGCTTTGGCCCTTTGGGGCTGTGTAAACTAGACAATCCATTTTATATTATAAAAGTCCTCAAAAACGAAGTGCAGTGTAGTCTACAATTGTTGTAGGTACGCTATTTAGGTTTTTTCGGTCTTTTCGGTACCAAAAATATTGGTTTCGGATACCGGTAACCAAAATACTAATAATTTCGTTTCCCGTCCCGGTTAGTTTCGGTGTACGGAACCGGTTCTTAACAAACGCTCTGCATTTGGCTATCTGGGCACAATCAGAAATAAACTAAGTAGTGATAAATTCAGGCATGACTATAAGAAATCGATCAATTCATGAGTAATTTTAACTAACTATGAGTTCAGTACTCCTAACAGCCTAACCCTCTTTTGCCCTGAAATGCATCCCTCAAGCCGTAAATCTTTCGGAGCATCCATTAAAATGTAAGCGTAAAGCTTTAAATGAGAATAGTGGTAATAAAAACGCAGCGCAATGTGACCATGTTTTTTTGTTTAGAATCAATTCCGATGAATTGTATACAATCGAAATATGAATTATAATTTTTCCCAGAATTAATAGAAGGAATCATCTCCGAACACATAAAGAATATATAATATATTCTTGCTCAGCTTGACGAGCTGAGTCGATTGAGCATTGTCCGTCCGTATGACTGTCCTTCTGTCTGTTTCTACGCAAACTAGTCCCTCAGTTTTCAATCTATCGAGCTGAAATTTTGCACAAAACTAAAATTTTCCACAAAGGTATCTTTTAGCTGCACACTGCACATATGACGGACCCGCGCGGATCGGATGGTTACTTCTTGTAGCTGCCATAGAAATGTTCTGTTCCAAGTATATGAAAACTGCAGCAGAGACGAAATTATCTTTGCTTGCTCGTTGAAAGTAATTCTTAACGATTTGACGCTTTAATCGTAAGGTGAAACCAGGTTCAAACCAAAATGTTTGACCAGAAACGTCGTACCACTCGCGAGATTATATGGGATATTTTTAAATATTTTAATATATTGACTTTTTCTAGTAAGGTTGTCAGTATCGTTTATAAAAATCAACATATCGATATTTTTGGTAATTTTTAAGCGATCTCGCAAGTTATTATACCTGTAGAACTAGTAAGCTTTTTTACTAGCTGTACTTAGGCGAATTATTTCACTTTATTTCCGAATAAAGTGGCCACGAAATTTGGGATTAGAGTTACATGTAATATGTTCCACTGTATGTACATGTGTGTTGATGTCTGAATAACAAGCCCTTTGTTAGCATATTTAGCACAAAATAGGCCAATAGAAACAACAAGTTTCACTCAATTTTAGTGTGCAGTTTATTGCGAAATAAGCGTCTACTACGAGACCGAGACAACGAAAGGGCATTGCGTGTGGAATCAAGACCGAGAATGTCTGCTGGGTTAACTAAGCTACCAAACGTACTTGGCAACCTCCAATTAGCAACTAGCAATGAGTTTGCTTCGAGATCAAATAAGCGTCTGATTATGCGTGTGGGCGGCCAAGCCAAGCAGCTGCTGCCGCTGCCCAAATGCAAAAGAAAAAGGAATGGTGATACATGAGAGCGTGAATGTTACAACGGCATACGCGTATAGCGATAAAAATGCAATCAGCACAGACGCTGCCGCTCACAAGTTTACAATATGTGTGGGTGTTTGTGTATAAGAATCACCGTGGGCTAGATGCGAATCAAAACAATTAAGTTGGCTGCGTGACCCGACAACACTATTGGAGAGAGTATTATAAAATTGTCCTGAAGTTGATAACGCATAGAAGGAAGCATCTCCTACCACATAATGTATATACGAGGGCGGTCCCAGAAATAGCCGACCTAACTACTAGAACTGCTAGAACACAAAAAATATTTTTTATTTTATTTTTCAACATAGGATCCTTTTAGGTCGATACACTTTTCCCAGCGATGTTCAATAGCATCGATAACTTTTTATAATAAGAACTGTGAAGTTCTTCAAAATAGGCATTATCCTCGGACTCCACCTCTTCATTGTTGCCAAATCTTTTTCCTCCGAGCCATTTTTTCAAGTTTGGAAATAAGAAATAATCAGAGGAAGCTAAGTCTGGCGAACAAGGGGCGTGAGGAAGCAATTCAAATTTTAATTCATTAATTTTAGCCATTGCAACGGCAGAGGTGTGAACCGGCGCATTGTCATGATGGAACAGTAAACGCGGCACCCATCTTGCGCATAACTTTTTCATGTCCAATTTTTCGGTCAATATGCGAGGTACAGCACTTTTTGAAATGCCTACACATTCAGCTAACTCACGAACTTTCAATCACCGGTCACTCAATACACATTTTTTAATTTTGGCCACCATTTCTGAAGTGGTCACCTCATTTGGACGCCCATTACGATGTACGCTTAAACTCAGCCACCCAAATTTATCGCTGTAAACGAGGGAGCAGAATTACGTAAGGTAGAATCCAGCTCCTTTTTAATATTGGTTGGACTAAGACCTTTTATATGAAAGTATTGCATCAAATAACGATGACCAATTTGGTCCATGTTTGCAAATCAATAACAAGCGTTCTCTATTAAAATCGACCAAAAAAAACTGTGCACCAAACTTCAAACTTAAGCTTTTAATAGTCGGTACTTACCCTTTTTAATATTTTTTGCGAACATTTTCGGCCATTTCTGGGACGGCCCTCGTAAATTCTTGGTCAGCATGACGAGATGAGTTGATTTTGCCCTGTCCGTCCGTCGGTCCGTTCTTTTTTATATTACCTCCTCCGTCAGTTTAAAAGCTATCTTCACCAAACTTTGCACGAAGTCAACCGGATCGGATGACCAAAGCCTATAGCTCCATAGGAACGGTCGGTCGACAAAACTAGTCTTAGTGCGGAAAACTTTTTTGTTTTCAATGGAAACGACTGTAAACTTAGTATTTCTTAGTTTGCGATGCTTTCCTTGGATCTTACTAAGTTTAGTCGAAGTCGGACATCTATATAGTACAGCTCCCATACAAAAATAAGGTCCGAAAGTAGTCTTACAAAAATTTTGTTTGTTTTCAACTTAGGCTGCAAGGGTTTACAAAACTTGTTTGGCTTTTCCTTTGCGCAATCTCACATTCGACAAACCAATACAGAAACAGGAAAAACATCTATGAAAGCTGCATGAACAAAGCTCTGTTTCTCGTACATGTGAACTCAGACAGCATAGTAGTCAGCCGTATCACTGAACAATTTTGATATATGATATATCCTTCTTTGATTTTCATCAAACATAGCATATGTACTCGCTAGACTGAAGTTTAATCCTGAATTATAATTGGAGCGAAATGTGATGCGATTTAAGTTTCTTGTCCACTAATAACTATGCATTAATATTGTACGCATTCGGTGATGAATTGGACACACATATGTACAGTGTACACACTTGCTCGTATAGATTTATGTAAACATGGATATGTGTGTGTGAATGCCTCCTCCCTTGTGCGGTTGTTTACTGAACTGCATTATATATGTGTACAGATATGCATTGTTTATAAGTATGTACAGTGTACATATGTTTGTGCGGTTTGTATGTGCATATTTCATCTTTCACTTGTTTTACTATTGTTTGCTCACACACATTTGTTTAGCTCCAGCTGGAGCACTTGCCAAGGACCCACCAAGGATGACTGAATGCGGCCAGAGTGCTTTTTGGTTTGCAACAATCGAACCGTGTTTTTCACTTCTATCTTTGATGGCACCAAGGCGGATTGCCGCAAAATCCAATCCTTATGCTTTCGTGCGATGGCATACGACAAGTGGGCGGTGGATGGTGGAGAGTTAGCCGTTACTCGCAGATACCATGAAAAATCGTTCCGTTTGGCTTACCGCGGTCCCTACATTATCTTGTTTACGTCTCTCTCAATTTGGCAATAAAATTGCATATGAAATAGTTTTGGAGGAGTGTACACTCAGAAAAAATAGCGTCGGAGATGTAAATGAACTTAATGTAATTTTTGGTAGATATTTTAGTAACTTATGAGATTCTTTATATTAGTTGAATAATACCAAACAAATTTCTTTCATTAAGTATAAATTAGACTTAAAGTGTAAAATTTAACAAATATGCAAGAAGTAATAAGAATTTTTTTAAACTAAATTCCCGATTGGTCTTATCCCTTTGGTTAAAGAGTGAAGCAAGAATTCTGACCAAATTTAATTTTAATTATAAAATCTTGTACATTGGTTAGGATTCCTCATTTGTACTTGGGTTATGTATTAACTTCACAGCTGACAAAGCGGAAGCATTACCTTTTCCCAGAAAACAAACATAGATGGGATCCGAAAAAAATGTATTACGTTATGATTTAAGAATTTATAAGGTTTAACTTAAGAACTTTCTAGAATCTCAATCAAAGGATAAGATCAGCAAAATACAAAAACTGCGGCTGTACGAAGTTGAAGATTGAAGGCAAAAACTAATTGTTGTTGTGGGTCCTTTTTCTTAGATTTTGCAACCAATGGCCATTCTAAACGATCCTACAATAATGCGAAACTCCAAAACAGCTTAAAATAAGGTAGAATGATGTTAGCCGGCTTGAGATCATTCTACAATTAGCAAGGTCGTCTAATAACGAAATTATGACTAAAAACGATATTATTTATTTTATTATTTGAATCGGATCAGGTATTTCTGTACTGGACTTTTTTCAGAGTGCATGTACATAAATCCATACCTATATATAGTATATGCAATTCATATATTTTTGTGTATATTTCTACGCCAGTGGCTTAACCACACTCGCGATTGGCGAATTGTTATTTTTGTTGTTGTTGGCAAATGGTTTTCCCGCACATATCAAGCGGAATTCCATTGTGAGTTTTCACACCGAAAAATGGTTTTCAATAATAGAAATGTTTTACATACAGACTTGCGTATGTAATGCGTAGCATACGTACACACATACATACATGTTCAGCTCCCTAGCCCCGTGGCTAGGCGAAGCGTTGAATTGGAGCCATTGTTGTACAAACGCACACTTCCACCTAAACAATTTTTGGGTAATGAAGTCAATGGCGGCACAGGCACGGAACTGGGACTCTACTTTGCCAACACCATCGCCGGCACCGTCTCCGACCCCAAAGTGGATGAGAGAAATGCACAATAAACAGAAACAAATGGCAGCCATTTTTTCTCTTTTGCGAAGAAAAAATGTACGGAAATAATTTCACATGAAATTGAATGTCTGAATTTGCTTAGGTGTCAAGTGTCAGTTAAGTTGAAGACTGAACGACTGAACGATTGCATAATGGAAATCGAATTTACTTTTGCCACGTGAACGCATTCCCATTTCCATGCTCCGCCCCTGACCTCCTCCCATGTCTTGTCATTCTTTCAATTTCCAAATAAAATATTCAGTTTGTGCAAACAAACAAATTTAGTAATTGCTTCATTGCCTGTGGGTCCTTTTGTAAATGAATCTGTTTGAAATTGCTACGGATTTGAATAATGACCAACTGAGAGTGGACATCGGACAGCTGGATGGCATTTGACTTTTACAAGCAGCCATGCATTCAGGTGACTGTGCATAAAGGTGACCCCCCGTTGAATGTAAAAGTTAAGCTCATGTATTTAGCCTTTTATGTGGACTGACCTCAAAAAACACCAAAGGTAAAAGCAATTAGTTTTCAACTGGAAAGATTTTGTGTATCATTTCAATTCGTTTATAACAAACTTTAATAACAAAGTAGTTCAATCAAAGAATAAATATTACCCTGGCTAATTCAAATTATATAGAGATTAAAATGTTTTATTGTAAACAATATTTACTTAACATAACTTGCAGTTTTAAGCTGGCTCGAGGGGCACACACAACACAACAGGGGAGGCTTGGTGAATCGGACAGCCTTTTCATGAGGGACCAACTCCTCACTCATCAGCGATCTTCTGGCTGAAATGTCTATCAAAAGAGCAGTCTCTTCATGTCTGCGACGGCAAAACTGTTTGGGAATTCCAAAGCAGCATGCGCGCAAACACCAAGAAAGACAGCCCAAAACAGACATTCGCCTTTGTATGTAAGTGTGTGTGGCCTCCTTTGGTCTTTGTAATTGCACTCAGTGAGTGTGCCTCTGTTTAAAATTATGCAAATAGCATAACAAGACCTTGAGCCAGCTAAACACTGCAAGTTAACAGTATAAAGGTCATTGGGTCATTAAAAAACAGTCATAAATGTACTTAACATATTGACCAAGGATCCGTGCCGCTAGGGCCACACTGGGCATGTTAAGATTTAAAATAAAATGTATACATAGGTCCTGAAACTGCTGAGATCTACATTATTCTATTTTGAATTGAACAAAATGTTTTGGGTAAAATTCTTTCTAAAAAGGTTACAATTTTAATGTAACCGCTCAGAGTTGGCATCTTAAGAGTAATAAACATAGATAAGATTCCTTTAGAGATGGTAACTGACAGCAGCGCTGCCGGAGCTGGACTTCCACATGGTTTTAGTGGGTGAAAGTCTGTGCTTCGTTCCATTAATACTATTCATGGTTTGCTTAAATTGTGTACCCTGTGTAATTTGTTCTGTAGGCCAGCTCCGAGGATGCTGGCGCAATTAATACAAAAGATGTTAGGAGATGTCTGCGATAGTAATCGGGATGTCTTGTGATGTCAACAATCAGTAAGGCCAAAGCTGCCACATGGTCACAGTAGTGGTGACATCTATTGGTCAGCTAGTTAGTAGATTAAGTGATGGTATGCTAATCACCCAACTTCCATTTCTCACAACGAAAATTGAATATTCGTAAGAAAGTTAGTCGTAACATTTATTTATATAAATTATACGGAGCTGCAAACAGTTTTCTTAAATTTACACACTTCTTTAAAAATAGAAAAAAAACATTTTTAAACTTAGTGGCAACACTATTTTGTTGAATTGCTGTTGAAGCCAGCTCATTGTGCGGCACTTGGTTTTTGTGAATTAGGCAGCAAATATTTTCCAACTTTTTTAGTGCGCCTGCTTAAAAAGTTGGAGCAAAATAAAAAGTTTAATAACGCAAAACGTTGGTCCAGATTCTGTGTTAAATTCTAATTTGATAGAAAGTTTGTCATTGTAGTGTGTTCTTGTGCAACTGCTCCGTGTGTTGTTAATGATTCACTTTAGTTTGACCCTAACAAGTGAAGCTATTTTTCGTGGAGTATTTGTTATGCATGGTGGAACCTTGCAAATAGTTTTATGTGTAAACCTATTGACGAAAGTTGGCAGATTAATCAGTAACTAACAAACTAAACGCTGATTTACATTAGAAGTGCGTTATGCGTTAATAGCCAACAATCAGTTTTTTTTTTGTATGAAAAAAAAACTGCATGTTAGACACAGATATCTCTAGAGATTTTGCCGTCGGCTGATTTGCAAATCTCTCAAAAAATCCGCCGGTCCCACAGAACTTCGATAGATTCCGTTTTCTTATTCGAAAGTCGATTTAAAGGTGTGTGTATAAGATTATGGTCCAGCTACAAACACAGTGCTAAGTCGCGTAGGTTCGTGAATTCAGTTTGGTTGGTGTTGGCTGAGTGTTTAAACTTCCCGCCTTTCATTTTTGATTTGCTGGTTTGAGTCCCTAAATCTAATCATTTTCTCAACTATTTCTAAGCCGAAGTGATCGTCAAAAATAAAAACGCTGTGTCGCACGATTTCGACATGGTAACATCAGATGTGTCAAAAACAAAGATAATAGCAGAATTCAATCATGAAATCAATGCAAAGGCTCTTTCTTTACACAAACGGTAATTAAAAAGAAAAACTCGAAATGCTGGTCAGCACCAAAACTCAAACACACAAGGTTGCCAATGTTTCCATTTCCGACGGATCTTTACTATGTCAGCTATATGCTTTAGTCATCCGGTCCAGCCTGTTCCGACAAATGTGCAGCGATTTTCTACTACAAGAGTAAAGTTTCGTATTCATTTGTTTTTAAACTGACAGGGGAGATACCATAGAAGCAGACGGGCACGAGGCTAAACCAACTCAGCGACAGATTACTGATAATGATTCCCGCCTTGCTAGACATACTTAGAAAAAATGGAGAGATAAAATCGAACTCAAAAAAATTGATTTGATGTCGACCTTCAGATCAAAATTTCAAGCTCGAGTCGTACTAGATCGAGCCAAATACAAGTTCTAAAGGATGGAAATAATCCTGAAAAGTGTGTATCAATCCGAAAAGGTTCTTTCCCTCTAAAATTATATAGTAATCAGTATTATTTATCGATCCGCCAAAGAAATGGTAAAGATCGGATGATCGATATTCGGTAGTCATAAGGAAAACAAACAATTATGGGCAGCACCGGTCTCACGGTGATGGGCAGCACTTCACATGTACAGAGTATATTATAGTCGGGTTTGCCCGACTTTCTTTCTTGTTTTTTCTGAGTACGTTCTGAATCTGTTTAGGTTTTAGTCCGCGTTAAGTCCCATTTTTTAAGTTATCCTTTCACCATCCTAAATCGACATATTTGTTAATTAAGGATCTTTTTTGTAATTTTGGCTCAGAGTGGCTCAGCTTGGCCGGAGTGGTTCGATCCCGACTCGGAACATCTAATGAAAAGTTTTTTCTTTGAATAAAACTTTACACCCGGCCACACCTCTTGCTGTTGGCGCCAGCATTGCAGTAATTAGCCATGAAAAGCCTCTCAAAAACTGCCGTTCGGATTTGGCGTTAAACTGTAGGTCCCTTTCTTTTTTTTTAAAATTTAGCCCCCCAAACCAAGAGATTGAGAAAGGCTCGGCTTTGGCCCCTTGGGGCTGTTGTCATCTTGACAAGCCGATTTTACTTAAGGCGTTCATGAAATGACGCCGCTGTTCACAGTTCACGAAAAAGCGGGATTACTATTGTCAACGAATGGTCTTGATTTCGGTAGATTTTGAACGGATTTGAACGGATGCCAGCAGGCTCGGTCCGGGTGTTCGAACACATCATGAAGTCGTAGGTTTCTAAGCTTCATAACATCTTTGTTCGTTATTAAATTATTTTCCCACATTTCGGTGAAATTGACCGAACTGGGAAAAATGATGGGCAATATTTTTATTAAGGTGGGCACAGAGGTAGAGAATTTCTCTACCGTTTGTATTGAAATTTCACAATATGATTAAAGGTATATGAAAATGTCGTCGATGGAGACGTCGAAAAAATAGACGATTTAAGTAGGTTTACTCAGGTTAACTTTCAATTCTTCAGTTTTTATATTGACTTTCCCCACTTCCCGTGTGGGCAGTAAGGAGTTTACTTTGAGAATCTCCACAGCACAAGTAGTGTTGGACTCTCCCCAAGCAGACAAACAGTCCAACAGTGTTCTCATTGGGGACTGCTATGCTCGATGTGTGCCATTTGGGCCCGAATTTCCGAGCACGTGCTCTGATCGATCCATGTTTCGAGGCAACTTTCATTTCTGAACGGATGTTTTAGATTTTAAAACTGCCATTCCAATCCGTGCAAGCGCGAATTTCTGGACTTAGTCAAGCCATTGCAGCCCAGCCCCAAAGGCTCTCCTATTTCTACATTGGCTCACCTGCAAGACCAGGAATCAAAACGAAGCTGCAGCCTTCGTTTTACCATATTTGGCAGGAAACCTTCCATTATATACGATCCTCAAAGCTCCTTAATGAACCTGTGAAGTCTCCAGCTAGCCGATCCTTCATTTTATGAAAGTTCGCAAATTGATGTGCTCTTAGGAGCGGGTAACCTTCTATCCGTTCTACCACTTGTCGGCTGCCGTTGAAAGATTTATGGTACTCTTCCATCATCGGCTGAATCCTTCCGGGTCCAATTGCAAAGACCAACACGAAATCCATTTTTTCCTTTTCCCACGCCAATTGTTCCAATAAAGGATGTTCCAATAAAGCTAAGAAAGAACTTTATACAGACCAAAGCAAGAAACGAGGAAGGCAAATATGTTGTCACATTACCGATTAGAAATCCTGATCACATTGACCCGAGACTTTCGAGACCCATCGCACTAGCTCAATTTCTTAAAAACGAAAGTCGCTTAAAAGAGCAGTGCGACTCCGTGATATCTGAGGAGTATTTGGACTTAAGTCACAGGCAGGTCTCTGCAAACGATCTACAAAATAATTTGTATTTGCCACATCAAGCCGTTTTTAAGCAACACGATAAATCCAATCCATCTACAAACGGGTTAAGATTAAATGACACTTTGCATCAAGTCCCGGTTCGTATTTAATGCGGACATCAAAATATGTATGGGCAAATCTTGGGAAAACCAAAGCACTAGTCCCGGGACTAATGAGAAGGTCCGAGTCGTCGATGTACTTAGGACTCGTGGGGTCATTCGGAGACCCGTAGCAAAACAAACATTTGTTTCATTATCTGTTTCATTTTCCGTTCTCCATCATTTAGTATCATGCCATCCCATAATACATCTCGCAACGGTAATGAAGTAATGAACAGAAGATTATTTAGGTTTCATAAAAGTGAATTAAATAATTTTTTAACCAAATCCTTTTTTCGGGTTCGGAAATTCTTAAGTTTAAAATGGTTGGTTCATGGTTCCGTTCAAGGACCCAACAATCCCGAACCGAACTGGATCCCAGGGTAGCGTTTTAAGGCCGGTTTGCAACCTTGGTTCCAAAAATACCTAAATGTTTAACGAAAGAAAATCAGCAACTTAATTTTTAGGATCCAAACGAAGACGTAGAAAACGAATGGTTTTAGCCAAATTATTAACCTCTTCAATCTTTCCCATCTTTAAAAATTAAACTGTAGCAGTTACAGGGAATATTACAGTCGTGTTGGATCGACTTTGTAACTTGTTTTGCTCTGTGGCTGCGGTTATGACGGTTTCCTTCTGCCACGCGCTCATCAACATTGCCTTTTATTCCGCAATACTTCAATTTTGCTCTGATGATTTTTCGATTTTTGCTGTGTCCTTCATCTATTAACGCTTCCATCTTTTTCTTATTTGTGCTTCTTTGTTACTTTTAGCTCTTCTGGCAGCCACCTTACGAACATACCAGCGCGCCGGATGCGATTCGGAGCAGCTGTCACTCAGCTGTCCTCGTGGTACTAGTATTTCCATAGAGCTGGCCCAGTATGGTCGAGCGGGCGGTAAGTTTCAGTGGCACGTACAAATACTCGCGCACATGTGGATGGAGGGATGGAGAGGTGCTGGACCGAACTGGACAACAAATGGACGGGCTCCGCTTGGCAGGAATGTCTCAATTGATTGATTGTTGGCTAAAGTTTGTCCGTTACACGCGTCGATTGTGCGTATTGTATTTTACTTGCTGGTGGAAACATGGACATGTTTGTGTCGCTTGAATTTCTTTGTACGAAAGCCCTCCACCCACTTCATACCACATGCTGCCGCCCATATCAAGTATCCGGTGATCGGGTGGAGGAACGGGTTTTGTGTTCTGTCCAAGCGTTTGCATTGAATGCCGCCTATTATTGTACATACTCGTACTTGTATCCACTTGGCATGTGGCACTCCACCAGCCCTTGGACCCGCTCCTCTCCTCTATCCACTCTCCACTTGAGCGCATTTCGGATTCCACGACGACACGTTCACAAAAACAAAATTGCACTCTTGTCCACTTGAACAGATTTAACCGACCACAGCCTGTGTCCACCCGTCTCGCAAGAGGACCTCACCACGACCGGAAGTGCCGGCGATGCTGTCATCCACAGTGGCACCGAAATCGAAGTCAAACCGCCGGAAACGTGTACCGTAAGCGGATTACAGGTAAGCAGAATCAGGATAATTGCAATTCCATCATCGTCGCACTCATCATCGAGAGCGGGGGCCGAGCGAATCCACATCGCAAGTGGAATGGTGCCTGGCCTCCGTTGCAGGCTTACCTTTTTGCCCGAATTTTATTTTTCCCATTTTCCGCACGATTCAACAACGTGCATTGCGAAGACATTCACACACGTTCCCCGATAAACTGGCCCTCTCATACCTACACACATGCACACATACATAGGTACATGTGAGGGCCGTATAAATAAATCAGTGAAGTAGAACGATGCCATAAAAACAGCAATAATTCATAATAAAAATCGATTCGATTCACTTTGGCCAAGGCGAAGGCATAAATCATACAAAATTTCCAGGGACCAGTCCAGCGATAGCTTCAAAATGCGCCCAAGGAGGCTCTTTCATGGATTTCGGCCACCGGCGTCTTTCAGAAAGAAAAAAAATACAAAATTCGGAAGGCTAAGGTAGATGAAACGAAATGGACGTTGATAAATACCTTGTGTTGTGTTTGCAAGTTCGTGGTAGTCCTTTTGATTTGGCGTTTAGAGTGCTCGAACTGAAAGGCTTTATGTAAGCTTCTGCTTCAATGGATTGTTAATGGCACTAATAGTGCAGTTGAGTAATGCTGCATCTGTCCAACAATTAGTAATTATTATTACTAATTGGATGAGGAGGCGATCGGCGTGTTCGAGAGAAAAGTTCTTCGGAGGATTTATGAAACTGTAAAAGTTGGCGATGAGTACCGCACCCGTATGAACCGCGAACTGAATGAGCTCTACAACAGCGTCTGCGCTGGGGACATGTTACTCGTATGGATGAAGAAGCTCCACTAAAAAAAGTGTACAGGCGGAAGGCGTACGAATTAGGGAAAGAAAGAAGGGTAGGACGCCCGAAACTAAGATGGGAAGATCAGGTGTTGAAAGACGTTAAGGCGCTTGAACCAGCTCGCGCAAGACAGGGGCTAGTGGCGGGCAGGAGTAAAAACACTATGCGGAACTAGGACTTAGCTCTATTTCTTTGGCTCTACGACTTCGTGCTGAATTCATCGGCGAACATTGTTTTAATTCATAACTTATTTCAGTAAAACCCATGAGACCTACCCAAGAGCTCAGTACTCATTTCCATCCCTGCCAGTAACTGTCCGTTCAAATCAGGGCTGATTCAGTACTGAGACGTACAAAAGCAAAGCAATAGCTTGGCTTTATGAGACAATCGGCCCTGTTCCGAATTCCGAGTCGGTTTTCGTGTAAGCGTTTGCATTTAGAGTTTAGACTTAACAATGTTATATGGAAGGTGACAAGCATTTCAACGGTTACTTGATTATTGACGAAATCGGAAACACAAATAATTTTCGCAACTGATGATGGGCAGCACTTCACAGGTACAGAGTATGTTATAGTCAGGCTTGACCGACTATCTTTCTTGTTTTTTAAATGATTTTGCTTTAAATCAATTTCGAATCTATTCATCAGTTAAGATTCACAACTGCATTGATTGTTCCGTGCCCTCTGCTTTGATACATTTTCGAAATGACTCACACGAAATTAACTTGTTTCCATTTTCGTCAAAATTCATGAGGTTTTTTGCTGTCCAGCACAAACTAATTGAAAAAGGCTACTCAAAATTTGATTGGTTGTCAGGGAAACCCAAAAAGTCTTTCCATAAACGAGCTACATTTCAGATTTGATGAGTCGCTAGAGGGCATATAAGTTCTGTTTTCTCATAACTCCAAGACAAGGCACACACCACACCGCCAAGGAGGCTTCAACTAATGTTCTTTTCACGATTAATTTTTCATTGAGCATAAAACAGTTAATTTGTGAAAACTTAAGCGTGTATCAACTGAAGCAAGCTTAAGTTCCATCTCATCAGATTTGCGACATTCCCTTTAATGACACTACTCCACTACTCAGTCAGCCGTCTTGAATCCAAGTGGATATGAAGCAATTTGTCACGTTTATTAAGTCCTTTGGCCTTTGGCAGCGGTTTCGTTGCAATCAATGTTGTGGTTAATTTCGCATCGGAGCATATCCCTCAAAGACGCACCGTGATAAATTTGTGTGCCTGGTGTCCTTGTTGCGTTTCATTAAGCACATCAATTTGCAGTAAGTCGACTTCGCTGTCAATATCTGTGCGGTTGCGGGCGATGTGTGGCGGCTCAGCAGACAATTGGGAGTTGCCAAGGGCTGGGAACAGAGAAGGGTGAATGACAGGGACCGGACACTTTTGCTTCATTTCCGGAGCATCCATGAACCGGAACTGAATTTTTACGGGTGCATGTGCCTTGACTAACGGTACATGGCCTGCCCAAATCGCCTGGTATTAGGGCGAGCTTAGGAAGGGGTTGTGGCCACATTGGGATGAATGCAATATGCTTTCCGGGTATTGTGAACTGTGTTTCAGCCAGACCAAACAAATTATTAGTTACCAAGGCACACCCACACGAGCAGGGTGCCAGACTTGGACCCACTAGAGGACAGAAACGTGTGCCTGGAGCGTTGTCCACAAAATGCAATTACGGCCGGCTATGCAGCTAGCTGAGCCAGTCGGTGTGGGTGTGTGTGCATGCTCCGAAAATCTAGCTAATTGATTGGAAATTCCAAATACTCGACAGTTGCTTCTCCGATGTTTTTCTAGCAGGAGTAAGAACATCAGTTTTCTGCATCATGAGATTTGTTTATGAAAAGGAGAGCTAAATTAGCAAGTTCAATGCTGGAATAAGTTCACGTGAGGAAAGCTTTTAGAAGGGTTCTGTATAGTACACTTATGTTCAAATAGACCAAACATTTTGCATAATGTCCGATTTTTAATGTTTTTATAGCCTTGCAGAGGGTATTATAAAATTGTCCAGATGTTTGTAAAGCATAGAAGGAAGCATCTCCGACCACATAAAGTATATCAGGCCTGTTCTCAATTCCACTTCCACTGCAAATTTTCGGAGGCGGAATTGATTGAGTTTCTCGCAACACAAAAACGAACGCATTTTACGTTTTAAAAAGTAATGCTTGCTGCTCGTTAAAAATGAACGAAAAGTAATTGGCAAATTACGCACTCGTACAGTTACCCAATGTACATTAAGTTAATTTTCCTTAATACTGTGATCAATAGAGAGTTTGTTAATGTGATTTGATTTGCAATTAAGTCTATAACTAAATTAAAACAAATTTTTTTGTTAAGTGTCTCGAGAAATTGGAGGCGCCCGCCAAACCGAAAAGTAAAACGGAAAAGTCAGCCTCTCTCGTTTCCGCATTTTCCATTTTCCATCGTTTCGCTTGATTCTCCCGTGCCGATTTCGTTTCGTCCGTGGTTTGCCAAAAGTAAAACGTAAGCAAAATCATTCGGAATTGAGAACAGCAAACCCAATAAGAAACGGAATTGCTTTTGGTTAACTTTTCAAAACGTAGCGGAATTGAGAACATGCCTGTATATATTATTGATCTGCACGTCGAGCTGAGTTGATTGCATTGTCAGTTACCGCGTTTGCGCGTGCGTGTGTATATGTGTATGAAAATACAAGAAGTCTAGGGAACAGGGTATTTTGTAGGGCACTCGACTACAGCTCCCTTACTTGTTTTTCTGTGCACTCTAATATTCATTCTTGCTTATTCTGTATGTTTTATTGTGCGAAAGTCTAGCAAATGTCAGCGTTTTTCATAGAGTATTGCTTTGTTGGTGCACGCCGGTGCATGCAACTTGACACGGCACTTACTTAGAAGAAGTATAAAGTTTACGGTGTTATCCATTTCTTTTGCTAATTTTTGCACCTTTTTAAAATAATTTACAGTTAATATTGCCTCAAAAGCCAAGAAAGATACGAACTCGCGTGATAAAATCGTTAATTAGATTGGTCCATCAGCAAGGTCCTCCGTTTTTTTATAAAGCCAAATCATAAGTTCGAATTAAAGATATCGCTCACTGACTTCAACACTGTCTTGACTCATAATAATCCATTTTGTGAAAATCGCGGTTAAAGTTCTCAATGGATTTTATATTTAAAAAATTGGTCCTTTAATTTTGAGACAATTTAAAGAATATTTTATTTTAGAAGTGCTCAATTAAGAAATTCAAAAATATGAAAAAAAAACACGAAGGATCTTCGCATAACGTCGTCTGCAGCATAACTGATAATTAGATAGCGGAAGAGACACGTGACTTAAAAAAGGCAGTCGCGGATCAACTTACTTGACTGGTGTACAATGGCCTAGCCGTCCCGAGAAAATGTATATCAGGAATTCGACGTACACATAAAAGTTGACTATGAATTCGTCTTCCATTGATTGAAAGCTGAAGCGCAGCCTATGTAGAGTTCTGTTGGTGCTGCCAGCTCTGGACATTTTGTGAAATTACAAAAGCTGCATAAACAGGAATAAACCTTTAGTTCTGCTGGTGTCAAAACACTGCCAGTCCTAGCAACCTGATGTATCACTGAGCGTTTGTCCGTCGTTAAGTTCGGCTGCACCGGTGCGGGACTAGCGAGTCCCCTAACTCTTCCCTGTAGTTGGCTGCACCGGTGCGTCATTAACGAGCACTTACCACAAGACCAAACACCGCCAAGTATTTTCCTAACGTATTTTGTGTGGGAATGTCCGTAAAACCGTAGCGATCGGTACGACATTGCATTACCAGTCGTTAGTGCACACTATAGTTCATGCATTAGACTAGCGCTGTGATGCATTACCTGTCGTTAGGCCTGGTAGTGTCTGGACACCAGCAGAACTACGGGGATATTTCTTTCTTATCAATTTAAACCCAAAAACTTTGCGATATAAGCAAAATAAAATATGTAGCTTCTTTTCGGTTTAGTCCGTAATTTAACTTTTTACTTACTTTCACCAAATTCATTTTTTCCGTAATTTAACCTTTTATTTACATTTCATCCAAATTCATATTTTCTCTTTTGGCAATTTAAGGGTGTAAGAAAGAAACATAACAGAATTTGCCTTACATTTTTAAAAGATTCTCTATAACAGGAAATCGAAACGAACCTTAATTCGATTCCAATAGCTATCTTAGTTCGTATCAAAACATTTGATTTGATAAAAGGATCATCACTGCAAGTCTATGGAATACGTCAAAAAGTTTGACCCAGAGATTCGGTTCTGATTCAAGCATTGGTTCACTGATTCTAATGCCCTGTCCTCACTACAACTGCATTTTGCATATTCTCATTTTGGCAAAATGTACATTTTCGCCAATTGACGAATTTTCCAACACCACATTATGGCGCGCCAAATGGCAGAAGGTTGAAACTTGCAATGAAGCTATACTTTCATAAGCTAATCAATAATAACTCAATGAATTGCACAAAGTTAAGACTCCCAATGTAATTGCAATTGGTGTGAAGAAGCTTGGGTCATTGTAAACAAAGAACATATATTCTCAAAATGCAAATGCAGCAGCAACACAATGAGGACAGCAATCTGCATTTTCAGAAATGATTTGAAAATTTGCTTCAGTGAGGAAGCCACATAAGATCGAATGAATCATTATTGCTTCTGTTTTCGATAAATTTTAAGCAAATCGGTTAAATAAGTCAACAGTGGCTTAATCCAGTGATATGAAGAGAGATTCTATATTAATTTCGCATACTTAGCACGAATTTATTTTTTAGGAAATTCTTCATCAAATCAGAATTTTTGTTTAGCTTGTCTAGCTTTTGGTTTTGTTTTGCTTCCTTTAATTGTTTTGTGACTTGATTTGAAAGAATCTGTCATATTTGATGGATACCTAAATGAATCTTTTGCAAGATTTTTTAATGCTTTGACTCCTTGAAAGAATTCTTTTCTTTTCCATTTCTTCCTAAAAGTGGCCCTCGCAGTGAAGTGGTTTTATTGTCATTTACATTTATACCCCTTTCAAAAGTACATCACCCTTCCCTCGGCACTCGTACATAAAACCTCCAGTCTTGTACTGCCATTTTAAAGCCTTAACATTTGATTCGAAAAGTTTGCAAAATCCTAGCAACGTGATTTTAGTAACTTGGCGAACCAAAGTAAAGATGGTTCCATGCTCCGGCTTACAGCCTCGACAGGGATATGTTTCGGCTTTAAGTTCTTAATATACCCTTTGCAAAATTATAAAAAGTTGTATTTTCTTTCCAGTTTCGTTACTGATTTTTATATTTCATAGGTAAATTTCAATTAGCTTATAATTTTTCTTCTTCCACAACTTCCCTTCGTACATTTTTAATTTCTTTATCATAAAGTTTATGAAACTTTCGGTGCTGTCAGCACGCTCGTCTCCATTTTAAATGAGATCAAAGACTAAAGTTCCTGCCACTCCATTGCAGCCTGAACTTGCGCGCCGCATAATTTTCGCCCTCTTAACTTTGTGAGATTTTCACAGCATCAGCAATTAAGGCCAATTATACGAATGAATATTATCAGCTTCCTTTTGTGGTTAAGGTGCGAATGTCATTGGGAAAACAGTAGTTATCGCATTATACGGACGGCTGTGGCCTGGCCACCCACTTAATTGCGCATTTATTACCGCCCGGGGCAATTAAATGCACATCAATTGGCATGCCAATCCATAGCAAATGCATAAATATTCACTTACCGGGTGCAGGTCCTTGGCTTATACACCCAATATCCAGCGCCAGATTATGCAATGCTGCAACTGTTTTACGTAACACTGTCTCTGCTCTCAGTCCCAGTTCCAGCATCACACATATGCCAGAGCGGCAGAGGGGCGCCTGTTTGTTATTGCATAAAATATAGTTTAATCTGTGAGCCTGGCGTTTGTTTCGCCGGCAGTGCTGAGATTTACTGCCCTGCTGTGGAGCCATTGTCTTGGCTCTGCTCCAGAGAGACGCCTCCTGCCTATCGCTATCATCGACCAGCTGCGCCCAATATTCCTGCATCGAAGCCATCTTTTTGTCCACCCACACACTCGCACACACACACCAAACTATGCTCATGGTATTCTAACTATCGCTTCTCCTTCTTACAGTATGCCCTGCTGCAGACGGTGGTCGATGCCTGCCAGAAGAAGAGGCACTGCAAGTTCGCCGCGAATTCCAAAACGCACTCGAGCGGAGATCCCTGCTCGGGCATACGGAAATTCGTCGAGATTGCCTACAAATGCCGACCATGTAAGTATGCCAGCTCCACGAAGCCCAACAAAGCCGCTCCAGCCAGCCCAGTCAAGAATTCTGTGCGTGTGTGTGCACATGCACTTTGCGCTTACCGAAGTAATCGATTGGAATGTGTCGAGCGAAGCGCAATACTTGCCAGGTTGCAACGAGGTCCTCGCTCTCATCGGCGACACCCATGAAATATATTATTTGCTTGTGCAGAAAGATAAATATTTTCCAGCAGCAAAAGTGGCAAACATCAATTTAAGTTTTTAAGCAAACAAACAAATTTGTTCTGAGTGGCACCCGGTCCTGGTGTCTACGTCGCCTACATCTGAGGCTGGATGAAAAGGGGTCGGAATCGGAAATGAAAAAAAGTAGGCAACCATAAATAAGGAGGGTACCGAAAATAAACTGGACGCTTTTATGTGCATAGTTTTGGTTCTCTCTCTCTCCTCTAAGTGTGTTACCAAAGCGTGTTATCTTCTGTTTTTTCAGCTTACTTCATTTCCATTTAGAAGTATGCACCAAAGTGCGAAAATAAAGAGTAAGCAGATAAGCTTTAATAGTTTTCCGACAATTTTACTCTATTATTCCGCCTCATTAACGTAAGACCAGCCGCCCCTAAATTGTAGGAAGTTGGAAAAATTAACTTTGTGAAGCTAGAAACAACATTTCAAGGTGCTTCTGCCAATCAATAAACAACCACAAGGGCACTTACTAAGTGCTATCCAGTTAACTAGGTGCGACTCTAAGGGCCCAGACGGACTAACGACGTAACGTAAAGTTTCAAACAAAAATTGAGAGAAGAAGAAACAGGCCTAACGATATCCTTGCACTTTACGTTTTCCCCGTTGGAGTCAAAAAGTATTTTTACGCTTAACATCGCTAAACAGAGCTTAACATCTCATACGTGGACTCTGTGTTAATAGGTTGTGGGCCTTATTTGCGTTGATCAGCTGGTGCAATATTGTTGCCACCAGATGTTACGCGCTGTCACTCTACATAACTAACATAAAAAATCGGGGAAGTTAGCTTCGGCTCGGCCGAAGTTTTGTATACCCTTGCAGCTTCCATTGAAAACAAAAAAGTTTTTTTAACTAAAACTACTTTTTGGACCTTACTTTTCTATAGAATCTATACTATATAGATGTCTGATTTCGACCAAACTTGGTGAAATCATTGAAAAGCATAATACACTGTTAATTACGAAATTTGGAGGCCATCCCATTTAAAACAAAAAAGTTTTTCTCACTAGAACTTCTTTTTCGACCGATCATTCATACTGCAGCTATATGCTATAGTCATCCGATTTTGATAAAACTTTGTAGAAATGTGTTAAAGTATATAAGATAAGAATATGCCAATAAAAAGGACGTTTTCTTTAAAAACAAAAAAGTTTTCCACACTCGAACTAGTTTTTCGGCCGATCGTTTCTATGGTAGCGGCCCGATATCGACCAAACTTAGTGAAATCATGGGAAAGGATAGTAAACTAAGAAATACGTACTTTGGAGGCGCTTCCATTAAAAACAAAAAAGTTTTTCTCACTAAGACTAGTTTTTCGACCGATCGTTCCTATGACAGCTATATGCTATAGTCATCCGATCCGGCCGGTTCTAACAAATATGCAGCATATTTGTACTAAAAGACTTCGTGCATAGAATAGCATAGAAACAGCATAGAAACAGACAGACGGACACGGCTAAATGAACTCAGCTCGTCATGCTGATCAAGAATATATATACTATATGTGGTCGGAGATGCTTCCTTCAATGCGTTACAAACATCCGCACAATTTTATAATACCCTCTGCAGAGGTATAATAAAATTTTAATTGTGAAAATATGGCAGAAAAACTAAGCGAAAGTGCCGGTTGGAATTGTTTTCTCATGAAGACAAGGGTGCGCTGATTTTTGCGGTGAGAGACCGGGATGCCATTTAGGATTAATCACACCCCAAGGATTTAAAAATAAGGATTGGAACATATGTGAAGAAAGACTAGCACTTTGGATAAATAGATTAATATTTCTACCAATATGCGACAGTTGCTGATTACCGAACTGGATTTAATGCTTTGCGGGAGAGCTATTACTATCATGGCAGAAGCACAAGCGTAAATCACTTGTCATCAAAACAAAACACACCTGATTGAGCAGTGTGACCTCCACCAGCTATTTTAAAAGCGGCTTAATTTTTTTGTTAGTTCTGGTCACACTAGGCATACGTTCCACGTTGACGCAATATGTGGTGGCGTAAGCTGAATTACTTACGTCGTCAGTCCGTCGGGGCCTTAAAGACGAACTTCCGACGTAAGTAACTTATGAAACGTAAGTCTAGTGCAGAGGCAGGCAAGAAATACATTCACATTTTTGCATTGGTGTGTGTGAGAGCAGCGCAAAAATTTCTTCTTTTTCCAGAGCACGACGCGTCGCGAACGACGGGAGTTTAACGTAACCGGAAGGCCCTTAATTTCGTGCCGAGCAGCGCCCCCTGTCAGGTGACGACTTACAACAATTACGGCAATTGAATTTTAATTTTGAAAACACTGGGGCTGTACAAAACTTGATCGCAGGGTTTTTAGTAAAAAAATTGCCAATATCGCTTCATTTTTTGGATATGACTTCACATTTTACTGTGAGTTTGACTACAAACTTAGATATGTTTTTTTTTTTTTTTTGTTAAATGGATCAAATCGAGCAAGTGCAACTGTTATATATCTTTGGCCCAAGCGGTGTTAGTTTCACTATCCCCTTTTTATACCCTGTTCCCATTAAAAATGGGAAGTTGTGCAAAAGTATGTAACAGATAAAAGGAAACCTTCGCGACCCTATAAAGTGTATATGTTCTAGATCAGCATCAACAGCCGAGTCGACTAAGCCATGTCAGTCCGTCCGTCCGTCCGCCTGTCCGTATGAACGCGTCGATCTCAGAGACTGTAAGAGATAGAGCCAAAATTTTAGGTGTAGGTGTATACCAGATCCAGATCGAGTTTGTTTCAGATTTGGGAAATTCGGCGTTAAGCTGTAGGTCCATTTCTCTTGTGCGAAAATTAGAAGCGCACAAGCCAAGAGATTGAGAGTAGCTCGAAGCGTATGCCTCAAATAAGTAGGGTCGCATACAAAACGAGTCGTTTGCGGACGGCCTAAGTTGAAGGAAAATATAAAAGATGAGCCAAAGCCAAAAAGCTGAAAATGTTCGGTTGTCTTCAGCTCAAACGAAGTAAAAGCGGCATGTGTTCAACTGTGTTACCACTGAAAAATGTCTTTAGCGATATTAAACTCGGAACCCTTCAGAAAATTTACGGGTCAAATTTTTTCTGGACCATAGTAGACGCAGAACACGTCTTTTTTGTCTGTCCGAGATTCTCTGCTAAACGGGAAGAGCTAAGCCTAGGCATTGAGAGGCCATTCATAGTCACTGGCTTGATGGATATCCTACTTAGCTCGCAAAACAAATCCTTGCGTCGCGCTGAAAGATTGCGCTAGATGAGATTCTAGTCGAGGCTTTCATGCCTTCCTATGAAACTTCTCGTTACATCAGAAGTCCGTCTAGGCCTTTAACGAGCAGAAAAGTTATGTCTAAAACGCAAGCTAGTTGCTATTAAAATCCCCTATTTTTCTCATGAAATCACAAGAAAAGCCCATTTCTTTTTACGCACGTTACCAAAATTAGTTATCCAAATCAAATAAAAACACAGAAAAAAGGTTAAACTTGATTTACCAGAAGAATGTACAAAATTGGTCAGGATGTTATGAAACAAGTGCCAAGTTCCAATTTTTAATTTCAAGCTTATAACAGTTGAGGTCCCTACCTCTACCCATTTTCAATGGGTATAGGGATATAAAAAGATATAGAAGAAAATAGAAAAACAAGACGCGTTCTGGAGTGGATGCATCTCTAAGCCTAGACGAGATAATAAGTCTTCATATATGTTAGTGTATACAAATAAAGACAAAAACATTTTCCCAGAAATAGAAGAAAATAAAAAAACCAAGACACGTGCTGTAATAGACTTAACTCTAGACGAGGAAGAGGAAAGTGATAGTAAATGTAAATGTATAAAAATTAAGAAAAGATAATAAAATGTTTTAGCTGGGCAGGTCTTTTCGCTAGACCCGCCCGGGAGGAAATGATATGAATCCATAAATTGAGTCAGCTTATAAGCAAGTCACAACAGTGTGACCAGAGCTTCAAGCAAGAAATATGCCAGATTGTCTTACCAGTGTTGGAAAGTGTAGTAGCTGACTTCCACCTCTACGCGTTTTGTCATCGATTGCACGAATCATCGACAAATTCCCAAAAGTGTTTCTACTGCGCTCAGCGTTCACGTCCACACCAGCTGATCTGGTCTATTTGATTACCTTTTCGCAGCAATCAAAATAAATTAAGGAGACAATATTTTACCAATAGCAATAGAAGAGCAACATTTGCCAATTTAAAAATTTTCTGTAAATGCTGATGCTGTGTATGACGACCAGAGTTGTTATAGAAGAGGATAGAGGACACCCACGTAACATTTGGGCGTTTGTAATTAGAAACGAGTTTAAATACACGAAGTTTAAATACACTAAACTTTTGTGACCAACGACTTAATTTATAAGCTTTATGTCTTGTGTCATTGGGATATTAAAAAAAAGTTTGTATGGCAGCTACAAGAAGTTACCATCCGATTTTCGCGGTGCATTGTGCAGATAAAAGATATGTTGTATGAAACTTCTCGTAACTTTGGAAGTCCGTCTGGATGAAGTGAAATGAGATCGAAGCTAGCACTCGAAATGTTGAGGGTATTGAAAGTTAGTCGGGACTTACACAATGAATCAAAATTCATGTAGTTTTCTTAGTCGGGAATTTCACGCTGAAGCAAAAGTTTTCCGCTCGTCGCAAGGACAAACCTGACGCTCCTATGGAAAGAGGCAGGCAATTTTATTCATTGAATACTTTTCTAAGCATTTTACAATGAATGGCTATACCTTTCGTTTATAACTTCTTCTAATTTTCCCTTGTGTTTCCATCCAACTAAGGAAACTTTATGAAGCTTGCTTCATCATGTAAAACCCGACTTAGTAGGAAATTCAGGGAAAAATTCATTGAACTTATAAACGAAACAAATAGAATCTCACCTGATTCCCTCGCATTCGGAGAAAACTTTACAAAGTTTGCATTATAACTTCGACTTATACCGTGCTCACACTGAGATTTAACATTATTTGATATTTTTTTCCTGAGACTGGTCATCCGGCCATCCAAAAAAAGGCTCTGGGCTACCAGCAGGCCAATCATCCGTAGAAATGAAGTTCGGTGGTGGTCCGACTTATAGATCCCTGCTCTACTTAATTATATTCTGTCCAAACAATGGTTAAGTACTAAAGACCACCCTAGGGTTTAACAGGGTATATTTGGCATCGCAACGGGCCCACGAAGCCTAAGTGAGAGAGCGACTAATCGCTCTCATCTGCAAGAGTTTCTCAAAGAAAACTCACTGCAACCAGATTTGCTTTCCGTCAAAAATTACTTTGAAACCTTGACAAAAATAATTTGAAGCTTGAGAACCAATGCTTTCTGTGTGCTCTCACTCACCCACTTACTTTCTGAACAGAGCGCTTGTATTAGCTTTTTCTGTTTCATGGTTCTCAATAAGAGAAACACACAAAGCTGTCTTACGATAACAGCTTGAAGGCAGCCAAATGTCAGCTCAAAGTGTCTTGTTGTTGCGTTAGAAGCATGCAAGCACGCATGCACACATGCAGTTTACTGAGGCACTCTCGCAACACGCATACATGCGCGAAAAACACTTTTATGGAAAGAAATGAGCCCAGTGAGAGGAAAAATCTCTCGTTGGTTGAGCAAAGAGTGAGTAAATAAAAAAAGGGTCTACTTATAGCGAGCTTTGTTAAGAAAACATTAAATTCACTTCAGAATGGAATATTTCTACTGAACGAAGCCCATTCGGTATTGAACAGAGTTCCAAATGGTTTGCGAACCGAGTTGCGCAATAAGCTGAAACAAGTTTTAAAAAAGGGGCCCAGATACCAGAATTATTAAAAATGTCACGAAACACTTAAAAGCGTCACTGGAGCTGGTGGGAACATGTATTGAATGCAATACTCTCATATAAGGTGAAATAATAATGCCACAACAAAAATGACTGTAAGTTTCATACTTCTGCATATTGTTGATATGACATGATGAGGTTTCTCAGTGCAGAAATGAAGAAAAACATAAAAGTTCGTGGTCTAATCATAACGCATTACTCATTGTGGACAAATTGTTTTGAGGCTTTATCTGCAAATCGTCCTTCTTCAAAACTTCTCAACTTCGCTTATTTCTCTCTCTCTCGCATAGAACTTCTCATGCTATGCGAATTTTATGCAATTGATAAGAGCATAATTTCTAGCGTTTTTTTTTTCAAAAAATTTTGTTAATCAAAATAGTTAGACTGAAAGTAGTTGGCAAAAAGCCCGCCGGATGTCCTGACATGACATTTAAGCAGCGATATACATTTTCTGCAGCGGGGCGTGGCGGGGTGCACAAATAAAATTAATGAGAGTTTCAACTACCAACAGCGGCCAGTGGCAGTGGGGCTGAGGGTGGGCGGCGGGGGCGTAGATTGAGCTGCAGATTCGATTCAGCTGAGAGCATAATGAAAAATGCAGCTGCGCTTTTGCCTTTGCGCTCGCTGAAAATAGTTGAGTAAACTTTTTGCTAAATTATTTGCATAGTTTTGTTCTGTGAGTTTTGTGCAGTGCTGCGCAGCGACTGCCGAAGGCTAAAGGGGCTAATGGCCCCCGATTATTTACGATCCGCTTAGCAATTCGTGTTAAATCACTCGGGGGCATGGAACATTTTTAGCGTAGGCGATAATCGAAGAGATAGATAGTCACCTGGCACCCCGACTTGTGCACTGGCTCGGGGCCCAATCCAGTTGTCAGTGGGCGCTAAACGAGTTCTTAATGCGCTTAGCAGCGGCAACAGCAGCAGCAGCAGCGCATTTCCGATAAGTGCAGATATCCTTGGGATTGTATTTCGAAGTCGACTCTAACTAGGAGGTGGCGTGTCCTTTTTCTGTGTTATTTTCACTGCTTTCCACTGCTAACATTTTTCTGTCACTTTTTTGTTGCGTCAAGTGAGGCAGATGTTATCTTGTTAAAGGGCGCACAAACACACCAAAGCCGAAACGAACAACAGTTTCCAGAGGCAGGCGGGGAAAAATCCACGGATGCCAGGAGAAAAGCGCCAGCCAAATTAGAAATGAGAAATGCAGAACTGGGCTAAAACACAAAAAAAGGGCCAGGCCGCATGTACTTAGCTAGTGGAGCTGTGTACTCGGCTGGCTGGTATGTTTGTGTAGCGATACACTCAGAGAAAATTTTTGAAAACGAGATCTTAGTACCAGTTCCAGGTACCAACTTCTTGGATTGTTGCGTGTAGTAAAGTTGTTCATTTTAGTAACTTTGTTCAGTTTTATTCTTTTCTTAGCACTGTTGTTCAGCTGGGCGTGTTAACTCCTTTTTGTTCTGTTACTCAAGTTGATATTTTGCCCAACAGATGCGGAGATATAGGGTATAACATCGATCTTACTATATCGATCTTTCTAGGCTTGCAGAGACTAACAAATTAATTAGTAGGAATCTGGCAGAGTTCCCTTAGAGCTGGATCGAACATCGATGTTTCAATGGAGAGTGGAGAGTGACCACATTGCTGATGGTGGGAGTTCGCGTGTAGGCGATGCAAAGCGTCCACATACTGCTTCTGAGAAAAATCAGAAGCACACAAACTGATTTCTGACAAAAAGTAAAAAGCGCCAGAAGTTGTCGGTTAACGTTTCCTTTGCTCTTTGCTTTTCGCTGCTTGCGATTAGCGGAGCAAGTCGGAGCTGCTGCAACTACCTACCTAATTGGTAATGTCTTCTCAATCTTGGCTTCGAATATGTGTGGGCAATGAGTGAGGACAGACTTTTCCACATCCTTGTCAAAGTAGGTGCTCTCCCGGATGACCTGATTGAAACGCTGCAGACCGGCAAAATGATCCTCAAGCTTGAACTCACTGGTCAGCAGAAACCAACTCTTGCACCAGCTTGCAGAAGGGCATATATTTCGTTTCCAGCGGTTGTTGTTTCTAACATTTTTTTGAGATCGAGTCTATAGCATGTTTAAAAGGACGAGGGTAGCATTGTTGAGAGAGTATACCAACCACCGTGGGGGTATTCGAAAGTCTGGCTTATAAAAGTCAAAGGAATGTTCCATATGCGTGGGACGGAAGCCACGTTCAAACACCTCAATATCCCAGTTGGACAAAGCCAATTGATGACATTGAACTGAGCCGCTGTGTTACAGTGGTTGGCATTTGTGGTATCATTGACATCGATGTTAGTATTGTCAAACAGTTTCATCAGCACCGAAATGATCGACTATGATGGGGCTCACCATAGTCAGGCACATCAAAATAACCTTTTACGATCCGCATTTTAACCTAATTTCGCCTGTCAGGCCAAAAACATTATGGAAAGAAAAATGAGAATTTCAAACAAGTACAAAGTGTTCTTGGTTTGAGCCCATTCCCAAGTTCTCCTAAAACGAGTTCTCTGTATTGAACGGAAGAAGACAGAAAATATCCAAGGGCAATAAATAATTCTTTTGATAGAACTTCTGTAGGTCAGAAATAAACCATTATTACATAACAAAAGAGTTAGAATCAGTAGGAAATTTTAAGAATAGACTCCCTTAAAAATAATTTACATTTTACGTTGCACATTTTTTGGACATATTTTGTACTTCAACTTATTGTAAGTACAAAATGTTCTTAATTTTAGAACGTTTGTTTTCATTTCAATAATAATAGCACTCGTTTTTCGGTTTGAGAATGATTCGTACTCAATTTAAGTAAGCCCGATAACGAATCATACTAGCAATTTTAAGCACAAAACGGGTTAAATTTAATCCCGTTTCATTTAAAACGCTGGCAGCCGTTTTTCCTGAGTGTATGTATTGTTTGTCTTTTCGGTGCCTTTTGCAAAATCGAACAAGACTACAAATAAGTAATCGTAGCGGAGATTTTTTTGTTGGCGATGAAAGATTTCATGTGCATAAGACAGCCCTAAGCACACATCACCAGGCAATACCCGGTTTTCTCTTTCTATATCTTGTGGTTGGTAATTCTTTAGAAATAGTTTCTCCATTTAAGAAATCATAGTTCAAAAGCTAAATAATATAATAAATTGAGATCAACTGAAGCAACTTACTCTAATCTAAGCCTGCTTTGACAAGTAAATTCTCATGGGGAGGTGTTCCAGAAATCTCTAGAGATTTTCGTGTAAACAATTGGATTTTGAACTAAACTAGGAGGAGTTTATCGGGTTTTCAACTCGATTTTCGTGTAAACGTTGTTTCGCGTTTAAGTTGTATTAATTTGTATGTAAGTAACAAGACAATCTGTGGTTACTAGATCTCGTCGTAATTTTCTCTCGAATTGCATTCACTTGGAATTGAACAATCGGTTTAAGTTGCTCAAGCGAAATCGAATTTCTTTATACCAGATCTAGAAACCGTAGACATATTGTTCAACTTCTATATAATGCTACTCAAATTGGGTTCAAAATGCTGACGTTTACACGAAAATCGACTCGAAAACCGAAACAGGGCACTATATGTAAAGTGTCAAGAATAATTTCGCCTATTAGATTATAGGAAACGAAAAGCGTTCGCTTGAAATGTACTTGGCGCTGAGCAGTCGGTCTCAAATTTCTCAACTTTTGTCATCTAATCTAGTAGCCTTGCATTTTGGAGACACTTCACATGTAAGGGCAAGCAGTTGTAGTTCGAAAGGAAACCGTTTATACGAAAATCTCTATATATTTCTTGGACACCCCCGACTAACTATTTTGAAATGTACTTAAAATATCTCAAAACGAAACTTAATGCCTCTATGGCAGCTAAGGGAAATAGTCGACCAATACGGGCCGTTCCAACATATTAACAGTAAGCAGTCAAAAGAAGACTTTGGACTCTGTGAAAAATGTCCGCTCGAAAGCTTCAAAACTGAGTGCTTAGATTGCGTAGAAGTAGACAGAAGGTCGAACGTGCTCAATCGACACAAATCGTCATGCTGATCAAGAAGACATATACTCTATGTGGTCGAAGATGATTGTTTGTATGCGTTGCAAACTTCTTGTCAAAATTACCATACATTTTTCAAGTGTAAAACAATCTATGATAGAGTATCTGGTGTTAAGAACAATTCATATTCAAATTGTAGTTGATTCAAGCACAAAATACTTGAATATTTTTCTGAGTGTAGGACACGCGTCGGGAGGTAATGTAATTAAGGAGTGCCTTTTTTTCTCTAAATTGTCTGTTATCTTTTGCTCATTATGGACACCAGCGACAAGTAATAAAACTGCAAAGTACGAGTGGAAAACGTTGAAAAATTACGGCCGGGTTATGTGCGTGGCCGGGCATGGGGAGAGCAGGGAGCAGGACACATGCCTCAGGCAGGCCAAGGCAGAGCGCAAGCACAAGGCTGTTGGGAGGTGGCGGCACATTGTGGTCATAAAAATATGGCAATTTTCAACTTTCCTCACGTTTCGCCGTAATAAAACGTGCACTCTCCAAAGGAGCAAAGAATCACGGCTTTCCATAGGTCGGCTCAGCAGCGGTGGCTGACACGTGCTCCCCCCGACAAAATACAGAGGGGCACAAACCCAGCGCCCAAAGGCCCCGGCCTGTAAACATGTTACGCAAATATTTACCAAATTTATTAAAGTTCATCTCTGCGTCCGCCCGCCCCCCCTAACCAGACGTCAGCGCAAATTTGTGCGTATACATAATATTTAAAAGTGGCTGGTAAACTACACTCAAAGCAGCCAAAAAGAACAAAAAACAGCAACGGCTCCACGGACTACAATTGTTTGCGCCTTTTCAAGTGAGCAAACCATAAACCGGCTGACACGGGAAACAGGGATAAAAAGAGAGGTAAAATATATACATAGAGCCTAAACGGATTACGAAAAAGAAAATGTTTACTCGTTTATTTCAACTAATTTATGTAGGAGTACACTAAACCAGGATGGAGGGAGAAGTTGCTCTTAGCAAATAAATACTGTGAAACTATTTTTAGTCAGATTGAATTTATGAATTGCTTAAATTTCATAGATTTCGTATTTTTTGGCCTTAACAATTTTACATTAGAATAATGGAAAATACATAAGGAATTATAGAAATATTTTTGTGGTTTTGTTAACTTAGCAAGTTAATTAAATACCCTTGCAGCAGGTATTAAGGGAATGTCATGATGCTTGATAGAATCAAAGAAAAGTTACAGCTTTATGACTTTAGGCATCAAAAATATTTTTTTCATTATTTTTAATGATAAATTTAACAGCTATTTTTACTGTTTTGTCAATTTGATTTAAATGCTTTTATTTGCAATTATCTAAAGATTGAGGAAATCATCTGTGATTGGTTGACGCCAGTCCTCCACTTAAGACTAAAGGCTATTTTCATGGCCTATTAATTTTTGTTTTGCGAAAAACTTCTTGTTGACGCTCAAGAATGAGTCACAGCAAGTTAAAAGACTTTCAAACCACGACGATAAGAAAAGAAGAGATATTGAACCGCACTTAAAATTCTAAAAAGTAAATATATTTATCGACTTACCAAACGAAATTATTCACTTTATTTATTAAGTTCAATTTAATGAAATTTCTGTGTGTCAACTTGTGAGTGTTTACTTTCATTCTGGCCTGGCTGGCTTGCCATTGATTGCCCAGAGATATTTTGCCAATATTTTAATATATTTTGCTTGCATCACCTTTTGTTGCATACTACAACCAACTCAAACGCTTGTGCTTCCTGAAACTCAGACGAATTCCGCAGCAAGGTGGCCTGTGAGCAAGATACCATGCCTTTGGTTTGCAATCCCTACTCCCGCATTGCCATCTACAGTGCTTCCTTTGGTCATACGGAACGCGAGAGTGTCCAATGTGGAGGGCAGAGTGCGGGCACGGTAACCGGAAGCGAGGACAAGAACCAACCGAGTAAGCCAGAAATGCTCAATATGCTATCACAATGATTTAAACACTTTCTCGCTCTATTTGCAGCCTGTCTGGTGTCCTATGCAACCGAAACAGTGATGCAGATCTGTCATGGACGACGTCGTTGCTCGGTGACAGCGGATGCGGGCACATTTGGGCGACCGTGCAAGACAGATGTGCGCATGTATCTGAAGGTTGTCTACACTTGTAGTAAGTACTTCAACGAATGTTTTAATTTGAATAAGGACTGTTACAAAATTTAACTGGCCAACTGTTTACCTTATCTTATATGCAATTTGGCAGATGTGATCAATTTTTTACTGAGCTTACTCTGAAAGCGGTAAAGAATCGAGTAAATTTCTTGAAGCTTTGGTGGTGGAGTTATTATCTTAACTTCGATCAATACTTTTAAGTTTCCTCATCTGCAATTCTATCGTTCACAAATTTGAAATAGAATGTCGTTAGTTATTTAAGATTTACCATCTATCAAGTCTTAATGATAGTCCATTTTTTAGTCCTGGCAAAATCAGTTGATTGAATTAATTTTGACCCGAAATTGGGTTTTATCAAAGTATAGCTATCGGTTCACACGGAGATACAAAATTCCGGACCTTATCTCTCCCAGACTAAACAATATAAGTCTAGAGTTCAAAAACAATACCAAGTACCTGGGCGTAGTTCTGGACAAGAAACTACTCCAGCATGATAACATCACAGAACGAGTAATGAAGTCATATAGCAATTGTTCATTGGCTATACACAGCCATAAGAGGTCCCATACTGATCTATTTAGTATGGTGGCCAGAACTCGGGAATCAATTAGTTCTGAACACCTTACACAAAGTACAGAGGCGTGCTTAACTATGCATGAGCGGCGTACTCCGAACAACCCCAACGGATGCGCTTAACACCATATTTCATCTTCTTCCCTTAGACTTAATCTCTAAACAGATAGCAAACATCACAGCCCTGAGATTAAGAGAGTCTGAAGCCTGGAACTCGGCAACTCGGGACACTCAACCATCAAACCGCGGTTCCCGCATTTTCAGATTACTGAATTTGCACGACGTCATTCCAGAAACTTTATGATGTCTATATCCATAGTAGACACTACTGGGAGAGCTTACCACATAGCAGAGATATTGCCATTAATATCTACACGGATGGATCTAAGCTCGAAAACCAATTAGGAGGGGGACTTCCGGATTATTGCAGCCTGTACCAAGCAGAGCGGCAGGGTGGCTCAGCGGCTAGTGTCCGCGACCGCTGTGCAAGAGGTCGAGGGTTCGATCCCGCCTCGGAACATCTAATGAAAAGTTTTTTCTTTGAATAAACTTTACACCCGGCCACACCTCTTTGCTGTTGGCGCCAGCATTGCAGTAATTAGCCATGAAAAGCTTCTTAAACTGCCGTTCAGATTCGGCGTTAAACTGTAGGTCCCTTTCTCTTGTGCTAAAATTAGAAGCGCACAAGCCAAGAGAATTGAGAGAGGCTCGGCTTTTGGCCCTTTGGGGCTGTGTCAATCCATTTTACTTACCAAGCAGAGCTCATATCCATCCAGGAGGCCGCCAAATATCTTAGCACAATCATGGTGTTAGAAAGGAATATATACATCTACTCAGTCAGGCAAGCAGCTCTTAGGTCGCTTGTCTCTTACACCAATAATGCCAAAACGCTCACGGAATGCCATTCAAGCCTTATGCCGTACACTTCCGGCGACTGCCCTAGTGACTTGATCATCGCAAATGCAAGTTTCACTGGGAGTCGAATATGATTGAACTGGAACAACAAATAAGTAGAAGTCAAGGGAATTCGTGGAATAAGGCTTTCCTCTCCCTTAATCGGCCCTTACAAACTTCTTATCATATTGTTTCTTAGCTTCGTCCCAATCATTCAGGTTCCACTGAACTGATTCATGGCATGAAGACTTCATAGTATAATGATGTCAGACCCAACTTTAAGACGCAAATGAAGAGACGGTATGCCAGAATAAACCAAAGAGTAAGAATTCTACTGGATAGTTAACGACTTTGTCTTTGTTTTTAATGCTACCGAATTGTATGAACGAGGAGTTTGGTTTTCAATCGTCCAATTCACACAAGTTCAAATATAAATTAGCGAGGAGTTATCTTTCGTTGAAGTAAATTGGCAAATGATAGGTGGAGTCGATTTTAGACCACTCGAAGTATCTTAATAATTTCCAATTCACTGCAACCTGTTGGAATGGTCTGGTTTTTATGTATCGCCACAAATACAATGGCCTGAGACAAACGATTAATTCATCCGCGCTAATTATTTCGGATTGACGGAAAATGCTGATCGAGTGCTTCTTATGATCAAGTTTGACGGAAACGGAAGCTTCAGTTCTGAATGTGCCTTTCTTAAACCATTCAACTGTGTTGCAGTAGTTCCGTTTGTTGCGCGAGTCAACGCAATGTTTATTTCAATTACATTCCAACACGTGGCGCAGTAGGCGGTCATACCATTTGACAGCTCAGCACATGTTCTTTCCGATTTTTGAATTTTCCAATTGTTTTTCAATTTGCATTTGCCTTTGAAAAGTGGAAACTGCATGTCCGATTTACACAAAGTGATGATCATTTACAGTTGCATATATGCTACGACCCCAAAAAAAGATGATGCTTATATTGGTCGGTATTCTCCGAATGCAAAGCGACACCGAAATGTCGCAGCACTTCGATTGGAATAGAATCGGCTCAAAAAGAACTGATTGAAAGTCTTGAACGAAAAACTAAGTACTGAACTCACTAACTATAATATTTTTTAACTACTACACTACAACTGCTGCTTGAGATAAGAGAAGATGAACTGCGATAGTCATCGATAGTTGCTTGTTATCATCGTGATTAATATGGGCAGAGTCGCCATAAATTTAAATTTTTCCTAAATCTTTGCTCCATTTATACATATATATAATATAGACTATTAGGTAATAAATACTCAAACTTTTGTTGAAACCTCATAAGTATGGCCTAGAAAGAAACGAACAGAGGCACTCCTCACAATGCAGACACATAACCGAGGTCTTGTCTCTTTACAGTTCCTCGCAAAGTATTAAAGGATCGCTACGAGACAGCGCCAGAGGCAGACGAGCCACAACAGACAGAATTGGATATGGACCAAGACGAGCTCTATGACGAAGACCAATTCTATAAGGAGTCGGAGGCTATTCCACCAGCACCAAAGCTGCAGGGGGCCATACCCAATGTGGGGCTACCCTTTGATTTTGCTGGTGGCATGTCAGGTGAAGGAGGGGCCTCGAGTACATTGCTGCCACCGCTGCTCTCTCATAACAATGGCTCACTGGAGGGTAAGTAACTCCACAAAAAACGAGAAAAAGTTCGAAGCGTGGGGCGATTTCAATTTCAGCCTATATACTGCATTGCCTTTGTGCCGGAAAGGGCGTCCAGTAATGCTGGAAAAAGTGCCTTTTGTTTTCCTTTATTGCATTTAGCTGCGTGACATCAGCTTATATTGCCTCTTTGAGCATCCCCTGGGATGAGGATGAAGGGGTTCAAAGGGAGGGAGGGGCATAAATAAATATTTGACAAGCAGCGCACCCATCCATCTTCATTAGCCAACGTGTCTGGTGGCCTTTGGCAGCTGTGCATTAGTAACGCCAAATCAAGCCTAGGGCCACGCCCAGCTGCCTCCTGCGACATCATGCTTTTTACTGCCATCTTTCGCAGAGAGACTTCAGTCATCTGTACGACTTCTAAATCGCATAAAGGCGTCATTGAACCAAGAACTGGTGACTGAGGCTGCGAGCACGGTCGCCACAACTTTGGCCCACGAAGACAGCGGGGAGCAGCCGGCACTCGAGTTCGATACAGAGGCAGACTTTGGCTCTGGCTCTGGCTCTCAATCGAACCCTAACGAGGGGAACTTCTTTCACCGCCGCAAGTGCGTGGATGTCGATGACTGGGGCACCATTGGACTGAACTGCACTGAGGAGGATATTGTCACGGAGCGTGTCGAAGTGGTTGGTTTCTTGGCAAATTGGCTGCAAACCTACATCCACATACGAAGTGAGTTGGAGCTGGTGTTCCCAGGCCACATTTCCGCTGGCATGATGTGCGCCCTTCGTTCGCATACAAACTGTACACCCATACAAAGTCAAAGTTTTCCTTTACACGCACACACATGTGCATGCACGGCAAGTCACGTTGCGCCAATCTCAGCGGTGCTTTCCTCTCTCCTGATGGAAAACCCACTGACGCCTGTCATCAGCAGAGGCCGGTGACCAGCGGCCAAACTCAAAAAAAAAAGTTGCATGTGTCGCTGCTCACTTGAAAAAGTTTCTAATTTCATTTCTGTTCCTTAACCAAGCGACTCGATTTAAAGTCAGCTCTCCATCTAGTCCCTGCTAAACCAACGCATTGAGTAATACATTTTGACATCACCCACTCATTCCTACCTAAAACATTTCTCCCTCTTTGGCATGCAGAGCACCAGGAACAGTTTTACCTCTACCTAATCGTATCTGTGGCCGCTGGCCTCCTTCTCTGCCTGACACTTGTCATCGGACGGCTCACGCTCCAGAAGCGACGTGGTGAACGCAAGAACAGCAACTCCAGCAGCAGCGGCGCCGGCAAAGGCTTTGCGGACACACAAGGAGGGGTAGGAGCCACCGGGGGCGGCGCTGGAGCTGGCAGCAAATTTCAACAGGCAGCAACAGGTGAAACACATCTGCCCGATTCCTTTGGCGACGATATCTCTGACATCGATGCTGACATCGACTTAACAAGTCCGATGCCATTGCCACTGCCCAGTCTGTCGTCGCGAAATGAGGTGAGTGGAAGTTCTATTCTCTCTCGTATTCAATTTGTAGTAGTGCCTGCACTTGACATGCTGGCCAATGGTTTGGCCTAATCTGTCCATTGTGTTTAGTTCTGGATCACTGTGCCCAATTAGGTAGCCATTTGCATGCACCAAGGAAGACCAATTAGGTGCAAATCAAAAGGGGAAATAGCAGAATCCGTAACGAAGAAATTGGAATGCTTAAACTGACAAAGCATAGTCCTCGTGTACCGAGCCTTAAAATGCAAAGCGCAATCAAATAATCGGCGCTTCAGCGTGCGAACAACAAAAGACAATCAGCGCTAGTCTCCGAAGCAATTACATTTTGTGTGTACCAAAAAAAAAAATTGTATGTACGTCCTTTGTCCTTTGGCGGATGGCGAGATGAGAAATAAAGGTTAATATTTTCGCCCTTCTGTTTGACTTTGGTGCCCACCGCTGATTTAGAAAATCAATGCGTGACCGGAAACCGTTATATTTCACAACAGCCTGAACTGCAATGCCTCTAATGCAGATCAAATAGAACAGTTTGAAATGTAGCTAATTTTCCGATAAGATCATCTAACAATAATTTTTTAACTTACGCTGCGCGTCACTTATATAGGTTAAGTATCTCTTTAAAAGTGACACAACACAGAGATAACAAATCATGTAAAAACTACATGAAAATTAAGTTTTTCTACACCGTCATCATAGCTTTTACGACTACCAAGCACTCGCACGGCTTTGCAGCAAATCACAGTAATAAGGCAAGCTACAAGCAACAATGTGCGAAAAGGACACGACACGTTTCGTGTCGATTTTCCGATCGAAAGCCTGTGGAAAACCTACATGTCACGTGTGAATAATAGTTTTTTAAATGACACATACAACTATACCGTACTGAGCTACAATTTTCGTTTAGAATTTCTAAAGACGCAAGTAGGCTTTCAATATCTTAACGTCAATGTAGAAAACCTACATTTCATCTGTTTTTCAGATAGCTGAATAAAAAATGAAGAAGTACTTTGGAAAAAAGCTGATTTTCTCCTGTCATGTACCCTTTGCATTTGTCCACGCAGCATTTAACTTTTCTACATGCCTCGGTAACTTTTTTATTTCTACATGTAGCATGTAGTGCTTCTACATGCCACGTGTAACTTTCTGTTGCCTTCATTTTTCGTGTGAAACTTAACAAGGCGAACTATGTTGCGTTTAGAATTGGCGATTTTAAACGCGACGTGTAGCTTATTTTGTTTTCTCTAGAACAGATTTCGAGAAAATCTCAAATTATCGTTTTATGCATTTTTGAAAAAGATCTCACTTAATTACAAATATCTCAATTATGAAACAACTTATGAACAAGTTTTATATATTTAAAGCTTATAAAATTATCTTTTAATCAATCATACGTTATTTTATTGTCGAACTGGTAGTGTAAAAGCTAATTACAAAGATGTCGAACATTTTGACTCATTTTTTTTCGAAAATTTGATAAAGCCTTTAATTAAACCGTTATTTTAACTAATAAAATAGTGCTAGTTTTAGACGTCTCAAAGTCGGAGAGAAATGATAATTCTATAATTCTCAAGAAATCAGCAACAAATGATATGAACATATGGACACAAGCAGGTTAAGGTTTCCCACACATAGAAAAAAATAGAGGAAAGTTAATTTCGGCTCGATCGAAGTTTGGTATACTCTTGCAGCTTCCATTAAAAACAAAAATGTTTTTCTAACTTTCAATACCATATAGATGTCCGATGTCTACCAAACTTGTTGCACTCATGGAAAAGCATAATAAACTGTTAATTACGAAATTTGGAAACGATCCCATTTAAAACAAAAAAGTTTTTATCACTAGAACGTCTTTCTCGACCGATCAATCGTACTGCAGCTAAATGTTATAGACATCCGATTTTGATAAAACTTTGTAGAAATGTGTTAAAGAATATAAAAAAGAATAAGCCAATTAAAAACAAACAAGTTTTCCACACTAAAACTAGTTTCTCGAACGATTGTTCCTATGGGAGCTATATGCTATAGTCATTTGATTTCGACCAAACTTTGTAGAATTGTGTGAACGTATTTAAAATAAGGGTATGCCAATGATACGGACGTTTTCATTAAAGACAAAGTTTTTCTCAGTAGAACTAGTTTTTCGACCGATCGTTCCAATGGCAGCTATATGCTATAGTCGTCCGATCCGGCCGGTTCCGACAAATGTGCAGCGTATTTGTACCAAAGACTTCGTGCAAGGTTTGGTGAAGATAGACTTAAAACTGACGGAGGAGATAGCATAGAAATAGACAGACGGATAGACGGACGGATAAGGCTAAATGAACTAAGCTCGTCATGCTGATCAAGAATATATATACTTTATGTGGTCGGAGATGCTTCCTTCAATAAGCTATAAACATCCGCACAATTTTATAATACCCTCTGCAAAAATATAAAAAGGATATTCAAAAATATCCATTGGATGATTTCCCGTATCCATTTGGTCTGAATATGTCCTTTATATCCTTTTATCATCCAATGGAACTGAGAAATCATCCAAAGGATATGAAAAAGGATCATCCCTTGGATGATTTTTCAGCTCCGTGGGATGATAAAAGGATATTAAAGAAATATCCAGTCCAAATGGATATTTTCGGACCTTTTTTTTCTGTGCAGACATGATCACGTCTAGTACCATCTAGACTCGTCAGTGAGATGCTAACCGCTTTCGACAGCGGTTCTCACTGACGAGTCTAGATTGTACTAGACGACACGTGATCATGTCTGTGAAACCTTAACCTGCTTGTGTCCACATGTGCATATCATTTGTTGTTGATTTCATGAGAATTATTGAATTATAATTTCTCCCTGACCTTGAGACGGCGAAAACTAGCACTTCTGACTAAAATCAAATATGGTCGTTAAACCCCAAAAACTAGCAAAAAAAACCTAATCGGATGTGTTCCAGAAACCTCTAGAAATTTTTGTATAAACGATTGGATTTTGAACTAAAGTGACAACACAACGGAACGAATTCCAAGCGTCCCTCTCATCCTTGGACTACATTAAATTGAATCTGGAATTCTCCAAAAGTTTTTAAATCTGCGGCCCAACAAACACACTCTCTTTGATTTTTGACTCGGATAGGTTAGGGAACACGCTCTTCAACCGTCTTTTTTTAAAGCCTTCACAAATTTTTTTAACAAACCCAGTTTTATATGAAGTGGTTGCAGTCCACTTTGGCAGAAGACATTTCGCTCTTCTACGGGTTCTTCATAGCTTTTAAGTCATCGGCTGATTCAAATGGATCTTGCTGTTCAGCTTAGAATTTGGGACTCACAGAATACGGATCACAATCTGAGTGATCACAATCTGAGTCGTGGAATGTACCTGCGCATATTTAACTGTACGGGGAAGTTCATGCTGCTTTACGTTGGTCAAGCAAAAAAAACAATCTTGTTTGTGATAGAGTGGTTGTCTCCAAATTGCAGGCACGTCAAATGTCAAATATCGTCTAAGGGGAAATATGTAAATATGAATGCAATACATCGCACATCAATAGTGTCAACTTCAGTGGCGATAAAAAGAAGCACTAAGACACTTGCTTTGACTTATATCAACCCAAGAAAAAGTATTTATAGTTCGTCCAAAGAAGTTTCCATTATGGAGTATTTCAACAATTCAACTTTTGAAAAAAACCCGGGATGAGACCCTTAAATTCTGAAAGAAGGAACTTTTGTCAGCACCACCTCATACCCAGTACCCTAGGTTCGCGATCTATGCGTACTTTTGTACTAGCAACACAAAGCGACACCAATTTTAGCTTAATTGTTAATGCTCCAAGATAAAAATCTACAAAACTCAGCAAAAACGGACTGGGTCATTTGAAAGGTACCTCCTGAAGGTGTCATACCGAAATTCTTGAATATCTCTAAGTCCGCACGGTAGAGTTTATTTAAAAACTTTATTGTTAATGGCATATTGGGCTATTGCATGCCCCTGAGAGATGATTCTCCTTAGCCAAAGAACCTCGCTATGGAGTACCATTTAAAGATTCACCCTCGAACCACTTTATATAGGTCATAAAGTTGACCGAAAAAAAGGTCGAACAGCGTTTTCAATTTCTCCAACGAAGCCTTGGTTCACGGATTATGGGCATTTTTGTACATACAGTAAGTGATTTGTATATGTTAGGGCAGCAAGATTTAACGTGAGGACGTAGCATCATGAAGATGAACAAAAGTAGTTTTTGAGCTTGTGCATATTTGTTATATCATCCGAAAACTCGGAAACGACAGTCCAAAGGCCAGCCCCAAGATCCATTTTGAACGATTTCGATCATGCGTTTTTGTTCTCGAAGCAACCCTGCGTACTCAGCAAAATTCCACTTGCTCATAAAAAATAACGTCTCTGAAATATTGTATTTAATTGTCCAAAATGTATCTGAAACGGGCCCGAAATGTTTCTGAATGGTCCAAAAATGTTATAGAACGAACGAGCCCATATACTTTTTTTGGAGGCAGGAATTTTTCTTCTTCTACTGAACCCTTACAAAAGTCAAAAATATTAACATAGAAATATCGATACAATATTGACAACTGTATTTTCGCCTCTGCTTACTGGTGAGAAAAGTTTAAACTTTAAAAAGATGCCGGTAAACGATTTATTTTTCCTGCCATCCAAACGTGACATGGAAAGAGATGGTTTTGTAATTACTTTCTCCTCTTCTTTACCGTTGCAAGTTGTACAGAAGTCGTTAAGATGTAAGTCGCTAGATGTAAAATGTTGTCTAAACTTTGTTGTCAACGAATATCGGTACTTTTTAGATTGATTAAATGACACTACCTCTGAGTAGATTGCCAATCTAAACGTTTACGACTTTAAACGTAATTTTCGGCAGCAAGTTTCAGCTGCTTTTGTGCTCTTTCAATGCCAAACATTTACTTACCTCGCAGCAATTCGCCAAATCAAAAGTTGTTGCACCCGCTGCTAAGCCTTAATGGCGCATGCCCCCTCGCACTGAACACAATTTGTGGCTCGGACTGCAGCCATTGTCTGAGGTAAATAGTCATTTCTAATTATGGAAATTTCATTGTTCTTGCTCCCGGCGGGTGAGTGGAATGGAGGCACGGACGAGAGGGCGGACGGACGACGAGCGAATAAAAGTCGAAGAAAGCGCTGCATTGTTGCCGTTGTGCATCAGGAGCAGAAGAGACTTGTTCTTGTTACTTTTGCAAGAGTACAACGGGCGAAAGAGTTGGTGCGGTGGCCCTTTGTGACGCGAGGGCAAAAGGGAAAGTGGGCACGGGAGCAATTCCTATTCCTTTGCCATTTAAAACCATTTCGTTGAAACAAAAGCTGCGAGTCTTTAAACTACTTGCAGTCTGCCGCTCCCAACCTGCAGCAAGCAGCCTTGCTCCAAATGCTCGTTGCAACAATTTCTGTGCTCTTTGTTTATTTCATGAGGACTGAAAGGAAACGAGCAGAAACAACAACAACAACAACAACGAAGCCAAGTTCCCATGCATATATGTATGTGTGTTTGTGTGCACTCGACACACAGGACAGGTTGAGTTTGTTGTGCTTGGTTTTTGGTTGAAAAGTTGAAAATTAAAATTACTGCAACTGTAATGTGCAGACATAGGCCCAAGGTGTTATACTGCAAACAGACGGCAATGTCAAAAGGGTAACCGTTGTGTGCATACCCTTACCTCCCAAGACATTGCAAAAAGCTTGGGTTTTCCCTTTGGACTGTGTAAAGGCAAATATTTATTTTTCATAAAGGTTTCAGCTAGAAAATTCGCTGGATTACAAAAAGGTACCATAAAAGAACTAAAGTAAAGAAATAATTTCTATTTTTTTGTAAATTTTTAAACAATTTTGCTGAAGAGACTAGGAAGTACTCTACTTCTCATCCTTAATAAAACTGGTTTCTGAAATATTCATCAAAATCGAGTGTTTTACTATTTTAAGAATGTTGAAGAGAGCGAAGCAAATAGTATTCCGATGCTGGAAGGTCGGGGTTTTACAACTCCAATCAGCTTTTGCCCATATAAAAGAAGTTATTTATACTCTGTACCAATGGTACACAGAGTGTATTAAGTTTGTGTAAAAGTATGCAACAGACAGAAGGCAGAAGTATGTATATTCTTGATCAGCATTAACAGCCGAGTCAATCTAGCCATGTCCGTCCGACCGTCTGTCCGCATGAGCACACAGATCTCGGAGATGGAAAGAGATATAGGTTTGACAGGTATGGGACATTTGCTTCTTATACTTGCAGGCAGATCTAGTTTATTTCAATTTTTGCCACTCCCCCTCCCGCCCCTGCGAATTGGAAAAAACGTCATAGCTCCCACAGTTTTATAGATAGAAGGTTCGTTCCTTCTGGATTTATTTAGTAATCAGGATTATTTGTCCTCCAAAGTAATGGTAAAGATCGGCTGAACGGTTGTCGAGTTATGAGGGAAACAAACCAATATGGGCAGGTACAGAGTATTTTATAGTCGAGCTAGACCGACTTTCTTTCTTGTTTTTCTCTGTGTAGATCTTCTTCTTATTATTTCGCCCGATATTTCTATCACAACCGTTTGCCGGTCTAGGCCACTGCTTTTAATGCCCGCCACTCGCCTCTGTCTTGTGCGACCTAACACCAGTTAGTCAGTTTAAGCGCCTTAATGTCTTTCAGCACCTGTTTTTCCCAACTAAGTTTCGGTCGTCCTACACTCCTTTTTATTCCCTAATTCGTTCGCCTTCCGCCTGTACACTTTTTACTGGAGCTTCTTCATCCATACGAGTAACATGTCCAAGCCAGCTTGTTTTATACGCTTGTTGTTTTATACGCTTGACTAGATCAGTGTCCCCATAGAGCTCATACAGTTCGTGGTTCATACGGGTGCGGAACTCATCGCCAACTTTTACAGGTCCATAGATCCTCCGAAGGACTTTTCTCTCGAACACGCCGATCGCCTCCTCATCCACTGTTGTTAATGTCCATGCTTCTGCGCAGTATTGCAGGACTGGGATAATAAGCGACTTGTATAGCGCAATTTTCGTTTTTCGGGAGAGGGCTCTGCTCTTGAACTCTTTACTAAGCTCGAAGTAACATCGGTTTGCAAGAGTTATTCTTCTTCGGATCTCCAGACTAATGTTGTTGTCGCTTGTAATCATCGTTCCGAGGTAGACAAAGTCCTTTACAACGTTACAGTTGTACTCTCCCATTGCAACATATTGTCCAAGACGCGTAGGCTCACTGCGCGCTGAGACTGGGAACTTCGTCTTTTCCTCATTTATCGCTAAGCCCATGAGTTTTGACTGTTTCTCATTCTCTGAAAACGCCTTGCTTACCGCCCGTTCGTGCTCTGTGTAGAAAATCTTAGTAAAATGGGCTCAGTTAAAAGGCAATGTTTTTAGATCCTCGATTTTAAAAACTATGATTGGTAAACATTTTTTTGAAATAGCCTTCAATTTCGCATTTGGAAGATAAAGATCTACAAAGTTATGATATAACTAAAGCTTTATTATTTGACTCTAAGAATCTGCTAAATAATTATTTATTTCATCGACCCAAGTTTAATTTGAAAACTCTCTTTATATGTGTAAAAATTGTGAACCATATTTACGATATTGAACAACTTGATTGGTCTTCAATTTAATTTGGGTAAATCGTGAGCCGAACCAAGACTCAAACCAAAACTCTCATACAGAAACCTCAACACAGAAATTTCAACCAAATTGTTTTATTATTTCACATTGGTTGGTATCAAGATTTTACAAAAACAATGCAATCAGGGAACCTCTGACCTTAAACCAACAAATACCATAACAACGCCACAATCAAAAGTTTTGCAACAAAGTTGGTGGCCAATTGGCGACTGCCGGACCACCGCCATATCCGTCAACCGTCAGTCACAGAGCTGAACAACATACATAATGAGCGCCAGCCTCACTCACCGCTCTCCACTCTCTCCACTTTTTGCTCTGCCTTTTCATGTCCTTTACCGTCAACATCACGCTTTTATACCACATGCGCCTCATAATGGTAACTGGCAACTGGGTGAACAAACAAAAGACCTACATGACATACGCGCCGACGCCCAACTGCAGCTATGGCGGTATACCGGCCACCCAACCGCATCCCTCGTCTACAGCCACCACAGTACTCATGGCGCCACCCTCGCAGGGAAACATCTACACCAGCATGGGTCATCCGACAGTCAGCGGCGCCCTAACAATGGGTAAGTAAACGCACTCGTCAAAATTGGGAACACTGGCACGACATGGCACTCGAAGAAGGGTTTTCAAGTGCACAGAACCTGTCAGCCCTCACACACTCACACGCACACACACACACCTTACCGATTATCATTTCCGCAGGTCCGCATATGCTTGGCCCCTCAGGCCTGAGCACCGTTTCACCGGCGTATCTCAGCGGCACCGTTATGGTACCTGGCCACCACCACACACTGCGGCGCACCTTAATACCCACTAGCATGGGTATGATGAGCACGCCCTCACCCCCGCCACCTTCGCTGGGCAGCGGTCTGCCGCCCCACTCGCTAGCCGCCATGCCCTCGACCTCGAGCAGCGGGGGCGGTGTGTATTACGACAGTACCGTGCCGCGGAATTTGGTACGCGGCATGTCCGCCGAGAGCAGCGCTCAGTATTACTACGGATGACACTCACTGAATCGCAAGACATCGCTACCGATGGCCATTGCTGTACGGCCTCCGCCTCATGTCGGCTTCAATTTGCTGCCGCTGTCGGCTACCCTGGGCTCACCCGCCGATCCCAGTGGCAGTCGGGCGGGCACACCCACCAACGGTACCAAGCCCACGGATATACCAGCGATCACAGTGACTGGCACGCCAGGACCTTCAACCATGGCGAACAAACTGCATGCCTTTAAGACACCCAAGAGCGAAGCGGTGTGCCAAGGTGTCACCATGACCACGGCTAGCGGTGGAAGCGCCCCCGGGCGCAGTCAGTGCTTCTAGGGCCACATACCGGCGAGTCAGCGGCGTCTAGAGAACGACCTATTTTACTTGTAAATAAGTTCGAAACTAAGTCTGTATGTATGTATGTAGGTACTCGAACTCAGACCGTTGTGTAGTGCCGTTTTGTGGAGTTTTCGAATTTTAACGGTTAATATTCAAATGTCAGTGGCAATATAGAGGCTAATCTGTAACTTTAAACCATACACACATCCAAATAACTCCCCCAGTAAGACAATTTACTAGCCCAAAAAATACCCACTACATACATTCAAAAATAGTGCTAAGATATGCGAATAACGGTACATACTCTCGTATTTCATGAATTTGTAGCTCATAAGTAACGAATTGCACGAAAGATGCGTTAATCTAGGGGGCGGGGAAGCCATCCCAAATGTTTTATTTGCCTTAAATCAAATACATGTTATTCTTATTCATAAATATTATAGTGAGAATTATTGAATCAGAGTCAGAGCAGCAGAGAAAGCATCCGTTAATTATAAGCCATATCCACACACAGTAAAGAGGTGCCAACGAATGCGAAGCCAAGGGATAATCCAGTTCCCGGATATACGTACGTACCGGAGAACTGCAAACGTGTCATGGTTATTTTATACCACCGCAATTATTAGCCCTTCTTTAATTGATACTGCAAACATTGCACTAGCTCCAAGAATGCTAAAAATCACTCCAGTCGCTCTCTTTTTAGAAAAAATCAAATCATAATTTATTCTTATTAGTAGAAAATGTAATACACAGAAAAAGGGCGGGCAAAAGTCAAGCTTAAAAAAATTTTATTTGATATCGACCTTCGGATTAAAATTTCAAATACGAGTCGTACTAGATCGAGCTTGATACAAGTTCGATAGGTTTAAAACAGTCCTAAGAAGCGTGTATCAATCTGAAAAGGCTCATTTCAATCTGGGACCCGTTTTCGAAAGTCAAATAGTCCTGCCTTGGGATTGAAGTAAGTACCGAGATCCAATGTCAAAGCCAAAGAGCAAAAGAAACCGAGGGCAAAAAAATCTTCCTCAACAAAACTTTGAGGCTAAATGGGTAAACACATTCTATTAACTTGGCGTTTTTGTACTTATGATGCCATGGAGTTCCAAAACAGTCATAGCAATGACGACATGAGGAGAATTCTATTAAAGACTGAACTAAGGGAACAAGTCCAGCTCGGATCACAAATCAATCCTGTTTGGTTTTGAATTAAGCCCTTATCGAGATTAATTGAAGCTCTGTATTAAGACAAGCATTCCGGGATTGATAAATCCGAGCTCAAGTCAATTATGCCCGTACTTGGATTGAGAAAATCCGGGAATGACCGACTTCTGACTTTGTTTAGGATTGATTTAATCCCAGATGTGTAGAATGTACCATTTAAGCCTTATATTGAAGAAACTAAAGACTTGGTGCATGAACCCACATACCGACAAAGATGGTTAGATCCAACACATAGAACAAAATGAGTAACGGCCATACAAGTGAATGGCACGGGAAAATTTCAATTTGGACTATAGATTTTACATGAGTGTGGTATGCTTGTGTGGAGTCTGCCGAACAAACATTGCATCCAGACAGCACAAATATGTAATACCGAAGATCCACATTGCAAATTTGTCTGACATTCACTTGTATGGTCGTTACTAGAGCCCTGGATGAGATGAATCAAAGTTCCCTTCACTTTCTTACTGATTTGATCTATCTATGAATATCCAATCATAGTTCACAAAACTATTGACTCATTGAATTATAGCTCATGTCATGAGGCATGAGCTTTATGGTCGGTTTGAAATTTGAATTCAGCTCAGCTCAGCCCAACAAAGCAAACAGATCAATCATGCTCTACGCAAACAGCTTGTAGGGTTCTTTGTCGATATAAATAAAACAAACAGCACAGAGCCTAAAGGTCATACCTTTTTGAACTTGTATTAGTTAAAGTTCTTTTAATATTATGTAATGGAACTGGAGCATTATTCTAATTATAAAACTGGATTTATTCCAATCAGTAAGGGATAGTTTAATTGATAGATGATTAAGTGATGATGATTTAATCACCAGTCCAAAACAGCGATGGGCAAGCCTTTGCTCCCCTTGTCGCCGCACACAACCAGACTGAAAGGCAAGCGCAATTGCCTCGCTTCGAAGCAGAAACAATAACAAATCTATTGCGTATCGGGACATGACGCCAGGAAGATTTACTGAAGACTTTGATCCGTTAAATTAATCGGAGAAGCAAGCTAAAAAATATTGGCTACTCCTGCAACCAGTGCGTAATCAGAAAATGCCTTTTCTCATGCCGAATCTCATATAAGAAACAAGGTCCTAAGATGAAATGATCAAAACAATTATAAATCATAAAAATAATTCATCTTTAATTATATTTGTGCCAACTTTTTTCTTAAACAAAGTTTAATAATGGCCTGTTGGTTGCACTCCGTGAATTCATAGGTTGAACTGATGACGCTCTTGAGCCGCAAACGGTCTCTTAATCTGCTGGTAGAATGTCAAGGTCTCTATAGGTGGAGAAGTTATGAGAATACCAGCGAGTACCAAGCATTCTGCAACCGTTTTAATGGTGGTTTTACAGGCATTACCCCAGAGGCAGAAGCTGCAAACGTGGTTAGAAACCGGCAAGTTCGCAATGTACAGTGTGTACAATGAACAATGTACAGCACGCTCGCCTTACAGCATGTCCCTCAGTTCGACCATGAAGCATTTTTCTTCGAGAAAGGAGCGGAGCATAGCGAATTGCATAGTTGAGAATTTTGATCACAAATTTTACGGATTGACACAATTTATGACTTGATCAGATCTAAAGAACCACTGGAGCTTTATCTCTTTGGAGCTTGATCTACTTGGAGCTTGAACTGTTTAGAGCTTGAGCTATTTGGAGCTTGATCTGTTTGAAGCCATTATTAATATGAGCTGACTAATTCGAAACAAAACCAGACTTTCAACTGATTTACTTGAACCTTTTTTTTTAAACATTACTTAACTTGTTATTCTTTTGGTTTGGTCAACATTCTAGTTTATTGAAAAATAATCAAGTCACAACTTTCAAAAGAATTTGTTTTAAAACTTTTGAAATTGTAGATAAATACATAATTTGAGGATATGAACTCATCGGTTATTATTCTATATTTTAAGGCAACTGCTGGGTGAGAGGAACAAAAGCTTCTATCATGAAACAAGCGTTCCAAGACGCTCAGGCTGCAAAACGTGCAGTCGATACAGAATCTGCAGAAAATTTGCTGGAGTCGATACTGACCGAAAATACTTCGGCTTTCTATTGAAACACCATTTTTTGGAACTTCTTTAATGAGCACTTTGTGACTGTTTTTACAACCTTTATGATAGTCAAACTAGCAAGTTTAAGTTAAGTTCAGTTTAATGGTATGCTTGTCCAATGTACCTTCAACACTACAAAGGAGTTGGCTCTCTCATCAGTAGTCTTTGACCGGAAGTTAACAAGTGCCTCATCATGCCTGCATTGCTATAATTTTTTTGGAATTCCAAAGCTGCATGAGTGATACAACCGATACCGAAATACAATGCCAAGTTGACAAAAGCCTTTTTTTGTGCTTGTGTGTGTACCCAAATGGCCTTACTGAATTAGTGAGAGATTTTCTCTCTACTGCTGAGACAGTGACCAAAACGTTTGAATGCAGAAATGCTGTCAAGTCGAAATTTTTGTATTTATAAATGAAACTAATTTAGCTTAGTTTCGAACAGCGCCCATTTTACAGGCCTCTTTATTTATAGATTTCCACGTTGCTCTATGTTATGCAGAATCTGCCGTAATTATTTTTTGCTCATGTGTTTGTGTTGCGTTTGTGTTTCAGTAAACTGCAATTGTGTTTGCGTGCTAGTGTGCTTCTAAAGCAGAGGACGGCAAGAAATACATTCACATTTTTGCATTGGTGTGTGTGAGAGCAGCGCAAAAATTTCTCTCTTTTCCAGTAGCAACGACTGCGTCGCGAACACGTAACGCAGCGGAGCTTTAACAGTTTATACCGTGTGTGTGGAAGCAGCGCTGCTTTGAGATTTTTCGTATGCACGCCAGATAGCAAGCTGCCGGCCCTTGTTCTAAAGCCACAGCAGTAACTTAATGCAGCTGCAAAAAAAAAGAACTTTGAGCTGACACTTGTCTTGATTTGCGTAGTTGCTTATGCTCTTCTAGCATAAGAGAGCGGCGTGTGTTTCTCTCATCGAGAACGATAAATCAGAAAAAACAAGAGTAGCAAAAATAAGTGTTCTTTTCAAAGAGCCAGCTAGTCTATTTAGTTTGTAACTGTCATTTTGATGTGCAGAGTGTGCTAAAAAATTGATTAGCGAGCTCCGCCAAATAGAGGTTGTTCGACTCGAACTTTGATTCGGCACTCGGATTTAATTCTCAAAATGTTTTAACATTTTGCGGTAAGGCTTAATACTATCGGCATTATTGTTTATTTTGGGAACTATAATGTAGCATAAGCATAAGTTACATAAGCGGCATTTTCGGTATTGATCGTATTGAATATACGGTTTTTGTGCATACATTCAGTTTTTAATCGGTAATTATGAAACTGCTAAAACATACAGCTCTTTATCTAAGGAATACTTGGTATTTTATACCCACCTTAAAGTCAATATTAAAAACCATGACCATATGCAGTTTTCCGATGCGTACCTTATCGATTGGTGAATCTGTGAGATACTATTATTTTAAACGATTTTCTTCTACACCCAAGCGTTCATTCGAATAAAAAATTCTCTTACCTATTCACATGCATTAATCGTAATACCAAATAGTATAACAGGTCTTCAAAAAGCAGCCCAGCATCATTTTCACCTCATTATCAGCGGATGGCTTTAAGGCTACTTCTACTTACATATATAAACATAAAATATATTTGCACTATGGTGTGACTTGATGAACATACTTGAGGACACATTCGCCGTCATTATTTTAGCGCATATAAGACCCCTAGAAATTGTTATACACTTGTCGAGAACCAGCCACATAGTTAAAGGCATTTGCTGGTATCAGCAATGTGAATGTTACTTACTTCCAGTCCATGAATAATCCCAAATTGTTTTCAATGCCAATGGCCAACTAATAGTGAATACGCACTTATCGCATACTCGTACAGTACTTATTAGGTAAGATCAACGAGAGACCAGATTTAATTAAGTTAATGAACTAAATCAAATTTTTATTAATGAACTTAATGAAAACCAAAAGCAAATATGTATAAAACATTTTCAATGTTATGTTATTTATTATTTTTGGGGTTAAATCTTGAAACAGGGTAATAAAGAAATATACGTATTGAAATCGAATGGGCTTTGAATTCATTGAGTCTTTGCAGCGGATAAGGTAACTAAGTATTAAGCCTCACGGCGAAAAGAACACATCAGCATTAGCATCCATAGCTCTTTAATCAACTATACATAAAGGACTAATTAAAGCCTTAGTAGATTTCGAAAGACAATCACCACACACTTTTTTGCAGAAGTACTTACAACTTTTTCCTGAACTGGAAAGAGTTGTTTGAGCTTCCTAATGTAGCAGCATTCATCAGCCACATAAGATTTTTTAAACGCTTTCCAGACGGCTCCTTCAAATATAAGATTAAAAGACAATCTTTTCATATATCCCCACTCAATTTTTCAGCCAATAAGTATAGAATGTTGACACTACTAAGCATGGATTCAGTCTCACTTCAGACAGCAAAGTCCTTGAGCAGCGCACAAAGCACAATCCCATATGTATATGTCCCATATATATGTCTGTATTTATGTGAGTGTGTATGGTAAGTATATAGCGGATGAGTGCACAAAGAAAGTGCGAAACTTGTTTGCTCGTTTGGGTACTGTTTGCGGGAGACTCGAGAGTCCAAAAGACGCCGGCCAAACAGCCAAATAGCATCAAATGACCTCAAAATCTGAACATTTGGCCAGCAACGGCTGAGGAGTCCTTGAATCTGACATGTTTGCTGACCACGATTTATGGCAGGAAACTAACTGTAGCGGCGTTCCACTTAGCGCACTCATGTTCCAACTTTTGCCATATACATATAAACACACACACTTACTTACAAGTAGATGTAAACGAAAGGAAAATTCAAGGCGAGCAAATAAACTCAAACTTTTACTTCCGCCTCAATGCAACCAATTCAACTTATGTTGCGTTAAGTCGTCCATAAGACTTGCGATTGTCTTTGAATCAAAACACATGCATTTTGTTGTTATGCCTTAGAGCAACTAGTGGACGGAAATCAAATCAATCAATTAAATTTGGAATTTTGCCAGAGTTAAGAGCTATGCTTGAATAGACAATAAATTAGGACAAACTGTAGCATGCGGCAAAATTATACACATTGTGAATTATTGAAGATTATGTGTTGGATAGGCCCTCACCTGGAAAACTGGTTTATTTATTGGCAACACAATGACCATCACTTTGGTCGGCAAGGAGAAAGCACTCAAACGGTCAAGTATATGTAGGTATTTATAGAAAGTAAATTACCTTGATTCCATTGCATTTGGGTGGAGTATGTTAATGTGTGCCAATTTATTTTATGCATTTAACAGTATTGAAGGAATGAGTTGTTCAAAATTTGTTTAAATAAGTTTAAGCATATCAAGAACTTATAATTATTGTTTAGTCTAGGCCAAAGTCCAAAAACAGAGTACTAGATGTAAGAAAGTTATTACCGGTTGAAAGCAAAGTGCCAAAACCATTTGTGAATTACAAGGAATTTTCCCTTTCGGAGGCCAATTATACAGTTGTGGACTTAACACAGCCCTCACCTACACGAACTATTCGTCACAGATGTGAATGAAAAGAAGCCAAGATGAAGCTTCTTAATATCAATCCTAATTTCTTGTGGAAGAATTTACTTTTAAAAGCTCTGCAGTCGTCAACCCCGACTAAAAATAGCCTGTACCCGTAGCAGAGTCAAGTTGATTACAAGATTGTTAAAAAATTCACCGATTCAGCGCTTAAAATTAAATGGTCGCTCGCTTCTCACATCTTTCACACTTCGAACCATATAAAGTCTATATGACTTTCTCTATATATTCTTGATCTGCGTCACTGCTTGTTGAGTCCATGAGCCCTGTGTACAGTAGGGAGGACATTTGATGTATGGAAAAATGTAGGGTCATGTTGAACGCTGCTTATAAAGGGTGATTTTTTAAGAGCTATAGGTAAGTTTTTACAAAAAAAACCAATAAAATTCAGAAAAATGCATGAAATTTTTATTTAAATCGATAGTACGGTCCATATAATTTAATGTTTGAAGATTATTTCATGCAAATGTTGACCGTGACTGCGCCGCAAATGGTCCATCCGCTTAGTCCAACACTTCGGCCGGTATCTCACAAATAAATGCTTCAATGTTGTCTTCCAATGCGTCAATTGAAGCGGGCTTGTCTGTATAGACATGAGCTTTAACATAGCCTCACAAAACATAGTCTAAAGGCGTTAAATCGCACGATCTAGGCGGCCAATTGACCGGTCCCGAACGTGAAATAAAATGTAGCTCTCACCATTCACAGTTACGTTACGATTCGCATCATCTTTGAAGAAGTACGGTCCAATGATGACACCAGCCCATAAACCGCACCAAACTGTGACTTTTTCTGGATGCATTGGTACCTCTTGCAATGCTTCTGGCTAATATTCACTCTAAAATCGACAATTCTTCTTATTTAAGTCCCCATTGAGCCAAAAATGAGCCAACTTTCCAAGAGCCCATTCACCAAAAACTCTACGTTGCGGTAGGTCGTTCGGCTTCAATTCTTGCACCAGCTGTATTTTGAAAGGCTTCACACCTAAGTCCTTCCGCAAAATTTTCCACGTTGTTGAGTAACAGAGGCCCAATTGCTGCGAACGGCGACGAGTCGATAATTGATGGTTATCATTAACACTGGCCGATACAGCTGCGTTATTTTCTTCACTTCGCACTCTACGTAAGCGTGTTGGTGGTTTAATGTCCAACAATGTAAATTTGCTGCGAAATTTAGTCACAATAGCCCGAATAGCCGCTTCAGTGGGTCGATTAAAATGACCATAAAATGGAAGTAGCGAGCGATGAACTTTCTTAACAGAGCACGCATTGTGATAATAAAATTCAATAATTTGCAAGCGTTGTTCGTTTGTAAGACGATTCATGGTTAAATTATAGACAAAACTGAAGATGTTTGACAGTGAAACAAAACACGAAACGTGCGTGAGCTGTTTAATCCAGTGTTGCCAAAAAGATTATAGCTACAAAATCACCCTTTATAATTAATAATTGTGAAAAACAAATGTTAATTTTTAATGGGTACGCCATGGCTTGTAAATTTTGAAAAAAATACTTATACGACATGTTCACCAAATCAATCATTTTTCAAGAAAATCTTTAGTAAGTTTCATTTGCAGTCATTTTTATATTAAATTATAAATGCAATGTAGCGGGATAACTAAGAAAAATATGATGGTGACAATCGGTTTTTGGATTTTCTCTATAGTTGTTTTATCAATTTTTCAAATTTTCGAAGAACACTTCCAAATGACCTTTAGATACTGTATCAACAAACTAAACCCAAAAACTTTGGTCAATTATGAAGATATAAATTAATGACTGATGGAAATTTTTCCTATAGTGAAGGTAGAAATTGACAGTTAGTTCTGGCAGCGTCATACGTTATCCACACTGAAAGTTTATTTATACGACAAATTTTTCTGAGCCAAATATAAAATAAATATTTTTCTCAATCAATTCTTTACAAATCATAGCCTACTTTAAAGGGCACTAAACACATTACCGATATAGTAAATAATTTTTAAATCTAAAGTGATAACAATAACTCAAAACATTTTTCCTTCAGTAAAGAGTTCATTAGTTAATTCGTTGTCTTCGTTTAACCTCTTACTTAAAATCTTCAAAGTAATTAAGTAAATGCCTGACAACCTTATGTAACCTTCATGAATAAAACTGCAATTATGCTTAAGCTATATTGGTCGTTCACTTCTTGAAATAAAAAACGACCTCGACCTACTTGCTAGCACATCTTCCAGCTGCAAAGTTAATTGCTAAACATGGCCAATCTTGACCGCAACCACAACAACAAGGGCAAAGGCACAAACAGCCAACTAAAACCAAACACACTCGAATGTCAACGACAGCCAGGACTCGCAACAGGCCAATTCGAGGCGACCACAGCGAGTTTCGATTTCAGTTGCAGCGCCAACAGCTGCTCCATCAACATCAACGTTTCGCTTCAAGTGCGATGGCAGAGCAAGGAGCCACAAGTTTTTGTTACTTACCGCAAAGGCTTTTTCTGATTGCGCCAGACTTGGCCTTTGCCTGTTTATCCTTTGTCTGCACAACCTAATGGACTGCAATTGATTATGTCTGTCGATAAGGCCCCACAATAAGTGGTCAAAGTGAGCTTCTGATTGTCTTCGTTATGAAAATGTGTATTATGTGTACAATATAATACGGTGCTAATGGCCTTGCGAAGCGCACACTGATAAAAAAAGTGCAGGGTAAAATTATATTTACCTAATTAAATTTAACTTATTTAATATGCAAAGATTTAGTAATATGATGTAGATTATTTTTATACTTTGTACCAGAGGTAAGTAAAGTATATTAAGTTTGTGCAAAAGTGTCCGTCTGTCCGTCCGCAGATCTCAGAGATGGTAAGAGATAGAGGTTTGACATGTATGGAACATATGTTTCTTAAACTTGCAGGCAGATCAAGTTTACCACTGAAGGAATTTGAAACATCGTCTGAACGATATTCGAGTTATAAGGAAAACAAACAATTATGGGCAGCACAGGTACCATACAGGTACAGAGTGTGTTACAGAGTGTGTTATAGTCGTGCTTTTTTGGTATTTTTTTTTCGTAGTCTAGTGGTAAAAAAAGTACTAAAAATTGTAGTATCTAAAAGTTGTAGGTTCAGGCCAGAATTACGACAATTCTGCGTCGTTTGACACCTCGTTGAACAAAATCGGTCCAGTAGTTTTGGTTGAATCGCGGCCGCCATTTTGAAAACGTGGTTTCGAGAAAAGCGCGTTTAAAGTTTGCAGCTGCTAAGACATTTGGGTCACCTTGAGTCACTAAAAGGGCTATATCTCCGAAACTAATTCGAGTTTTCGAAAATCCTTTTGGGAAAATATTTTTGAATATCTGAGATATGGAAAAAAGCAAAACAAAAAGTCGATTTTTTTCCGGCCCAACTTGTACTACCCCCTTAACAAAATCCCCACCCATAATAGCCTCTGCAATATCCTCGACCACGAAGCTTATCAAAAGATTCAACATTACATTGGTTATACTTTTCATATGTAAATTATATTTTGGATATGGCCATGTCTTCCTCAAATCACTTCAAAAATCGACACAATTCCCACAATAGTTGAGCAGTTTTAAGTCGGATTTGAAGAACACGTGGGATTAAATTGGTTACCAAATAAATTTATTGTTTATTTTTATTTACATTGTGTAAAGCAGCATGTGTTGAGCCAAGGTTCGAACCAAAACCTCTGCCCAAAAATCTCGAACTTCAAATTTCCGAACCTTAGCCATTGGTAAATTTTGGCTCGAACCCGCGAACGGGATCTCCGAGAATAAATTTATTTAATTTAATTTTTTTTAATTTAATCTCGAATTATTAAAAATTTAGACTTGATGGAGCATAACAATAACAGTCTCGAACTACCACCAACCTCTCAATATACTGAAAATAGTCTAATTTTGTTGCTTTAAGATCATTTAATTGTTTTGTTCAACCTGAACCATAGTTGATGTAAAAATACTGTTCAAATATAAAAGGATCGTGGTTTGCACGTTTGCTTAAATCTTCAAAACGTCTAGACCAAATTGGAAGAAATTGGATACTTCCTTCTGCGGGCAAGTTCGAAATGCTTCGGTAGGGTTTTGGAAAAAAGACTACGCTGGAGGCGCACATTCAGCTTGTGGAGCAGTTGGCGGTCATTCCATTTGACAGCTCAGCTAATGTTCTTTGTGTGGATCAGTGGCTAGTGTGCGCGACCGCTGTACAAGAGCTCGTGGGTTCGATCTCGCCTCGGAACATCTAATGAAAAAGTTTTTTCTTTGAAAAAACTTTTATTTAATTCAACATGGTTGGTTCTGAAATATATATTAAACCAATTTCGATTACAATCTAACATTATGCAATTGAATATGAAAGGAATTGGAAAATATAAATAAGGGATAAAATTGTTTAGATTTTCTTTAATTGTTTTTTTGAGTGCAGACCCTGCCCACGGTCTAGCTTCAGCTCTTAGTGGGCACGCGCTCTTAATGGTCCTCCGTGGGAAGTGGGCACCTCTGGAACATGGTTAAAATATTGAAGCGAAACTTCTTCATTTGCACCAGCAGCAAAAGTCTAATTATGATAAGTGGCTGCAAGTAGTTGACGATGGCTGAAGCAAAAACAGAATGCCGGACGAAGGCAGTGAAAGTCGTACCAACTGAAGACCTGCTGCGGATACGACAACAAAACTTTTTCAATTATAAACATTAAATAGCCACAAGCACTTTGCAATAAATTCCTCCTGCAAATGAGTAGCGAACAATGTTACACTTAATGAAACTCCCCCAAGTCAGAGCAAAAGCAGGAAAGCAGCTTATGAATCTGTTTGTGGGGCTCTAAAGGCAACAATCCATTATTTTTCACCAGGACAACTCAACGACATCGAAGAACAAATTGTTTGCAAATTGAATGTAGTTGCAGCGAATGCTAAAATTGGCATAGATTTTCTGATATTCTGCCTAAGTGGACTCACCCGAGCGAAAACGACTTAACATTTCAAGCATTTGTGTGTGCATAACTCATTCAGCGGCGTTTAAAATATGTAACTGTTAGACTTAGCAATTTTTACGCTGCGTCAAATGCAGTGCTGTATTTGCTCTATTTCTGTAAGAATTACGTTACAGTTTCTGTCTAGTTTTTTGGTTGACGAGGCAGGCAGTCGCATACGCACGGCGAATTGCTCAACGTCTGAAATCACAGACGCCAACCGAGCAAATGGTTGTGCGTTTGCATTATGACCGAAACGCAGTCTGGCCTTCTTCTTCAGTTATATGAAAGTGACAGCTGACAACTAACGTAACTAGAGACCCGGGCCGCGACAAAGTTTTTGTACTCTTAAAAAATGTTATTTAGTAACCTTCCTTTGCCGGATGTGGCGTAGAGGTAAAGTGTGGCAACGGCGTGATTCGATTTCCGTTTTCAAAACATCTCATGAAATTAGGTCGAAAGTTAAAGTCGACTCTGTTTGACTTTAAAGGTGATGTTCCCGAAATTAGTTACTCATATTCCAAGTGATTGCTTAATATAGCTTTTTAGTAAAAATGGTTTTCTGATTTTATATGGTTCTCCAAAATGTATCTCCAAAATTATATTGAGCTATCAAGCTCTAGCCACAAGAGTATTCAGATACTAAACCAATCAATTAGTCTTACTTTTTGTCTATGGGCCCAGTTCCGGATTTCGAGTCGATTTTCGTGTAAGCGTTAACGTTTTGCATCCAAATTAAATAACATTATATAGAAGTTGAACAATATGCCTACGGTTACTAGATCTGGTATAATAAAACTCGAATTCGTTTCAGCAACTGAAATCGATTGCTCAATGCCAAGTGAATTCAATTCGAAAGAAAATTACGACGAGATCTAGTAACCACAGATTGTCTTGTTACTTGCAAACAAATTCATACAACTTGAACGCGAAACATTAACGTTTACACGAAAATCGAGTCGAAAACCGGAACAGACCTGTATATCTTATATATATCCAATTAAAAAGAGAAAAAAGCTTATAATATAAAATTTCTTTCACATCTTGCCTTTCCTTGATAAGGTCACCGTGTCATATTCTTTTGCCAACTAATTTAGGCAATCAAGCCAAAGTACTTTATTTGCTTAGCAAGGAGTGCCTGGTGCCTGGCATACGATTTCACTCGGCGACTAACAACCTTCATTAATTAGTGTTAGATGTTATAATGAACCAACTAATCTGTTGTCCAGTCGGACAGCGACAACATCCCTGCAAAAAACCAAGTAGGACGAATGCCTGTCAGTTAAGAGCTAGGCGTGACAACTGGTTCAACATGTCCACACGCCTCTGAATGGAATGCAAATAGAAAGAAACTAAATACTTACCAAGTTTAAGTGGAGATTTGATTAGCACAGAACAATAACAAAGCTATAATGATGCTGATGACGTAGCTTTCTGTTCTAACGACTGCAATGGGCTATCTATTTCTCAGCAGGAAAAGATGCGAGAGATGATTCATCTAAGATTTGTGCATGCTGTTGATCATTTGTATTAGTTACCAATTAAAGAGTGCATTATATCGATGAGATAGTAGACTGAGCCATTTAAAATCAAATTAATGTAACAGACGACGCATCACCAATCAAATGCTTTTTTTTTGTAAACTGCATCCCTTTTGAGCTCCAATTTAATGAATTCGCTTTTGAAATGCTGCCAAAAACATACAAAATTATTTAAACGGCCACCAACTGACCGAGAACTGCAACAACAAGCCGAAAACCATCTGTGCGGACATTCATTTATTTTCGTACAAAAGTTAATTTATCTACGAGGGCTGCTTTTGGCGGAATGGCTACTTTCTCCAACGTATTAACGTGCGTAATTCGATCATAGACACAAAACAAAAAAAAAAACAAGTAAAAAAGTCGGTCAAAAAAATCGACTGGCTGGGCTCTAGATCAATCGAGATAGAACTTATAAAATTTTTTACATAAGGTAAGAACGAAACCTTTGAAAATCGAATATCAGTCGTCAATATTGTTGAAATATGGACTAACATTCTTGGATTAAGTACTTTCCGTACTTCAGTAAGCTAAATCTTTTAAGAAAATCGCGTTCTTAGTTGAGGTGCTAAATATTTTGGAAAATTTTTAATGGAAGCTTTCAAACTTGTGTAACGGAAAAGGCGAAGTACTTTTAAATGAATTTGGTCTTAAAATTCACAGCTGGCTCTAAAATCTTATTGAATGATGGTAGATTTCTGACCTACAGTAATAACATCTTGGTTTTTGGTAAACTTATGGCCCAGCCTTCTTTGATTCAATAAAGAGACCTCATTTACAGAACAGAATGGCTGGCCTAGCAAAGTAGTGTTGGAAAATGTTCACAAAAAATATTAAAACGGGGAAGTACCGACTATTAAAAGCTTAAGTTTAAAGTTTGGTGCCTTTACCTTGCACAGTTTTTTTGGTCGATTTTAATAGAGAACGCTTGTTATTGATTTGCAAACATGGACAAAATTGGTCATCGTTATGTGATACAATAAAAGGTCTTAGTCCAACCAATATTAAAAAGGAACAGGATAGGTAGAACCTCTTTTACAACAAAAAAATATTGGGTGGCTGAGTTTAAGCGAGGTCGTTTGAGCTGCGAAGATGAACATCGTAATAGGCGTCCCAATGAGGTGACAACTTCAGAAATGGTGACCGGCGATTAAAAGTTCGTGAGTTAGCTGAATGTGTAGGCATTTCAAAAAGTGCTGTACATCGCATATTGACCGAAAAACTGGCCATGAAAAAGTTATGCTCAAGATGGGTGCCGCGTTTGCTGTTCCATCATGACAATGCGCCGGTTCACACCTCTGCCGTTGCAATGGCTAAAATTAATGAATTAAAATTTGAATTGCTACCACACGCCCCTTATTCGCCAGACTTAGCTCCCTCTGATTATTTCTTATTTCCAAAGTTGAAAAAATGGCTCGGAGGAAAAAGATTTTTCAACAATGAAGAGGTGGAGTCCGAGGTTAATGCCTATTTTGAAGAGCTTCACAGTTCTTATTATAAAAAGGTATCGAAGCTATTGAACAGCGCTGGGAAAAGTGTATCGACCTAAAAGGATCCTATGTTGAAAAAGTAAAAAAATGAATAAATTTTTGTGTTTTAGTAGTTAGGTCGGCTATATCTGGGACCGCTCTCGTAGCTTTAGAATTTTATAGGCTTAAGCCAAGAACAATCTGTTCTTGTTTAATGTACTCCTATTTTGTTTAAAGAACGACTTTAAGAAATATTGGACTTCAGCAAAGAGTGTAATGTATTTATTTGAAGAGTTTATCGGAAAAATACGAAGATCAGTGAGATTTAAGAAAAGTTCGAAATGTACTTTTTGTAAAATCTTAAGTCAATTATTTCGGGACTGAACAAATCATACTTGAAATTAGAATTTTTAACTTGTGTTCTCGTAGTTACGGTACTATTGACTCCACACAGAGAAAATCCGTTCTAAATGTACCAAAAACGTGACGATTTGGTGACAATTGTCTGCTAAGCCGGCTTTTTCTCAATTCATGAACATACGTTCACATTATGCCATGATCAATTTTTTTTTGTCACTCATAATCGATATGGGCTTGTTTCAAGAACATTATGTGCTTGGTTCATGAACATTTTGGGCTTGTTTCAAGAACATTTTGTGCTCGAAAAAAAACAAAAATTGATCATGCATTGTGTGGGAGGGGTGGGGGGTCACGCCAACCGGCCCAAACTCACCACCGCCCCCCCACTTCCACTTACCTTACTTACCTTGTCTGGGATTTCAACTCAGGACCTCCACACTCTACACGAGTGACGGACATCTTATCGTCTATATTGTCTATATTTTTTCAATATTTTTTACAATGCACTTTGGTCCCAAACTCGATTTTTTTCGTCAAAATAAATCAAATTGAATGGACATTAATTTTGCTTTTCTTGCTTTCACGCCAATTAAAATCTCTCAGAGGACTTTAATTATTAAAATTTTACAATATTAACTTTTTTCATAAACATCTTTTCTGTTTTCATCACAACCGTTTAATTTTTATGATCGGAAAAAACAGACCAAAATCATGACCATTTGGTGACGATTTTTTAACGTCATATATTTTAATGTGCGTGTGCACCTAACTTCAGAACAAAGTTCTTGGTCTTTTCTCAGGGAATCTGCAAATGTGTGTGATCAGAATATAATTTGGTGTGCTGCGGCTGCGAACTTTCTTTTGCTCAGAATTTGACTGCAAAATCGATAAAAAGCTGACTACTTAATATTTATAGAAAGAAGAACCCATTTATTTTCAAATGTTTGGGAGATACACCTGTACCTCTCTTAACGACCGTCCCGCTTAAACCGTAAAAAAAGCCGGACGAATTTTAAGCCTAAATATAGGGGAAAGTTAACTTCGGCTCGGCCGAAGTTTTGTATACCCTTGCAGCTTCCATTGAAAACAAAAAAAGCTTTTCTAACTAAGACTACTGTTTGGACCTTACTTTTCTATGGGATCTATACTATATACATAGATGTCTCATTTCGACCCAACACTGTTAATTACGAAATTTGGAGGCGATCCCATTTAAAACAAAAAAGTTTTTCTCACTAGAATTCACTAGATTTTGATAAAACTTTATAGAAATGTGTTAAAGTAAATTAAATAAGAATATGCCAATGATAAGGACGTTTTCATTAAAAACAAAAAAGTTTATCTCACTAGAACTAGTTTTTCGACCGATCGTTCCTATAGGAGCTATATGCTATAGTCATCCGATTTCAACCAAACTTTGTAGAATTGTGTAAAAGTATTTAAAATAAGTGTATGTCAATGATAAGTACGTTTCATAAAAAACCAAAGAATTTTTCTCACTAGAATAAGTTTTTTGACCGATCGTTCCTATGACAGCTATATGCTATAGTCATCCGATCCGGCCGGTGCCTACAAATATGCAGCGTATTTGTACCAAAAGACTTCGTGGAAAGTTTGGTGAGGAAATCGGACATCTATTTAGTACAGCTGTCATAGAAAAGTAGAGTCAGAAAAGTAGTGTGTGCGTCACTTAAAAGAAGAGTGTTCGATACTCGATACATGCTCCGCTATCATGATAAGTACGTTCAATGGAGTATCCTCTCGAGCTATCTCTGGAGTTCAGCTGATGACCTAAATAAACCTAAGCTGGAGTGATTCAAGAATGATGAAATTTCGTTTCGCCCAATTTTTTCATTTTTCTTAGTGTAAGTTCACCAAAAACTTTTTACGCTTTCTGGAATATTGGAATTTTCAGGATTAATAGAAAACGAGGGGAGTGAACTACCGGTATTTAGCCTATCCTTTTCATCTCATGTCCCGAGTGGAGTAATCAGAAATCATTCTGTGTGCCATTTTTTAAAGTTCCAAATTGAGCATAAACATATTGACATCGGTTCAAATAAGAAGCACAAAAAAACTTTCAGTTGATCAGTTGAGGACCGAATCCTAAAACTAAACAGACAGCCTTCGCATTTCTGCATCAAACAGCGGACGCGAGTCCCGCCGAGGGTGGCATTTCTGTTTTTGTCATCGCAAATGATTTGGCAAATAATTTTGTGTTTCGTTTAATCAATGTACAAAAACAAAAAAGCGCAACATCTACAACAACCGCAAAGCGCAGCATGGACGTAGCTACTGAATACGGAATTTATGTTCATACATACATACAAATGCGTCCCATTGAATGGACACACATAAATTTATATAGAGAATTGTTCTTACAAAACAATACATATGTAAACATAAATGTGTGTACGAGTATGTGCACAACATGTGTAAAATATGGGTTAAAATATAGACAAAATACGGTCGAAATGCAATAAAAATGTACTCTAAAAAATTGAATTTCCCGCTAGCGAACTATTTTTGGGCGAATTATGGTTTTTTTTGGTCAGCTTGAAATATACATATCTACGAGTATGTACATTGTATATAAATAAATGTATTTTAAATGCAATAAAAAACAGCGAAAAATTCACTGCCATCTGCCGAAGTGTGGATACGCTGGAATTTGTGGACAACAAATGGAAAGAAAGACTCTCGTCTTTCCCTGGCTAAACTTGATATTGGGTTTGCTTAGGTCTTCTAGTTTTGAAAATTAGCTTTTATTGGTACCTCCTCTGCGTCTATCAGTTTCAAGTCCCCTTTTATAAAGTTTTTTGGACGCTACCAACCAAATTTATGTACCCAGTGCAAGGGTATGGGGAAAGTAGGCTACTCTAGGGGAGGACATAAATTTAAAGAATGGTTAAATTGCGCTTTTCCAAACAATTTGCAGCGGAATAAATTGGCAGTCGTATTTCATATTTTCATATAAATCCACGCATGTATGCATATGTGTATGTACGTGGCTTATTTATTGGTTCGTTGACTGACGGCTACTAGCCTTCAATTTATATGTCAGGTGCAAGGCGCAAATTGATTAAATCCGACACGCAAATCAGATTTCCGGTCATCAGTGTCGGGATTGACACTGGCCATGCCACAAAAAAGAGCCAACCGACAGCTGGATGTTGTGGAGAAGGCACCAGTGCATGTGTATTTCAAAGGTGAAAATTTGACGCACGTTCTTGTTGCTTAATAAAAGTGCAGATGTGTGTGTGTCCAGTGGTCAGTGTATATGTATATGCTCAATTGGGTAAAATCCTGCCATCATAATAAGCTGCTTATTGCCCATCTGTCATATATTAGGGCAATAAAACGTTCACATTCCTACCACTAATCCCTACCTATATTAACGAGGATTAAGGATAAGATGTCAGCCCCTGGGACTTTCCCCAGATTAAACCTTTGAACTGTTCTACTACCTGAATATGCATACACGTACGCCTACTTTACCTGCAACTTAGAGAATCCTTTACCTGTCGCGTATAAATAACACTACGAAACCAGAAGAAAGCATAGTCTGCTCTAAGCACTCGAACCTATCAAGTACCAGTACAACTTCTCTTTTAAAGAATTCAATATGCAAATTGCTGAGCATTCCTCTTACTCCGAATCGCTGGCCATGGCAGAAGCAATCACCAATCCCATAGTGCAGCCTTCAAGCGATGAGACGAGCACAAGCGGTAGTTCCAAGAGCAGCGGTGATAACGCTGCTAATGAAACATCATCGAAGGAAGTATCTGTGACTCAATTGCCGAACCTCGCTTCAAGCTGGGCCACATTTCTGAAGAATATCACCAACGAGCGAAAACTGCGTGCCGAACGACTTAGCCGCCAATCTGAGGATGTTGTGCAGTTCATAAATCGTTTTCCACTTTTGGAAGTATCTTAAATTTAATACTATACCTTGCGATACTTTTTCATAATTTTGTAAAAAAAAAAATTCCTTATTAATTAAAATAAAACATTCAATGAACTTTTACTAAACAACTATGCGACTTAAACATTTTTAATGGTACCTATGTACATGGGATGGCGCTTTTAAAGATGTTTTAACCATCTGTTGAAAATGTGAACAGTGAACTTGCCTTTGGCAACTGAGAAAACATTTGTATAATATAAGTCTAATCTATCTCGTTATTTACACGACAGAGAAAACTTCGCGAAGAAGAAGTTATAGCTTCTACAAAATATTCTTAAATTTTGCTTTATCGTGTAAGTCCCTACTATAATTTTGCCGTTAATACAGCAAGTCCAATCATCTTTTCTTTGCTGACTCCGAAATACTTTAGCACCGACTGAAATTCTCCCGACGCGACGACTCTGCTCACATTGCCGAACACTGTTTTCAATGCCATCAGACGGTTTTGTGGGAAATATGCCATTCGACTCAAAAAGAGACCAATCAACTTTTGAGTTTGAAACTATTTTATAGAAACTATTTAAACAATTAAATTATTGCTCAGACCGCCAATTGATAAAAAAACTACTTATAGTCAAACAGAATTTATTGAGATTCTAGGCGTGCATGGCTACGACCTCTTTTGCATAATCAATCATAATTATGGTAATCAAATCTCAAATATATTTTTGTAAAATTTTTGATATTTTTCTTAGTCTGTCCTGTCTCCGAGCTTCTGCTTCCACTGCTGTCTCAGCAGCTATCTGGGATGCGAAGTGTTTAGCAAACTGATGACTTCGCACAGTGGCGCCCGTAGAACAAACGAGGTTAAAAAATCAAAAATTCATGTACGCCTACGAAATATTGAACAAACCCATCTTATGGAAAATTGTTTAACGATTTCAAATATATATCAAATCAGATTTTTAGTTTAAAAGATATAAGCCTTCAAAGTTTACACATTACCCAGTGATAGTTGTAAAAACGAAAAGACATCACCAAACTCGACGAATCCCCCTATTTCAGGTCCTAGGAATCGAACTACATCATTACTTTTTTGAGTTACCACGAGACCTTCAAACGATTTTTTTTTTAAGTTTTTTACCAATTCCGTCGAGTTTGGTCGTGACAAAATGTGTGGTTCCCTTAAAAATGGCAAACTTGAGAACAATAAAAAAAAAATTGAATGCACTGAGCATTTTTGTATTTTGCTGCTGCAGTAGCAGCTAAAAGCAGCGCTGCTACTGCGCTGCTGCAGCAAACTTTGCTTTTTTCAAAGCTTGAGTATCGTTCATCCGAATCTTACGATTTCTTTGGCGGATCGCTTTATAATCTTGATTACTACATATGTCAAGAAGGAATGAACCTTCTATCTATAAAGTTGTGGGAGATATGAAAGTTTTTCCGATTTGCGGAAAAATCTGCCTGCAAGTATAAGAAGCATAAGTCCCATACATGTCAAACCTCCATCACTTACCATCTCTGAGATCTGTTGGCAATATGGCTAGGACACGGCTAGAGCGACTCAGTTGTTGATGCTGATCAAGAATATATTTACTTTATCCTTTATGCATCCTTCTGGCTGTTACATACTTTTGCAAAAACTTGTTATATTTTTTTTTGTTTTTTGGTAATAATATTAAAACATTAACAAAAAACTTAAAAAGATTGAAACAAAATTTTTATGTGACCATAAAATTGATTTTTTTTTACAAATTTTAACTTTGATAACCCATAAGACAGCATATAGAAGGCGTAGCACCTTTTACAAACACTGTTTTCATAGGTCGAACAATTATCTACCAAATGCTATTTAAATTATTCGGTTCAAAATCTTATTTATCTTATTTGGTTCAAAAGTTATGAGTTTTCCAACAAAAAATCTGAAATGGCCCCACTGAGCGTTGCTTGATCACCTGCTTCGGCGTTTTTGCAGATCACAACCTGGCCTGCCGCTAATCTTGTTCATCGCGCAGTGCTTGAAATTGTTCCAAAGTCCGGAGAGGCACGCTGGAATGCGATGCTATCTGCAGCAATTACTGCCGTAGATTATTGGGCTGTTCGGACGTTTCGACTGCTCTCCTTTTCGCTTGACGGTATACCTTTTGCTTTTGTTGAGGTGCGATTATTAAAACATAATCGGGGTGACACAAAAACCTCTTCCAACCACATTCCAACTGAAAACCAATTCTTAGGTGCCACAGAAAACTCTCGTGTTTTGTTAGGAGATTTTGGCGAACTAACCAATATACAAACCAACCCAAATCGACTTCACGAAACTTCGCGACTTAGCACTGTTTTTGTAGTTGGACCATAATCTTATACACACCATTTAACTCGACTTTTAATAAGAAAACGAAATCTCTCGAAGTTCTGTGGCACCGACGGATTTTTTGAGAGATTTGCAAACCAACCAACGGCAAAATCTTTAGAGATTTCTGAGTCACCCCGAATAATTATTTTAATTTCTTAAAACTTTTCCTAGACTTTAAAAAATACTAAAGTAAAAGTAAAATGGCTTGTCAAGTTTACATAGCCCCAAAGGGCCAAAGCCGAGCCTCTCTCAATCTCTTGGCTCGTGCGCTTCTAATTTTAGCACAAGAGAAAAGGGACCTATAGTTTAACGCCGAATCCGAACGGCAGTTTGAGAAGCTTTTAATGGCTAATTACTACCAAGCTGGCGCCAACAGCAAAGAGGTGTGGCCGGGTGCAAAGTTTATTCAAAGAAAATATCTTTTCATTAGATGTTCCGAGGCGGGATCGAACCCACGACGCTCACTAGCCGCTGAGCCACCCGGCCACTTTAAAAAATAAATTTCATAAATTTGTGAAAATCTTTTTTTAATTCTTTTGCTCATAGAATTCAAGCAACCAAGCCGACTTAAAAGCAATGGAATATCAATTACTTCTAGATTCATTTCTTGGTGGATTTCATGTTACTTTTCGAAATTGAAATATAGGTTATAAAGTATGTAGGGTCACTAGGGTGAAAGCCGAGAAGGTTTCATGAGACACGCCTTCTAAATGATTGCTTGACAGGTGTACATAATAAATTAAAAAATAGTGGAAAGTTAACTTCGGCTTGGCCGAAGTTTTGTATACCCTTGCAGCTTCCATTGAAAACAAAAAAGCTTTTCTAAGACTACTTTTTGGACATTACTTTTCTAGGGGATCTATACTATAAAGATGTCTGATTTCGATTAAACTTGGTGAAATCATGGAAAAGCATAATACACTGTTAATTACGAAATTTGGAGGCAATCCGATTTAAAACAAAAAGTTTTTCTCACTAGAATTTGTTTTTCGACCGATCATTCATACTGCAGCTATATGCTATAGTCATCCGATTTTGATAAAACTTTGTAGAAATGTGTCCAAAGTATATACAATAAGTGTACGCCAATAAAAAGTACGTTTTCATTAAAAACAAAAAAGTTTTCCTCACTCGAACAAGTTTTCGACCGATCGTTCCTATGGGAGCTACATGCTATAGTCATCCGATTTCGACCAAACTTTGTAGAATTGTGTAGAAGTATATAAATTAAGAGTATGCCAATGATAAGGACGTTTTCATTAAAAACAAAAAAGTTTTTCTCACTAGAACTAGTTTTTCAACCGATCGTTCCTATGGCAGCTATATGCTATAGTCATCCGATTTCGACCAAACTTTGTAGAATTGTGCAGAAGTATATAAATTAAGTGTATGCCAATAAAAAGGACGTTTTAATTAAAAACAAAAAAGTTTTTCTCACTAGAACTAGTTTTTCGACCGATCGTTCCTATGGCAGCTATATGCTATAGTCATCCGATTTCGACCAAACTTAGTGAAATCATGGGAAAGGATAGTAAACTAAGAAATACGTAGTTTGGAGGCGTTTCCATTAAAAACAAGAAAGTCTTTCTCTTTAAGACTAGTTTTTCAACCGATCGTTCCTATGGCAGCTATATGCTATAGTCATCCGATCCGGCCGGTTCCGACAAATGTGCAGCGTATTTGTACCAAAAGACTTCGTGCAAAGTTTGGTGAGGATAGCTTTAAAACTGACGGAGGAGATAGCATAGAAACAGACGGACAGACTGACAGACGGACAGAAGGACAGACGGACAGACGGACAAAGCTAAATCAACTCAGCTCGTCGTGCTGATCAAGAATATATATACTTTATGTGGTCCGAGATGCTTCCTTCTTTGCGTTACAAACATCCGGATAATTTTATAACACCCTCTGCAAGGGTATAAAAATCAGAAAATTCTAATATGAGCTTTTACTTCTGCGCATGGGCTTCAAAGTTTCAAAAAACATTACGTAAACGACACGTTTGCCTCATCGAAATTCCGTTAACGCATTCTCCGTATCTTTTAAAAAGTTGCCAAATTTGAATTTATTCGATCAACAAATCTTTATGGGTTCACTTAGGCCTAATTTTGACGGTGCGAGCTCGTTTCCTCTGAAGTGGTGCGAATTATATACGCTGTTACTTGGGACAATATTTTTAAGCCTGCCCATATTTGTAAGTACGACTAACGGGCTCGCAGGTTGGAGTCCGCATGATCCTTACTACTGTCGGGTCACGCAGACAAAATAACATGGACATAAATTGTTAATTAGTCTCCTGGTGCAATTCAACGTAGCTAAAATGCCTTGGATTGTTCTGCTTCTTGCCTACGGTGACGCTAAGACATAAACATACACAAACACACACACATATTGTCAAGCTGTAGGCGGCAGAATCTGTGCAGATCGCATTCTTTCGCCTTATGCATATCCATATTCCTTTATCGCTTGCATTTGGCTAACTAGAACTCTAAGCAAACTCATTGCTAATTGCTTATTGTAAGTTGCTGAATACACTCGGTAGTTCAGTTGACTAGCAGACAGTTGTTCTCGACTTCACACGCAATCACTCCCTTTCTTTAACTCGCTTCGCCACGGACTATGTCCCAAATCTCGCTTATTTTGCATTAAATAAAACCCTTAAAATATTTTGAGTACTTGTACTTCTGTACTTTGTATATACCTATATATTGAACTATTCTGTGCTAAATAAACTAACTAAAGCTTCTTAGTCGAACATTAAGACACATGTACATGCTTCGTTGCCAAATTTCGTGACCTCTTTATTAGGAAATAAAGTGGAATAATTTGCATAAAATATAGCTTGGGAAATTGCTAGTATAAAATTGGGTTCCATTACTTAATGGGTGGTTCAAATTCATAGCAATTTTTTAAGCGCCGGTGTGATGAGCCGATGTATGTAAAGTTCGGATTGCACGCTCCAACCGAAATCTCAAAAAAAAATTTGTTAACAAAATATTTTTATTAAAGACTTAATAATAAAATGAACGAGTTCCAAACCTTTGTTGAATTTATCACCTTCTTTTCGAACATCTGAGTATGAATACGAAAATATGAGAGTGTGTGTGTACATTTATCGTAATCTGTGCCAGCCTTGACTAAGCCCATAAAGCCTTTGCTCTGGGTCTCAAGGTATTTATCACCTTTATTAATCGCATTTTGTGGGGCGAAAACAAATTTATGAAATGCGCATTTTAACTCATATAAATGGTTACGCCTAACCCAACCCCCTCCTCTTTCCCTCGCATTCCCTGGCCTGCATTGGCTTAGGCTGCGGCCACGGAAACTTCCCAAAAGCGCAGATAGATAAAGGCAACCTACACTTGCGTATATGCCATTTAAGCCCTCATTAAGTCAGAAAAGTTCCTCAAATATTTTAACTATTTAACGACGCCATAAGCGGCTGGCTGCCTGAGTCCTGATGGAAATTATGCAGCCTGCGCTTGGCCTGGTGCTTAAACTTGCTCCTTTGCCGGGTTCACACCACATGCCTCCTCATGAGTGAGCAAAGTGGAATCTAGCAGCCATGGGGGAGTCCCCGTTAGACACGGGCCTAGCATAGGCATGCCCTCTGCTGGGAGGCTCTTTAAGGCATTATCGTCCCAGTCAAACTGCTATCATTATGCTAATCACTTCGATGCCGCCCAGCTCGCGGCAGTCCAGAGTCGAACTGGAAGTTATTGCTTATGGGAATTGCCCTCACCTTTGCCGCCCTTTAAGTTATATTCAATCGGTTGCCACTGGCTAATGGCATCACATCCGCCTCTGACCGCTACCGCATCGACATCACACTTCAAGACCCTTAGCAGGCGGATGGGGTTGGGGTTGCGGAATTGCTTTTGCCATTGCAATGCGCCTTTAAAATTCCATGACCCTAATTTTTCGGAAGCAGTTGCAACATTTGAAAAACTGCAATTAGGCTGTAGAACGTTCGGTCGCGGGTGACTCTGGGGTGGTTCTGCTTTTGGGTTAAGCACATGTTACAGTTGCAGGCACGCTGTCACCTTCAGTGAGCAGCGCGCGGTCGCGGACGGACCAGTGAAATGAGACTCCACTCGGTAGCCCCGGCAACTGAATCCGCTCAACTGCAGGTGCAGCTTCCTCTAGCTTTGGCGTGTGCATAAAGGTGTAAGTATGTGTATTCGTGTGTGTCGTTGTATGTGCTTATGCTTTGCTTTGCTCCCATATACGTAAACATATACGTCTGCCTGCCTGGTAAATAAGTATAATTGCAACACTTTGTGGACGCGTTTGAAGTGACAAGAATTTTGACACCGTTTCGCTCTAAGGACGCATTTGTTTGCATCCTTAATTTAATTTGTCTGCGCCAACGAAGTTCTTAATTAAATTCGCCTCGTTTTTGAACTGAAGGCAACTTGAAATTGGCTGCTTGTAAGTCTGAATTGAATTCGACTTCAAGCTCTTTACACTTAGCCCTGAGTTTCTGCACCTGTTGAAAGCCCTCCAAAGATTAGAATTGCTTTCAAAAGAAATTTTTGACATCATTTTATCAAGTTTAAGTGCTGGAGAATAAAGGGGGTGCGGTCACACTTTCTGAGTGCACCCAAGAATTTTCCTATATTTTGCACTTGCTAAACTGTCAGCTTTAACTATTGGGGGAAGCTTAACATCGAAATAACACCAAAGAGCAAGGGTCGAACTCCAACCAATCTCTAGGCTAGTGCTTCTAATGTTTTACATAAGACAGTTTAAAGCCGAATCTGAGAGGCAAAATTTAGGAAGCTTTTTCATGGCTATGTAGTTACATCCAACCTGGCGCCAATAGCAAGATAAGATGACCGGTTTTTTTACAAAAAGAACTTTTTGATTAGATATCCAGAGGCGGCATCAAACCCACGACTTCTTGCACAGCAGGCACACACACTACTCGCAGCGCACCGCAGCACACCCAGACACCGTCGGTATAATCAGGTGTTTCTTCCGCATTGCTTTCCAATGGGTAAGCACGAAAAGCTTAGTATGACGGAGGACAGGCCCAGTAGTCTAGTCTCAATTTTCGTATAGCATCCAGAAAGCCATTTTTATACTCAGTACCAGAGGTACACAGAATATATTAAGTTTGTGCAAACATGTCCGCCTGTCAGTATGAACAAACCATTAAGAAAGTCGGTCAAGCCCGACTATAACATAATATGTACCTGTAAAGTGCTGCCCATCACCGATACCATAATTTATTGTTTTCCTTATAACTCGACTTTTGTTCATCCGATCTTTACCAACCCTTTGGCAGATCGATAAAGAATCCCAGCTACTAAATTTGTCTAGAAGGTAATTCTAACAATAAAAATGCCGAAAATATTACTTATTTCCAAATTGCGGGGGCGTGAGGGGGCGTGGCCAAAATTGAAAATAAACTTGATCCGCCTGCAAATTGAAGAAGTTTTTGGTCTATACACATCGAACCTCTATCTCTTACCATCTCTGAGATCTCTTTGCTTATACAGACAGATGGACATACTTTTGCACAAACTAAATATACTCAATGTACCCCTTGTACAGAGTATAAAAATCAATAATGTCGATTGAATAAGCATTTTCTTTAAATAAAACTTAAACTATATTCTTACCGAGTCTAAGTGACGCTAACCCGAAACCCCGTTCAGAAAATAAGTTGCCGTCAACTCAAAATATGAGTAAGACTTTCCCATATATATTGAGAAATGTTTGAAACGTGATCGAAATAAGCACAATTTCACTCAGCCAACACACAGAAAGTTATAAGTACATATATAGCCATTTGGACGTGTAGCTACAAAAGCGTGCGGTGGTGCAATGCGCCGTAACATTAGGGGTTCGTAGTTTGAAAAAAGTTTCGACTTCAATTTCCAGAAAAGTCCGACAAAATGTTTCTTTGCTTTTGTGAAAGAGCAAGTCAAATGGTGGATCATTGGAGCTGTTGTACATTGACATCCCTGTTCTCCTAATAATTGAGATAGGGTGGCCGCATAATTAAAAATAGCTATAACTATATTTCCTTCCGTATTGAAAAATTACTATTTCGATTAAAATATTTTGTTGCAAAAAAAAAAAAAAAAATTTCTAATATCGCTATTCCGATATTTTTAGAATTTAGGCAGTTTGACTTGTATAAAAAACTACATTCTGACTGGGTTTAAAATATTGAGGTATCAATATTAGAAATATCGACTTAATGCATTTTTATAAGTTTACCAAAAAATATGTGTTTTATTCAAGACTGAGAGCCGGTTGGCCGGGTGTGGCTCAACGGCTAGTGTGTGCGCCCGCTGTGCAAGAGGTCGTGGGTTCGATCCCATGACAATATTTTCCTTTGAAAAACTTATACACCTGGTCAGCATCACTAGAGGTCGTGGGTTCGATCCCATGACAATATTTTCCTTTGAAAAACTTACACACCTGGACCTCACTGCTTGGTTTTGGCATGAAAGCTTCTAACTGCCATCATTCGCTTAAACAGCCCCCTCGGAAATTAAAGCACACAGCCAGTTGGGAGCGCTCAGCTTTGGCCCTTTGGGATGTGGCAAGTCAAATTTGATTATTTAAGCCGGTTCGGCTCAGGTTTTTCGGGTTCTTCGAATCTAACCATGAACCGAACCTTTTACATATTTAACCTCCTGAACCTGAACCCAAAGTGGACCAACAGTATATAAAAAAAAAAAACGAGTGCGTAAGCTAAAGCCCTGCTCGTCTTTTATGTACCCTTACTTTAGGGCACTTAGTGTTTAATAGACTTTCTGGTAATATGGTAATAAACAGAGCATTAGCGTTAATGGTATTAACATTATGTAAGCACACTGTGCATTCCCATCATTATAAGAATTAAAGAGATAGTATATTGGCTAAATAAATTTTGTTGTTTAAGCTTATTTTGTATTTATTGGATCTTCTCTTAATGAGAAACTATTTTATAAACCATCCTCTGTTGGAGATAGTTTGTGTTCTGCGGCCCTTCAAGTCAGTCGATGGGTTGGTAGGTCATTTCTCCGGAGACGAGAATGCGTTGTTAACATGGAAAGAGATTCTGCAAGTTGGTTTGGGTGGGTAAGAAGCTTCTCAGAATATTTTTGTTTAAGTTGCTCTATTTCAGTTTCTACCAATGGGATGCTGAGGTCGTTGTGGATACACTCATTGCGAATGTACCATGGCGCGCCAGTGATGGTTCTAAGAATTCTTGATTGTGATCTTTAGAGGAAGTCCACACTGCTCGCACAGGCATTTCCCCATAACTGAGAGCCGTACGTCCAGACAGGCTTTATGATGCTTTTGTACAGTAGGATTTTAAGTGAAGGCTGTTAGCCTTTAGCTTGATTTGAAGTTTTGTCGACTCTATGTGTTTGCGCCATGTGAGCCTTCTATCGAGGTGCACACCTAGGAATACAACATCGTTTTATTGTGGGATCAGGGTTGCATTTAATGATAGCTGGGGACAGGTGCTTCTGTTGAGTGCTAACGTCACATGTTTACTTTTATGTTCCTTTTGCTCGTTGAATTTTACCGCCGAGTCCGAACGGCAGTTTGATAAGCTTTTTCATGGCTAATTACTACAAAGCTGGCGCCAACAGCAGAGAGGGGTGACCGGGTGTGTAAGTTTATTCAAAGAAAAAACTTTTTATTAGATGTTCCGAGGCTGGATCGAACCCACAACCCTTTTGCACAGCGATCGAGCACACTAGCCGCTTAGCCACCCAGCCACCACATACTATTTGTATATTCTTGAAAAGCACTACCAGCCGTGTCGATTTAGCTGTCTTTCCGTCTCTCTTTCCCTATAAGCAAACATAAATCAAAAACATAAACTCTTTATAAATGCAGGCAGACCAAGATTATTATCAAGATCTTACATCCCCCTGACTCCCTTGCAATTTGAAAAAAAACTTCTTTCCTCCCAAATACGAGTCCGCATTTTTAATCTATCTTTTGTCAAGGTTTTTTTACGACAGTTTGGATACAATTTTCGATGATTTTCCGTGCACTGCAACACCGATTGTTCCTGATTCTTTTTTTTTTTGTGATCTTCCCTCTATAATCCTCAACAAATATTCAAGCTCGTTCGGCAATATCATTAACAACAAATGTTTCGCTTAGGCAACCCTCAAAGATTTGTTCCCAGCTTCTGAACAGTTCTTTCGTCCTATTTTTTTTTTTTTTTTTAAATGGCTTCTCAAGTTGACACAGCCCCAAAGGGCCAAAGCCGAACTTCTCTCAAATCTCTTGGCTTGTGCGCTTCTAATTTTCGCGCAAGAGAAGGGACCTACTGCTTAACGCCGAATCCGAACAGCAGTTTGAGAAGCTTTGCATGGCTAATTACTACAAAGCTGGCGTCAACAGCAGAGAGGGGTGACCGGGTGTAAAGTTTATTCAAAGAAAAAACTTTTCGTTAGATGTTCCGAGACTGGATCGAACCCACAACCTTTTGCACAGCGGTCGCGCACACTAGCCGCTGAGCCACCCGGCCACACATCGTTTTATTACAATTCTTTTTTAAATAAACATACTCCTGGTATAGTTTAATAATATCCATTCGCACATGTTGAATGGGTCTTATAGGAATTTGGGCTTACTCTCATGCTGTTTCCAATTGGCAAGCCACTACGCTCGCACTTTTCTTGACCGAAAGTTTTGTGCATCTTGTGCCGTATAAAAATGCAGATAGCACACACCTTTTCGTTGGCAAGGAACACCTACTATGGAAAAGTGGTTTCAATAAGACGACAAAAAACACTGAAGTCTCTTCTGCCATATTTACAAAAAATGTAGTTGCCCTTTTGAATTTCAGAAAATGACAACAATTGAAATGAACACAAGTTTTCTTTGTAAAAATTTGTATCTGTTTCACGAGTCGTATGAGTAATTTTTTTGAAAACTTTGAAGCCTTGTCGCGCCCATTTGAACTTAAAATAAAATGTTTTGGTTTTCACATTTATGAATTCTAGTCCTACTTTTTTTCGTTTTGTTTAAGTGCCGCTCTATTGCTCATCTTGAGTCCAATGCTCTGAGATTTTCCACTCTGTGTACCTCAATGTCTTAGAAGACTGTCACCTGCATGGGTACTCGAAATAAAGTTGAGATATAAAGGCTCTTCTGTATGCGGATGATATCTGTTGTATTGCATAGCTCCGTAAATACAAAAAACGGCATTTGGCAAACAGTTATGACCTTCAAGAATCTGGTAATTTGGATTTACCACAACGAACAATTGAAGCATCACTTCAAAGTAAAGCTGAAGGACGCGAAAGTTAATTTTAATTGCACATTAAAATGCCCGCTCAGTAAATGAGAAGTACACAACAGCACCAAGTTTAAGCTCTTCAGAACTACAGTAAGGTCGATTATGTGCTACGAAGCTGAAGTGAGGGGCTTAATTCAATTTGAGAAAGAGGAAAATTTACTTAGGTAGTTTTTTAAGAAGCTATTTCACCTACGCCAATGTTCATGGAGGTGGAGCTGCAACATGCAAAAGGTTATGTGCACGAAGGAAGATGCGTGCAACGACAGAAATACAGTTTTTATGAGTGGGGATACCCAGCAGCTACCCATGACGAATTGATGAATTTCAGGACTGCTCGACATGTAGACTATGGCGAGAGTAATGAATGCATTCCATAAAGCGAGGCTTAAATACAAGAATGGGAAATATGAAAAGTACTTCTATGCGATCTTGGAGAGAGTAACTCTTTATTGCGATGCATTTATCACAAATCAGATCTGATTGAACATCAGGACCTGAAGTGAGCTTGTGTAACTGAGTTTCATACCTAATTTAACTCGAAACAATGCAAGCGATCATAAAATGAGAGATTTTATCCTTGATACCTTGATTATTTGTAAGTTGAAGTGTCATAATAGTTAAAAGCTGAAAATTGGCCCTGAATTTGCTTATTTAAGATCACCACATTTTGTTTCCCTCTTCAGCTTTAAACAACCATTATGAATACCATATGCAAGTGCTAAGTGCTTATATTAAAATGCTCCAGCAAGTGCTCCACAATGGCAAAAACTTGTAACCCACTGTCAACGCAGCTTAAAGCTAATTTGAAACTACAAAAAACTGTGCGAGTTCCTCCCAATGCGCTCACCGTCAGACCGTAAGAAGGCGGAAACGAACAGAACTAAATATTATGCTGGCGTACACATGCGGTTGCCTGGGGAACCGGAAGCTGTGCCACACTGCGGATAACTTTTATGATGTGCCGAAATGCTTGCCAGCCATGGACCACCCCATGCCCGCACCACTGGCATTTGCAACTGCGGTACCGCCAGATTATTTATTTAAATTGTCGCTCGCACCGAACCAATAAACTAAAACATTTGCAGGACTTAATCCGCCGCGCTCCATATTTCATTCATACATGTTTGCGCACCGGATGCAAATAATAACTCATTTAATGCGCGCCCGCCCATTCGATGCAGTCGTGTGCACAATTTCCAGTTGCAGTCAACTGGACCACGTATACTAGTTGAGCCAGTGCAATGTCATCGTCGGAGCATTGACTCTGTGGATTTAAGTGCAAACTTGGGTAGCTTTAAGCCTGGCGAAGCAACTTTACAAATAGCTCAGTGTCTGTTGAAGTGAACGTCGAATGGTATAGGCTCTGAACAGGGAAAGCTGGCAAGTTCAATTAAAATTAATTATGTGAAATTCTCGTTTAATCAGCTTAGGTAAGAAAAAGGCAGCTCTTGTTGAAAACAACTCAACTGATTTGGCAACTAAGCTAAGTCTTTCAAAAGCTGGCGAAACAACATGTGTTGAGTCTAAGTCTGCTGGAACAGTCTGTAGAGTCTGCAAGTTACCGAGCCTCTCTTGGTAAGAATTTTAACTTTCTACTTGCTTTGCAAGCTATCTCATTGCCTGGCACGTCCTTTCAACAGCTATGATAATTCCTCACGTACTCGAAAATTTTATTATTCTTAATGTATAGTAATAATAATTTACTAAACTATTTCGAAAAAACTTTCCTCTCATATAACCGTTTGCAGATTTGCATTTACTTGCTTGGAAAATTCGAGGCGACTTTGGGTCATATTTACGTGGGTGTTTGCAACTTTTCAGCACTTTTCATATAAGAAAAGTTTGCACAAAGTTTTTATTATTAAAGTACTCGCTGTGGCATACCTGCTGCGGCGCAGCTCAATTATCTCTTCGAGAGTTGTGTTGTCGCCTCTGCCTGATGGCTCCCGCCCATGTGCTGGCATCGTCGCACTCACGTGCTGTAAACTTTTATAGGCTTTTGCAAGTGTAATTAAAGTAGTTTCCATGAATAACATACACAATATTATGCTAACACAGCTATATATATATAAAGATGTATGTGGCTGTGTGTGAGTGTGCGCAACGGAAGGCAGCTGTGCCATCTGTGCAGTTCAGGTGAAAGATGAAAAGTCAAACAAGTCAGTAAGGACTTTCAGCACTCAACAGATGTTATTACCAGATGCTTATTAAAATATTAATAAAAGTTGGTACTTGGTGTAGTCATGGATTGAATCGGGATAACATAATAAGGGTAAAAAGAGAGGAGTAGTATGAGATTCTTTCCAAAAAGTATGAAAGACAGTATATTCAAGCCGTTGATTGTAAAGCTTAAGCAATGGTTCGCTTATAGAACTACAACACTCTTTGAACTCACAACTAGGAATGTTCCTGGGCCCAGGGGAGAATGAAGATTTTAGTGTATTGGTGCCCAGAGCCAGCTTACGGCCGCGTAGACACTAATACAAAGCAACAAAACCCATAAAATATGCAAAGAAAAAACCTGTTATTGCCTTTTATTGCGTGTGCAACACACAGCAACAACAACACAATTTTTAAAAACTTCAATATCTGTTAAAAAACTCTTTTAACTTTACTGTGATTTGAGCTCAGTACCTCGAAGACTGTACACACAAACGTCCGCACCTTAGCGCAAGCGATTATCAAGCGCTGGCGATAGACAAAACCATAGAAACCAACGAAGACATACCCACTTAGCATTCAGGGACTCATTAAGCGGTAAGCCCCCTTGCCCAGTAGGACTCTATTGCATTAGAACGTCGAGGTCTTTTAAGTCCCCGTCAAAGCATAGTAAAATTTTATTATACTTCTAAAAAGGGTATTATAATTTTGCCCCGAAGTTTGGAACGCATAGAAGGAATCATCTCCGACCATACAAAGTTTATACATTTTTGACGAGCTTTGTCGATTGAGCTCTGTCCGTCCGTCTGTCTGTTTATACACAAACTAGTCCCTCAGTTTTGAAGCTATCGAGCTGATCTTTTGGACAGTGTCATTTCTTTGCTGCACACTGATAATATTTCAGAACAATGCAGATCGGATTGCTACTTCTAGAAGCTGCCATAGAAATCATCTGTTTCAAGTGTATTAAAACTTCGGCACAGAAGAGCCATACTACACAAAGAAAAAAAAGTACATTAAAAATAATCCATTTGAGGATTTCCGTATCCACTGAACTGCCAGTTAACCCGGCAGAACTTCCGCATACGGGTCGGAAAATGATAGTAAAATTATTCATGTTTCGTTCAGTTTGTGGCAGTGAAAATATCATTTACGATAGTCGCAAGCGGTATCTTTTGCGAGACATTTTTGATATTACTTGCGAGTCGTTTAAAATATTTGCAGTGATACGTTTTTGATTTAAAATAAAAAAAAAATCGAATGTTTGTGAGAACGCGTAGTAAGTCGCCACTCGGCCCAAATTTTTAAACATTTTCTATATTTTTTTAAAATTTTTACAATGCGCTTTGGTCCCAAGCTCGATTTTTTTTATACCCTGTTCCCATTGAAAATGGGAAAAGGGGGATCATGAAGTTGTGCAAAAGTATGTAACAGATAGAAGGAAGCATTTGCGACCCCATAAAGTATATATATTCTTAATCAGCATCAACAGCCGAGTCGATTTAGCCATGTCCGTCTGTCTGTCCGTCTGTCCGTCCGTCTGTCCGTCCGTCTGTCCGTCTGTCCGTCCGTCTGTCCGTACGAACGCGTTTTTCTCAGAGACTATAAGAGCTAGAGCCACAAATTTTTGAATGTAGGTAGGTGTATACCATCAATATCAATACGAGTTTGTTTCAGATTTGGAAAATTCCTCCCCCTCCCCCCTTTAAGCGCAAAAAACTGTCAGAGCCACAATTTTTAAGATAGACCTTCCAAACTTTATATATATCAAGTAAAGCCCAATATCTATCTATTCTGAAAAGATCAATAAGATCGGACGGAAAACACCGAAGTTATAAACGAATCAATTTTGCTTTTGGGAGAGAGGGGGGGCCTTGCATTGTCAGTTACCGCGTTTGCGCGTTCGTGTGTGCTTATGTTAGAGTGTGTGTGTGTATGTGTGAGTGTGTGTATATGTGAATGGAAACACAAGAAGTCAAGGGAACAGGGTATTCTGTAGTCGGGGCACTCGACTACAGCTCCCTTACTTGTTTTCGTTATCGCTTACATGTGAGCTCGTTTGTGAGCATTCAGCCATAGTCTCGGAAAATGCTCGAATGCTGGCCCGCTTGTGAGCTCGCATGCGAGTGCTTTGTGATAATAAAACTGAACTCTTTTTTCTTGCTTACATGCGAGCTCGTTTGTGAGCATTCTGCGATAGTCTCGCAAAATGCTCGCATGCTGGTTTGCTGGGTGGTTATGTCTTTAATATCCTTTAATCATCCAACGGAGCTAAAAATGTTCCAAAGGATATGAAAAATTATCATCCTATGGATGATTTTCAGCTCCTTTGGATGATTAAAAGGATATTAATGACATATCCAGTCCAAGTGTGTAGCTTTGCTTTCTCGTTTTTATTTATTTTTTTGGAGGTGTTTTTGTTACATTTTGTTAGTTTTTATACACTGTGCCAAAGGTACACAAAGTATACTGAGTTTGTGCAAAAGTATGTAACAGGCAGAAGAAAGCATCTTCGACCCTATAAAGTATATATATTCTTGATCAGCATCAACAGCCGAGTCTATATAGCCATGTCCGTATGAATAAACATTTCTCAGAGATGGTAAGAGCTTTGACATGTATGGTACATATGCTTCTTATACTTGCAGGCAGAACAAGTTTATTTTGAATTTATGTCTCGCCCCCTCCCGCCCCCGCAAATTGGAAAAAACGTTAAGTCTCCCACAGTGTTATGGATAGAAGGTTTGTCCAGATATATTTTCCAGACATATTTAGTAATCTAGATTATTTATCGATCCGCCAAAGAAATGGTAAAGATCGGATGAACGATAGTTGAGTTATAAGGAAAACAAATAATTATGGGCAGCACCGGTCGCAACGGTGACGGGCAGCACTTCACAGGTACAGAGTATACTTTAGTCGGGCTTGACCGACTTTCTAAATAGTTTTACTATGCATCAAGGATGCAAACCTGTTCTGAACTGAACCGAACCAATCTGAAACCGAACTGCTAATTCCATCTGATAACCGAACCGCAAACCGATCCGGCGTCCTTTTGAAATAGATCTAGTTTTAAGACGTGATTTTGGTAATTTTGGGTTTTTTTATCGATTTTATATTCAATCTGATGCCAGATTGTACAGATAGCGATGCCAGATAGACCATTCATTCAATGCCGATTGATTTGTTAACCATCTTAAAACAAGCGATCCTTCACATCTCCTGCAACAGCCCAGGATTGATTTGCGTGAGTATCCTTTCCTCTATTCTCAATTTTCTGAATGATTCTAAGAACTCTATTTTGTAAGCATGGGAAAAATCAAAATATTCGGAAAATTTAAAACGGAAATAGCCATTCATAAAAAATATAAAGAATAAGGAGTGAACCACTGAAGCCAACCGAAACGGCGGTTTAGTTAGCTCCAAAAACCATTAAGTCGGCCGAGCCGACGGTTTTAAAACTGTATGAACCACTGAACCGAACCAGTGTTTTTTTTCGAGTGGTTTACATCCCTGTTTTGCACATTGTTCTTAAGCTATGTAGTCAGACAAGCTAAATCGATTTAGCTGGGGTCAACTCCATACTAAAAAAAAGATAGCTAAACGGTTGCTAAAGCTTTTAGCTGGTCTCTTAGCAGTACTCAAACAAGCCAAATGCCGTAGCGCATACTCGGCTAAAAACTCGGTGCGCCGCAACCTTGACTGGCTAAAAGCTGATAGCGTTTATCTGGGAGAAAGCGTTCAAAATTGTTGGACATTTTTTAGCAAACTACCCAGCTAAATGTATTCAACAGTGGCTGAAGCCCGCAAAAAAAAAAAAAAAACAAAATAAAAAACACAGCTTTGGTGTTGGCCATGGTCTGCGCTTCAAATAGCTTTCACATACTCCTGCACTTTCACTTTTTTTTAATTAAATCAATTAAATAAATGCCGTGCACTAGTAAGCGCCTATACGCGCGGCTAAGCTATGCGGAAAACATTAACGAATGCGCGTTTGGTGTATAGGTAGTGGGCCCCCCTGATTCATTAATTTCAAATACGAAAGTGGAGAGCTTTCAGTAATTGTAAGAGCACATATTGAGATAAAATAAGGAACGTTGGTAAAGCGACAGTGGAATTACTGCTAGCTTTTAGGTCTCCCAGAAAATTAGAAGAACGCAGTGATGAATATCTACTCTTAGAGCTTACAAAGATTTTAATTATTACACCCAGAGTTTAAAAGAGCAAAACGATTTCGTTGATACGTTTTAATGTTGCTGTACTTAACATTTTTAAATTAGAATGTTTGGTACAGTACCCAATCGCGAAGAGGGAAACGCTATTGGGAATAATGATATCTAAGAGAATTAATAGAAAAATGTATAAGCAATGGCAGTCTGTTGAACAAATTAGTTGATTAAGCATAGTTTCCTTTACGAACACAACGAAGAGGTTTATTTGTGAGTTTGAAAGATGAAGAGGGAGATTTAGATATTGTCAATGAAATTGCAGTTGTAGGACGGTAAGAATCTACCGGCAGTGAGACAGAAGACAACTTAGTGTTAGAGACATCTCCATTGCTGCTGTCAGTGACAAAGACCAGATCTAGCAGTTTGTTCAAATGGTTTAAAATTTAATTTATTTTCAACAAGCACATGTCAAACAGATGATTTAAAAAGTCATGCTGTGCTGGTGGTACAAGATTAGTTGACCTATTAAGAAAGGTTCAGGTGATGTTTGGTAAGTTAAAATAGCCCACCTGCCCAAAACTTTCGTTTTAAAGAAAGTGGTGTCGCTTGCCCTTCTACACTTCTTTTCTATCAGCAAGAACTTTTTCAAAAACTTCTTGAAGTTTGCTTCACCGTGTAAATCTAGGCTTAGATATGAGAAGAAGGTGGCTCAAAGGAACAAGTAATAAATAACCTTACAGCAACAAACTCAACATCATTTCTGCGAGCTGGTCGTAATGTCTGTAAAAAAAATTCATTTGAAAAGGACTTAGCTAAGTCTCTGAGAATGCAAGATTGACAAATGCAAATAAAGCACTATATAAGAATAAGGTAGAAAGCTTTGATAACAGTCCACTAACATTCTGATAGGCAGTATGGGAATAGAGGGACTGGACTAGAAGCAAAGAAACTATGTCTAACATATTTCGTGGCTAGACAGACAACGATATGGTTTTGGACAAGTCAAAGCTTTGGGAAGAAGCTGGGAAAGGCTAAGGAATTTGAATCATATTTGAACTAAATCAGTAATTCTCGAAGTGCTCCGCGGGCATTTTACTTAAAGCTTTGCTATTCACAGAGTTTTACAAGCGTCCTGCACTTATTTCATTGTCTTCTCAGAAGAATAATTTAATCAATTTTTCGTACAGTCACGACACGAACCCAACTCTAATCACGAGCCTCATGTGCCTCCCCCATATTTCGTTGCTAAATTAAAATTTAATTCAAACTCAAAGTGTCGCTAGCAAACTTTGCCAACTTGATTAATTGCTTCCCGATGTTCAGATGTACCGGAAAAGGCTGCAACAAGTGCTTTAAATGTGTATCCTGGCCATCCGCGTCCCCGCCAGTTGTAATTAAGTGGACAACTTGTACTTCCCGCTATGCAATACAATTACAATGCACAGTGCGTACACTCGCCCCCCGTATTTTCATTTGCGGCTGCCAGTCATTAGTTTGTATTTTAATTCGCTTACTTTGGGCTAGATATGTACATACAAATATTTCTACTCTGAACGTACGTTTTCATTGTCTACCAAGGCATTTCTTTCCTAAAAGTTTCATTAAGGCAAAAAAGTTTTAAAAGCTTTGAATGGGAAAAAACTTGCTCTGATATCCCAAATCGTGCAAAAAATTGACAAACCCCAAATTGGCAACTCAAAAATCAACTCGCACTTCTTTGGCTGTACTCGCAGGGCATATCTCCTTCTTAATGGTCCAATGTTTTTATCTGCGTGTTAGCTCAAACTGGTGGATGAAAACAAAACGCTATTGTTGCCGTGGACAGACTAATACAAACCGAAACAAGCTGGCAAAAAAAGGGAAAATAATAAAGCCAACGCCAACAAAAGCTGATTGGGGAGCTGGCGGTCCATGGAGCGGCAGACCAGCGACTACTATGTGCAAATGGGCGAAGCAAACGAAATGAATGAATCCACAAGAAAAGATGAAATTCTCAGTGCCGGAAAAATGTTCCATTAATTTTTACCTACAACGACCTGAATCAGCGATTTTGTGCTCGCCCTTCGTGTCAGTGGGGGGAGGGAGGGTTAGGCGTCAGGACGGACAGTGACTCAACTAAAGCCTGGTCCTAATCTCGTCGAATTAAAGGGGAGGGGGAAATTCGGGGAGTTCACCGTCCCGCCACTGCAGCATGCAATTTGGCAGCGGTGATGTTGAAAAGCAGCGCTCGGAACGTGCAGAGAAACTAAAACAATTTCCCCCAAAAACCCAAAGTAGAAGCCGTGGGGGCAGCGGCAGAAAAAAAACGAAACGTGCGAGAAGGCAAGAAATGAAATAAATTATAAAAACGTAGGTTGACCATCCAGCCGGCTGGTCACAATTGTGCTGGAACAGCACCTACAGCTGTAGGCTGGACGCTGACTGCTGGGTAGGGGTAAGTAAGTACGTTGCCAGCTCCGCTAAGGCGAGATATCAGCACTTTGCGGGCTGCAACAAAAGGCAACACTAACTAATGACCAAGTAGACGCAACGCTGGTTTGCTGCTTAACTCATTATTTTGGATGGACCAGGTTAAAGCCAAATTCAAGTCCATGCTGAAATTTTATAATGTACTAAATAAACTTCAGGGTAAAACTTATGTAATTGAGATGAGCATGATTACCTACTTATACTAAAAGCACATAAAATTGTTCACTACTTTAAATTAGATGCCTTCTTATGCCCACACCCGAAATTGAAATATCTCAAAATGTGCTAAAAAGTGCTGCCACATTTAAAGGATTTGGCAGCCCTTGATTTTTCGTAATCAGCTTAAGCCACGAACCGTTCCAAGTCGACTCACAACTCCTCGACCACCGGTAACTGAGCGATGCACCCGCAAAGCTGCTGACTAACGTGATCGACGATCCCGCCCTAAAACAAATATGGGGCGATACATTGGGCTTGTTGCCAGATAATCGTCAAATAAACATCCACTAATAAAAACTCCTTTAGAAGATCAAGAAAATAATAAAACTTTTAAAAATGTACTACTGCAGGATGTTAATATGTACAATAAGAGCTTATCGATAGAGGTTTGTTGCTTATGGAGGACGAACTGAAATGAACTGATGGCTACGCTGGATTACTTGGCGAGTACTTGGAAAACAAGAAGAAGACCAGAACAAACTTTCCGTTTTCGGATAAGTTGCTGGATAAATTACCACTCAATATACCACCGAACCCGAGGTGGATATTACTTATCTCTTATTTTCAAAGGTGCAGCAGCATGCTGGAATAAATCTTGGCACTTTGCAACCACAACAATACATCCCTATTATACCCTTGCAGAGGGTATTTAAAACTGTCTGGATGTTTGTAACGCATATAAGGAAGCATCTCCGACCACATTAAGTATATATATTCTTGATCAGCACGACAAGCTGAGTTGATTTAGCCCTGTCCGTCTGTTTCTATGCTATCTCTTCCGTCAGTTTTAAAGCTATCCTCACCAAACTTTGCACGAAGTCTTTTGGTACAAATACGCTGCACATTTGTCGGAACCGGCCGGATCGGATGACTATAGCATATAGCTGCCATAGGAACGATCGGTTGAAGAACTAGTCTTAAAGAGAAAAACTTTTTTGTTTTTAATGGAAACGCCTTCAAACTACGTATTTCTTAGTTTACTATCCCTTCCAATGATTTCATTAAGTTTGGTCGAAATCGGATGACTATAGCATATAGCTGCCATAGGAACGATCGGTTGAAAAACTAGTCTTAAAGAGAAAAACTTTTTTGTTTTTAATCGAAACGCCTTCAAACTACGTATTTCTTAGTTTACTATCCCTTCCCATGATTTCATTAAGTTTGGTCGAAGTCGGATTACTATAGCATATAGCTCCCATATGAACGATCGGTCGATAAAATTGGTTTTAGTGAGAAAAACTTTTTTGTTTTTAATGAAAACGTCGGATGACTATAGCATATAGCTCCCATAGGAACGATCGGTCAAAAAACTATTTCGAGTGAGGAAAATTTTATTTGGTTTTTAATGAAAATTTCCTTTTTATTGGCATACACTTATTGTATATACTTTGGACACATTTCTACAAAGTGATATCAAAATCGGATGGCTATAGTATATAGCTGCAGTATGAATGAACGGTCGAAAAAGAAGTTCTAGTGAGAAAAACGTTTTCTTTTAAATGGGATCGCCTCCGAATTTCGCAATTAACAGTGTATTATCCTTTTCCATGCTTACTATGCTGTTCCAAGTTTTTAACGAAATCAGACATCTTTATAGTATAGATCCCACAGAAAAGTAATGTCCAAAAAGTAGTCTTAGAAAAACTTTTTTGTTTTCAATGGAAGCTGCAAGGGTATACAAAACTTCGGCCGAGCCAAAGTTAACTTTCCCCTATTTTTTTAAATATTAAATCATTTCATAAAAATTAATCATAAAATTCTTTATTATTGTTGCACGCCAGCAAATTCATTTTGCCAAGGTACTGACCCGGCTGTAGAGTTGACAAAATTATATTTTTATATATTTGGGGTAATCATGTACCTGACCAAAGAAGGCTTTCGCATCAGTGTTCTTGGCTTTCAATTAATAGCCGTTAAACTGTAACGACATGGGATATTTTGCGCTCTTTCTGGGCCTTCTGCTTTGGATAGGTTCCTAGAACCAGAGGGTTTTACACACTAAAAATAAATAGCAAATTCCTGGAAGGAATTTTCCACAGACCTTAGACTACATTTCGGACCTTCTAAATAGAGGTTCAGGAGCGTAACCCAAATTTTTTTAGGTTAGTTTGGAGGTTTAAAGATTATTTCATGAAAATGTTGACCGCGCTGCGCCTCAAATGGTTCATACGCTGGGTCCAATTTTGTTATTCTCTCACCAACTCTTCAGCTGCTATGTTACGAATAAATTCTTCACTGTTGCGGGCTTGTTGCGGGCTTGTTGCGGGCTTGTTGCTACAGACATGAGCCTAAACATAGCCCAACAAAAAATAGTCTAAAGGCGGCTTATCGCACGATCTAGGCAGACAATTGACCGGCCTCAAACGTGAAATAAACTGTTCACAGCGCTCTTCCCTCAATTGGGCCATTGTTTCGCGTGCTGTGTGGCATGTGACACCGTCTTGTTAAAACCACATGTCAGCCAAGATCAGCAATTCCTGAGATATGACGTTTTTTCAAATTTGCGGGGGCGGAATAGGGCGTGGAAAATTGAAAATAAACTTGATCTGCCTGCAAGTATAAGAAGCATATGTCCCGTACATGTCAAACCTCTATCTCTTACCATCTGTGAGATCTGTTTGTTCATACGGACAGACGGAGAGACAGACAGACAGACAGTCGGACAGACGGACATGGCTATATCGACTCGGCTGTTGATGCTGCTCAAAAATAAATATACTTTACAGGGTCGGAGATGCTTCCTTCTGGCTCTTACATACTTTTGCACAAACTTAATATACTCTTTGGTACAGAGTATTAAAAGTACCGTCCAATGATGCTACCGGCCCTTAATCCACACCAAACAGTGCATTTTTCGGGATGCATTGGCTGTTCTTGAAATGCTTCTGGCTGCTCTTCACAACATCCATTTGTTCACACATCCATTCAACCAGAATTCAGCATTGTCGCTAAACACAATTTTCCGATAAAAAAGTGGATCTTTATCCATCTTTGCGAGCGCCCTTCACCTAAAGTTAGCCGTTGTGGAGGTTGTGTGGCTTCAGTTCTTGCGCCTGCTGTATTTTAAAAGGTTTTATGCCCAAATCCTTCCGCAAAATTTTCCACGTAGTGGATTAACAGAGACCCAATTGTTGCGAACGGCGCCGAATCGATAATACACAGTCATTAAAAACACTGGTGGATACATATTATATTTCTACTACATATGAGTGTTGGTGGTTTAATTCCAATAACGTAAATTTGGTGTGAAATTTATCACAAGATTCCAAAACCGCTCAAATTGACCATAAATAGAATAAGTCAAGATGCATTTCTTAACCAGCATGAATTTGAATAAAAAAAAAATATAAAAAAAAAAAAAAACCACCCCCCCCCCCCCCATACTTTATAGGGTCGCAAATGCTTCCTTCTACCTGTTACATACTTTTGCACAACTTTATGATCCCCCTTTTCCCATTTTCAATGGGAACAGGGTATAAAAAAAATGATTTTTTGAAGTGCTTCGAAGATTGGAAAAACCGTTGGCACAAGTGTATAATATCTCATGGGGATTACTTTGAAGGGGACAAAATAGATATTCATGAATAAATAAATAATTTTTGAAAAAACACAAAATTCGCGATACTTTTTGAACACACCTCGTACGGAGGTGTCCCAGAAATCTCTTCCAACCAAATTCCAACCCAAAACCAATTTACGGTGTTTTAGAAATCTCCTTCGGTTGGTTTCAAACCTCTCGGAATTTGTTAGAAGATTTTGGCAAACCAACCAATACACAAACCAACCAAAAGCGACTTTACGAACCTTCACAACTTAACACTGTTTTTGTAGTAGGACCATTATATTATACACACACCTTGTAACTAGACTTTCGAACCAGACTTTCGAAGAAACCGAAATCTCTCGAAGTTCTGGGAGGCCGACGGATTTCTCGAGTGATTTGCAAACCAACCGAAGCCAAAATCTCTAGAGATTTCCAGGACACCCTAGTATATGTATTTACTTTATGTGGTCGGAGGTGATTCCTTCTATGCGTTTCAAACTTCTGGGCAAAATTATAATACACTTTTCAAGTATATAAAAATAGATTGCATTTGAGTAAACTCGTTCACATGCCTTTGAAATTTTCAAAGGCTTAAAATTATGTAATAAATCATGTAAGTAATTTTTTTGAATGGGTTGATAGCCAATGGGTTCTACTGATCCGCCAGACCACCCATGAAGAAATAATAATTGTTCTATGAAATTCAGCTATTTCCATTCGATGAATCCCGACATAACCATTTAGTCTTGCTGAAATCCATCAAGTGAACCGATAGAAACTAAACTCAACAGCCAAAATTCATGTTAGGTTGTTGAAGATACTTTAACAGTGCAAAAACGACAATTTCGTATACGTAAACTGACTCGAATGTAATTAACACGCAGATGCCAGTTCATAACTTGTTCAATTTGAGGTCCCAAATATATTCCAATCATGTTTCACATGGCGTACAAATCTTCATTTATGGGCTGGGCCCTAAGTCGCTCATTTGCTTTGACTGTCGGCTCGCATCCATTGCAACTAAGAAGGTTATACATCTAAATATATTTTGACCATTATTGGCATATGCTTTAATGTCGCCTACAAAGCTCGGGAGAATGTGAGTGAGTGTGTTTGTGTGTGGATATTTGACCTATGTACACTACGACCGGGGCGTCGAGATTGACGTTTAATCAAAGAAAACAAACTGTTTGATTATTGGCTTCGTGACGCACACATTCACATCCGTAATTACACGACAACCAGCCAGACTCGCAATGGAAAATGTGGTTTATAAAGGGCATTAAGTTGGGTGGGTGGGTCGAACGCTAGTTTTATTACGCTACATTTTCTGCTGATTTGTGTCTGGCAGCAATGAGGCAGATTAGTGTTGATGCCAGAGTCACGTTTGCAATTAACGGGGTAATTTTCTTTCAAGGTTATCGGCACAGTACATGTGTTTATAGTATTTTTAATCCCAACATTCAACTGTCAAGGGATAACAAATGTTTGGGTGTCAGGGTCAGGCGAACTCCGTGAGGTCACTAAATCCTTTCACGGCTGTGTGCCGAAATTCGTGCCTGTTATCCGCTAGCCCAGCACGAAAAAGCACGAAATTACCATTTTGCAAAATTTGATTCAACCAAAATCGATGGCTATGACTAATTCCAGATATTTTTCAATTTTCATGACTTTGACCTCCAACCCTTTTGTATTGAGTGCAGAATATCTACTATATTTTCCACTTCGGTCCCTACATTAAGAAATTTCAGTACGCGTCCATCTACTGTCATGAGTCCATGACTTATTCCACTAAAAACAAAAAATCCCTTCTAAAAAAAAATAAAATTCCATCCCCCTTGTCTCTCATTAAAGCCTAAAGTAATATGTGCTTATCTTTTGATAAGGCTCAAAGCACATGCATGTTTGAAACGGTGCGCAAACAATTTTGCCTTCACAGCAGTCAACAAGTTTCGTTATTTTGTTTATTTTCGTTAAGCACCGCAAATAAGCGAAAACCCCATTTTCCACCATTTAGTCCGGGCCATGCAAACTCATCGAAAAGAAGTTTCCATCATTTCCACGCTCTTTAGTTGTGCATTTTTCATCACGTTTGCGTTCTGATTTCGAATTCCGACTCTGATTCGGATGGATCCTGCTCCTGGGCTCCCACTAGCCGGTTCAGTTCGACATGTGTGCACACACACACACACACACCTCCTACCGTTCATTTTGGTTTATTTAATTTTCCATCTTTATCCTCATTTCTGCTCTCGACAAATACACAGCTGTACGCACATGGCCAATGCCACCCACCCAGTGCACATATGCAAGCCTGCTTGCTGGAGCATCCACACCCACATCCCGTGAGGTTAATTTGAAATTTTATCAAAAGTTGAAACAGGCCCCGTTGCCACGCTGCGCACCGAAACGAAATGTTGACCTGAATGACTCAAATGACGTTCGACTGCCGCTGTATGAAGGGTGGGGGGCGTGCAGAGAATAAGGATTGCCAACTGCTACGGCCGAAGTGCGGAATTTTAAAATATCTTTTTAGTTATGCTCATTTTAATCAAACGTTAAGGAAAACAAACGTATACCAACACACAGAGGAAAAATCGCAAAACTCTGTATTAAATCTTAAAAAATTTAAACCGAAAAATGGAAAATTTATACTGAAATTTAAACCAATGGTATACAGAGTAAATAAAGTTTGCGCAAAAGTATGTAACAACCAGAAGGAAGCATCCCGACCCCATAAAGTACATATATAAATATATTCTTGATCAGCCGAGTCGATTTAGTAACAAAGAGTAATAACCAGATCTCAGAGATGGTAAGAGATAGAGGTTCGACATGTATGACTTATGCATCTTATACGTGCAGGCAGATCAAGTTTATTTTCAATTTTTGCCACGCCCTCTCCCGCCTCCGCAATTTAGAAAAAAACGTCATATCTCCGTCAGTTTTATAGATTGAAGGTTCGAACCTTCTGGACATATTTAGTAATCAGGATTATTTATCGATCGGAATAGTAAAGATCGGATGAACGTTTGTCGAGTTATATGGAAAACAAACAGTTATGGGCAGCACCGGTCGCAACGGTGATGGGCAGCACAGGTACAGAGTATGTTATAGTCGGGCTTGGCAGACTTTCTTTCTTGTTGTTCATTCGCTTTTGTTCTGGTGGTTGTTCAGTGAATCTTGACAAGTCAGACGCTCTTGGTGTGCCGCTTTTGTTTTATGAGTTGTTCGGTCGCTCTTGTTCAGTGAGTTGTTCATTGAGAGTTGATCAGTTACTCTGGTTCAGTCTCTCCTGCTCTGGGAGTTGTTCAGAGAGTAGTTCAATACCTACACAGAGCAAAGAAAAATGTGTAAAAACTATACGAAAATGTAGTTTTTCTACACGTTTCACAGGAATTTCCCACCCACTCCGTTTGTGTAGCTTTTCTACACGCCTGGTATAGCTTTCTCATTTCTACATGCAGGGTGTAGCTTTTCTAAGCGCCATTTTTAGTAAATTAAAAAAAATCCTATTTACACTTTACTATTTACACAAGGGAATGTGAGGAGGAGCGTCGTGAGGGGTGGATGGGGAGGAAGGGGCACAAAGGGGGCTGGTCAATTTAATTTATTTTCTTTTTCACTTACCTTGCCTGGGGCTCGAACTCACAACTTACTTACCTTGTCTCGGGAACTTAGACACAATTGCCGGCAGCTTTGCCGATACGACTCTTACCCATTCGTGCGGCGCAATGCTAACGACGATGAGCTACACGTTTCGTGTAGATTTTCTAAATGTAGCATTCAGCATTTGAAATCTTTAACGTTTGCTTAGAAACCTACTTATCGCTTGTGGAAAACAGTTTTCTTAATAAAAATATAACTTTTCTTTATTGATTTGGAGCTACATTTTTCGCTAAGAACTTCCACACGCGCATGTAGGTTTTCAATATCTGAACGTTAATGTAAAAAACCTACATTACCGTGCGGTATTCAGATTGTTCAATGAAAAATGTAAATGATTTGAAAAAACACTGATTTCTTCTTACCATGTACCCTTTGCATTTGTTCACGCAGAATTTAACTTTTCTGAATGCCTTGTTTACTCTTTTTATTTTTACACGTTGGTGTAGTTTTTCTAAATGCCACGTGTAGCTTTCTGTTTTCTACATTTTTCGTGTGAAGTTTAGCAGGGTAAATTACGTTTCGTTTAGGACTGTCCTTTCTACACATGCGTGTAGCTAATTTTGTTTACTCTGTGTAGTTCAGTAACTGTTCACTTAGTTTGGCGTTTTTTGGCTTCGCATTTCTGTTTGTTGTCTATGTATGGCAACTCTGTAATTAGCAACCTTCTGATATGGCAACTTCGTCTGGGTTTTTCTTCAGAATGCTTTTGACACGAATGCCTTATGGGGCGAGGTCAATCTAAGTACCTCTGCTAATCTCTCGGTTTCAGCACCGTTTGTAATTTATGTACTTAATTGTCGAGACACCACCACGATACTCCCACTAGGGGGCCAACCGCATTTTGAACATCCTACGGCTGCTGTTCATACCGTGGTAATGATAAGCTCGGTGGGCTTCTCTCTTTTTAGCGCCGACAGGCTTGGTTTGAGAGTACCGACTGGGGTCCGCAGGGTTTGTGTGGCCCGTCTTGAAGTCCCTCACTCATCATGATTCTTGCGGGAAGGTTGTAACTCGCAAAGCAATCTTAGCCGCCACATCAAAAGCAAAGCACCCGGCTGTCTGTAACCAGTAGTCTGAAAGAACACCAACAACGAGAACTCTGCCGTTGAGCACCAGAGAATCATAACAATTCAACAGATGAACATCTGAACAACTGAGCAACTTGAGTGAGTTAACTTTCTTCAGAAAATAGGACAAGTGAACATGTTTAGTAAAATGAACAGCTTTGACCCAGCACTAGTACCTTCTAAAACAAGAAAGAAAGTCGGTTAAGCCCGACTATAACATACTCTGTACCTGTGAAGTGCTGCCCATCACCGTTACGACCAATGCTGCCCATAATTGTTTTTTTCCTTATAACCGTTCATCCTATCTTTACCATTCCTTTGGCGGATCAATAAATAATCCTGATTACTAAATATGTCCAGAAGTAACGAACCTTCTATCTAAAAAACTGTGGGAGATATGACGTTTCTTCCAATTTGCGGGGATGGGAGGGGGCGTGGCAAAAATAGAAAATAAACTTGATCTGCAGATCGGATGAACGATAGCCAAGATATAAGCAATGACTATAGCAATTAGCTGCCATAGGAACGAATCGGCCCAAAACAAGTTTCAGTGAGAAATCCTTTTAGTTTTCAATGGAAACGCCTCCATACTTTCATGATTCCACTAAGTTTGGTCATAATCTGACATTTATATAGTATAGCTGTCATAGAAAAGTATGATCAGAAATGAACACTTAGTAAGGAAACCCTTTTTGTTTTCAATGACTTTAGCATATAGCCGCCATACCAACGTTCGGTCAAAAAACTAATTCGACTGAGTAAAAAAAGGACAAAAGGCGAAAACATAACAAACTCAAGCTCAATTTATTTTAATTTTATTACATTGAATAACACTTTCCATACTTTACTTAACTTGGTTAGAATAAATTTTGTATATTTTTAGGCCCATACAGTTGGATTAAATGTTTCAACAATCAAAACCAAGCGACTGCATTGGATTCAATTCTTTTAGCGAAGTGGAAATGAAATGCACAGGTTCTTGACAAATTGAAAGACGAAGATTTCCAAGGGAAAACTCAAGGGACGATATTATTATTAATGAGAGTTTCGGAGCTAATAGCAAATGCTTGTTCTTCCTTGGCTCCATTATAAACAAAACAATCCGAAATATTGAAGTTTGTAGGCAACTACTGGTACTTGGCAAAACTTTGTGTGTTTTTAATGTTAATTAAAGTCCAGCTCTTGCCTGCCTGCTTCAGCTTAGCACAGCATTTGCCAGCTCTGTCTGATGACTGGATGCAACGAGTTGTTAACTTGTGCAGGCAAGCGAGAGTAATCGTAAATACATATGGCAAGCCGTATAGCACCAACTTCGGATTATGCTCAACTCAATGGGAGGAGCAGCTTTGCCGCATTTACTACTTTTAAAAGTTCTTGCCCTAAGTTTTCGAGCTGACAACTAAAGTGTTGAGCTTCCAACCCTCATCCGTTTGCATCCGTTCGGTCTTCCATGGTTATGGATGCGTGCTACCGAATGCAGGTGTCTATCCCCATATGTAGGCTATGCTTATTGGCGTGGGCGAGTGGGGGCCAAAGTCCAGCATCCAGCGGTTGTTAACACCTTCCGCCAGCTCTTTGAGCACACTGCCTTTTATGTTACACTTGAGTGAGTCTTTGCACATTTCAAAGCTGTAGTGGAGATTCTGTACATCCTTTTGACCCTGACTCTGATTACTGGCGCTCCCCACTGAAAGCCCTGCTTCCTGCTCCCTTAACACACACCCACACACACACAAATCAAATTTCCTTGTTAAAATATTTCCATTCTGTGCACTGCGCCAGTTGGGCCGGCAGAACAGCAGACGGGCCCAGTCTCGTAATTGCTTTCAGGATTCAATTCATTACCGAAAAGTTACCAAAGTGTGCAGGCAGCAGCCGCCGCAGGAAGGTGAAGCGAATCCATTTTATGGATGTATGCAGTTTGGTCCGGCTGCAAGCCGTAGCCCTTGTTACCTCTTTCGGTTCACGTCGCAAGTGGCTTTGTTAGCCTCAGCAACCATTCTTAGGCTTTGTGTTCCTGCTACATCTATGTAGTACCATTAGAGAGAGTTTCGTGAACCTTACACCGAAAAACATAAATCTGCCCTGGGCGCTTGGGCGATGTTTTTAATTTTTATTCATTTATGAAGTGACCTAATTAAATATTTTTACGAACAATACAATACAGAATAATTGAATCGGCTTGCATGTGTACACCAGGCAATTCAAACAATGCAGATTGACTGTAAATTTGTGAAATAGATGATATAACACTGCGAAAATGTGCAGTGGTTGCAACTCCGGTAAGAAGCAAAATTTGTTTTCCCCAGAAAAAATCAGTTTTTAATTTGCAAGAGATAATTTTTCTTATCTCCAGGATGAAACTTTTTTTATACTCTCACAATACTTTACACTCCTTCATAGTAGAATTGCTTGCTTTCCTAAGCGTAAAGTGAAACCCAAATGGAAGAAGCGCGTTATCAAGTAGCGCAATAACAACGCCTGTTTCTGCTGTACCGCCTTTAAGCTTTTAAGCCTGAGCTGCACTAATCTCATGACCTGCTTCCGCTTGTTTAACTTAATTTAGCTACTTCTGAGTCAAAATGATAATTCAATTCGCGAGTCTTTTTATTATGACTCATTGATTATTCGTTATCATTCCTTCCACATACAGAATATTTCTTTTAAATAAAATTTTATTTTCGAGCTTACGTTCTGTATTTACTTGTCACTAATCGACTCTCTAGTCCAAGTGAAAGATAAGGTGATTCAGCCAACTCTCCAGAAAATATGTCGTCATCTTATCATGTATCACTGAGCGTGCAGGTCATAAAGTTCAAATCTTTGGAAAAAGCATTAAAGTTTTGATAACAAATAAATATTTTGTCTCCGCTCATATTTTTCGTTATTTTAGCGGTTAAACCCCTGTGCGTTGAGTACTTCTGGAAAAATAATAAAAATAATTGCTGAATAATGAGAAAACAACAATAGAGGTGTTCATTAAGTGTTGTATCATTGTATACGTGCAACTTTGCAGCAGAGCTATCGTGAACACCCAAAATCTTGCACGATTTGAGAGTTGTAAGTCTTGTAATTTAACGCAATCAGCTGTTCGCTATCGTTATCGCTGAGTTTGTTATTGTGAGTAGTTTGAGTTGCTGCTAAAAATATAAATTTAAAAATGCCATTTAAAAGCTTGAAAGCATCACTTCTGGAATGGAGAGCATCCCAAGCAATTCACGAAATTGATGCAATTGAAGGTCATATAGGTTGGAATGCATTGTGTGGTAATTTAAGTACATAAGGTAATATTTATTGCAGGTGTAGCTGACCATGGTTGTGGCCGCTTCTGAATTTGACGAAATTATGGATGATTTTGTTGATGAGCGGTTTTGCTCTATTTTTTATTTTAAAAAAATTATGGACGAAAAAACTAATTAAAGCGTTATTTCGCCATGGTAACGAATTTAGTCAGGCTAACTTTGACATGGGCCACTATTGGATTCAGCAGGCTGGCGAAACAGCGCTACGATCGATTAAGTGCGTCCATTATTTCCCGTACTTTAACGAATGGAGATTTTGACAGTCCTCCTTAATCCACCGGTTTAATTCCTGTAAACTTCTTTTCGTTGGGTTACTTGAAGTCAAAAATTTATGGGCCCTGTTCCGGTTCTCGATTCGATTTTCGTGTAAACGTTAACACTTTGCATCCAAATTGAAAAACGTTTTATGTAAAAATGGCTTGACGCAGCCCCAAAGGGCCAAAGCCGAGCCTCTCTCAATCTCTTGATTTAACGCCGAATCCGAACTGCAGTTTGAGAAGCTTTTGCATGGCAAATTACCACAAAGCTGGCGCCAACAGCAGAGAAGGGTGACCGGGTAAAGATTATTTAAAGAAAAAACTTTTCTTCAAGTGTTCCGAGGCGGAATCGAACCCACGACCTCTTGCACAGCGGTAGCGCACACTCGCCGCTGAGCCACCCGGCCACTTTAACACAATAAAGTTGTATAGAAGGTGAAAAATATGCCTACCACATTTAACATGAAATGTCCGCTATTCAGACCGAAGTATATTGAAAAGTGTTGGAAAATGCAAAAAAACCGTTTTTTATTTACCTATCCAAAATATCCTTGAAGACACCATAATGGTGGGTATTAGGTCTAAATAAAAACAATAAAGACAGTCGGTCATGCCCGACTATAACATACTTTGAACCTGTGAAGTGCTGTTCATCACCGTTACGACCGGTGCTGCCCATAATTGATTGTTTTCCTTATAACTCGACTATCGTTCATCCGATCTTTACCAATCCTTTGGCGGATCGATAAATAATCCTTACTACTAAATAAGTCCAGAAGGAAAGACAAACGGGAGGGGGCATGGCAAAAATTAAAAATAAACTTGATCTGCCTGCAAGTATAAGAAGCATATGTCCCATACATGTCAAACCTCTATCTTTTACCATCTCTGAGATCTGCTTGTACATACGGACAGACGAACAGACAGGCAGTCAGACAGACAGACAGACAGACAGTCAGACCGACAGACGAACGGACAGACGGGCACAGCTAGATCGACTCGGCTGTTGATGCTGATCAAGAATATATATACTTTATAGGGTCGGAGATGCTTCCTTCTGCCTATTACATACTTTTGCACAAACTTAATATACTTCGAGAAATTTATATATCATTTATGTATTTTATGTATTTATACATATATAATTCGTAGTTTTTCAGAATTTCCTGTTAATGTAAAGAAAAAGCATATTCTTAATTCCAGGAAAGAAACCCATTCTCCTAACTCAAGGAGGGGGAAAACGCTTTTTTCTCAGAAGTTTTTTTCTTATAGCTTTTTTATCGCTTAGAAGAAACTTTTTCCTATCTCCCAGAAGTAACGCTTTCCTATCGCATAGAAGTTATCGCATAGTGCTACATTTCTTCCCGTAGGAAGATAAGAATGCGGTAATAGTGCGATATCGCCAGAGTAAAGCGATACCTACTAGGCGAATCACATTTTTATCTTCCGCGATAGAAAATGTTATCTGGGGTACCTCTCATACAGAGTATAAAAATATGCTACACCAAATCATCATGTATTCAAAATGGTATATATTCTCTTAAGCAAATCTCAGAATTGTTTGGATCATATTATTTTAAAATTATGAAATAATTCTTTAAAATCTACTATTAAAACTTTAATATAATATCAAAGAGGACCAAATCAAATAAAAAGGAACCCAACAAATCGTTGAAAAAAGTGTCAAAAAATGTATTTTTAGCAACCATTCGTGTTCAGCTCACAAAAATCATTTAGAATCACCACCAGCACTTCAGCTTGCAGCACTGGGCCTTGTTGGCTAGTGTTATTTTTAAAGGCAAATTTGGGCTCTTTCGAGCTTGCAGATGCAGCTAGCTTGATTTTTTAAGGCTGCATTGATATTTGTTGTGTCTCATAACACTCATATATCAAGCAATTTTTGCTCTGTGGAGGATCGATAAAGCTGAAGTTCACAACAGTGGTCATTTTGTAGTAATCTTTGAAATTTTTATTTAGAGAAAGTTATTGGCTTAAAATAGGCTGCATACTTTTCGAAGCACCATAGACTGTCTGATTACCTAATGTTAATATTCCTATATTTACTTTATTCTTAATAGTCTGTTAATTGAAATAAGGGAAGGCAATTAAACATTTATTCCCTAAAGTTATAGGTATATCGACGTCGGGCATCGCTGACATTAACTTTAGCTCTAATTCAGTTTATTTTACCTTGAATTTTGAAAATTCAAAAGAGAATGCATGCTACGAATCAAGTATAATCGAGTTTTCTCGAGCAATTTCCTAAATTTACGGACATTTTTGCTTCGAAATGAGCCAAACTAAACCGGTTTCTTTTGCGTTTGGAGGCTTAGTTCAGTATTTTTATACTCTGTACCAAAGGTACAAAGAGTATAATAAGTTTGTGGTAGCCATGTCCGTCTGTCCGTCTGTCTGTCCGTATGAACGCACAGATCTCAGAAATGGTAAGAGATAGAGGTTTGACATTATGGGACATATGCTTCTTATACTTGCAGGCAGATCAAGTTTATTTTCAATTTTCGCCACGCCCCCTCCTGCCCCCGCAAATTGGTAAAACCGTCATATCTCCCACAGTTTTGTAGATAGAAGGTTCGTTCAGCGGTAGTCGCCAAAATTATTTGTCAATTTGTTAACAAAGTAACCTTTAATTAAATTGACGAAGTCCAAGCCATTTACTTTCATTTTAATATCCAATCTCATTTGGAGTGTATACATTCATTCTGTCATTCATTAGATCTTTACTTCTATTTATTCAATTTACAGTTTAACGGCAAAATTGATCCACCATCCCTCAAGCCGTATAGGGAGACGTTGAAAATCCGTTGGCTAGCACTTGCTGATCGATCCAATCGCGTGCCCTTGCCACATTCGCATAGGCAGCAGGCACCTCATCGTTACAGCCAATACCCCAGGCCACAATTCCATTCTGTTGATAACGGTTCTGGGAGGGATTTCCAATGGGGCAAGCAAGTGGAGCACCACCGTCACCTTGACAGGTGTCAATGCCGCGCTGCCCACCCGCGCACATTAACGAGGGATCCAAGACAAATTTTGACCCTAGTCGTGTGCCACGCAGCTGTCTTTGGCAAGTATTGAAGTCTATCACAGGCAAGGGTACACGTTTCATGATCGCACTAAGCTTTCCCGTAGCGCCAAACACATCCTTGCCCCAGCCGGTGGAGAAACAGGTGGTGCCGGGTGCCGCATCGGCGCCTTGGGGGGGCAGGCACACCACATTGATGTGTTCGTTAAGCTGTATGGGCTGGCTGAGAAAAACCAGAGCAATGTTGGCTGCACCTTTGCTCTTGTATTCCGGATGTGTAATGATGCCTTTGACCGATTGCTCCTGATAGGGCAGACGCTCGCTTAAAGTTGTTGTATTCCATTCCCCAGCTCGCACCTTGAAGCTGCCCGGTCCATGGGGTATCAGACAATGTACCGCAGTGAGCACCACCATGGGGTGGATGAGCGAGCCGGCACAGAAGTAGCTGGAGTTGGTCACGTGCAACAGGGCCACAGTCCAGGGAAATTCGCCAAAGCCTGCCTCGTTCTGGGTGGCTTCCACCAGCTGTAAGTCCAAGGCACCCACATTTCGTATACCGCAGCCGCGCGATTGATTTGTTTCGGTGCGCATACGGTGAGCAGGACAGCATAAGTCCTCGGTTAAGTCACAAGGCGGAGTCCAATCGATCTTCTCATCAGTCTCCGAGGACGGAGTACACAAATGGTAGCTCACACATGTGCATTTAGCCGCTTTGCCATTGGTGGAAATGAAATTTGTAATTTGATTTGAGAGGTCAATGGGTTCAGACGTGACCACAGTGTCGGAAGGGGGTGGTGTCTCAGTGACCGGCCGTGATTCAGTGGTAGTTGTGTTGAAAATGTTTTTAAGGTTTCTGGCCAACGTTAAAGGGGTCGGTTGGGGAGCAGCTTCCACATTCCAAGAAAACATTGCGGCACTTAAAGTGAAGACAAGGAACAGGTTTTTAGTGCCAGACATCGCTCACTGCAACAGACAAGGTACAACTTGGATAAGAAATAAATATACTCAATGGGCACCTCTGCAAGAATTCAAGACTAGATTTAAGAGTTACAAATTTACTCACCTCGTTTTCTGCCAATTTTGTAATTACCTAGACTTTATAACAGCCAAAAGAAAGCAAAAAACTTAAAATAACGCTAAAAATGTCCAATCTCAGTCTAAGCTGATGACCTCTCTTGGGACAAGTAATCAGAAAAATTCGTTCAAGTTGTTGTATACGCGAGCGTAGCTTACCGGCGATTGACTTATGAAAGCTCAAAATGAATCGAATTTATTCAACCGAAGTGGAAGATAATTTCGCATGTGATTAAAAGAGCCGAGAGTAGCGTGCTGATAAGACGAAGAAGCGCTTTCTAAACAGCTCATTGAGAGAACTATCTATAGTCAGCACCATCGATGGTCAGCGAAAGTTTTTCCCAAACCATCGATAGTTATAATGCGTTTGCCAATTGTAGGTAATCGGAAGAATCGGAGAATTAGAAGGAAATCTCTTGAAAGGACTGAAAGTTATAAATTGCTGAAACCACAAAACAAAAGGAGTGATGTGTGGGAAAAATGAACAGATCCGGAAATTGAAGACAATGCCCATGCTCAAGAAGTGATGTCATGTTCCTCTCAGCGTTGCTCAGGTGCGTCGTTGTGACTCCGTTGCATTCAGCAAGAACCAGGCTAAATAGGTACTTTTTTTAATATTTTTTTTATATATATTGTTGTTTATAAGTAGTTTAACAAAGTTCAGTCAAACTGTTTAGTGAACATTAGGAATTTAAATTTGACAAGCGAATATTTTTACGTCTAGCAGAGAAGGTCGGACGTTTTAAGGTGATGATAAATTTAGCTTGAGATCTACACAAGTGACTTTTCAAATGAAAAAATAGGGGAAAGTTAACTTCGGCTCGGCCAAAGTTTTGTATACCCTTGCAGCTTCCGATTGAAAACAAAAAAGTTTTTCTAAGAATACTTTTTTGGACATTATTTTTCTATGGGATCTACACTATAGAGATGTCTGATTTCGATTAAATTTGGTGAAATCATGGAAAAGCATAATACACTGTTAATTACGAAATTTGGAGGCGATCCCATTTAAAACAAAAAGTTTTTCTCACTAGAACTTCTTTTTCGACCGATCATTCCTACTGCAGCTATATGCTATAGTCATCCGATTTTGATAAAACTTTGTAGAAATGTGTCCAAAGTATATACAATAAGTATACGCCAATAAAAAGCACGTTTTCAAAGTTTTCCTCACTCGAACAAGTTTTCGACCGATCGTTCCTATGGGAGCTATATGCTATAGTCATCCGATTTCTACCAAACTTTGTAGAATTGTGTAAAAACATATAAAATAAGTGTATGCCAATGATAAGGACGTTTTCATTAAAAAAACAAAAAAGTTTTTCTCACTCGAACTAGTTTTTCGACCGATCGTTCCTATGGCAGCTATATGCTATAGTCTTCCGATTTCGACCAAACTTTGTAGAATTGTGTAGAAGTATATAAATTAAGTGTATGCCAATGATAAGGACGTTTTCATTAAAAACAAAAAAGTTTTTCTCACTAGAACTAGTTTTTCAACCAATCGTTCCTACGGCAGCTATATGCTACAGTCATCCTATTTCGACCAAACTTAGTGAAATTATGGGAAAAGATAGTAAACTAAGAAATGCGTACTTTGGAGACGTTTCCATTAAAAACAAAAAAGTTTTTCTCTTTGAGACTTGTTTTTCAACCGATCGTTCCTATGGCAGCTATATGCTATAGTCATCCGATCCAGCCGGTTCCGACAAATGTGCAGCGAATATGTACCAAGACTTCGTGCAAAGTTTGGTGAAGATAGCTTTCAAACTGACGGAGGAGATAGCATAGAAACAGACAGACGGACAGACGGACGGATATACAGGCGGGCAGGGCTAAATCAACTCAGCTCGCCGTGCTGATCATGAATATATATACTTTATGTGGTCGGAGATGCTGCCTTCATTGCGTTACAAACATTCGGACAATTTTATAATACCCTTTGCAAGGATATTCAAATTTTTAAATTAATCACAACAAAAGGATTGGGGTGGGGTGGTTGGTATTGTGTGTTTGTTCAAATCAAAAACGGTGTGTCCGGAAAACGTTCTGTAACGACCTCTTTTCGTAGTAGGATATAGCTCGCCGATGCCAGGGTTTGTCACAGATATCCTTTGATTCTGGGGCACTTGTCTCTTCTGTTTTCTGTACTCGTTCACCCACCTTATGAGCAGACTATGGATATCGGATATGTATTTTGATTTATTACAATGTCTTCTTGGTACTGTGGTTTGTGGCCCTTCGCGCTCGGACTGGCCTGCTTGTGTACCTCGGGGTTGGTGTGCCGGATGCAGTGCGGTGCTCTTGGGGGATCGGGCGGGTGCCGATGTGGTTCGTCTTGCTCCTTGCCGTGGGAGCCGTTACAAAATTTGCTTGGTTGGAACGCTCGTACCCGCACTGGCTGTCCACCACCGGATGCAGTGCGTCGCTCTTGGCGGGTCGGGTCAAAAGCCTACCTGGTGCGACTTGATGCTTGTCTTGGGAGCCACCCCAGTGACTAGGAGCCGTTCCAAAGACTTGCTTGAACGCGCGTACCCGCGTGTGCGTGGCTGTACCCTACAGATGCAGTGCGTCAATCTCACTGGACCAGGCCAGGGAGCCGATTCGTAAACCGCACAACATGTAGCTCGCCAACCGCCGATTCGGAAACGCACGGTGGGAGTCAGAACGGGCAAGCGTCGGCGCTGTTCAGTCGGGAATCCCGTTCAGACACAGATGCCAATTCGGAAACCGCACATCCGAAGCCAACCAAGGCCGATTCGCAACCGCACCTTAGTCCCTTGGTGCGTCGTAGCAAATTCGGAAACCGCACTACAGGTGTCCCAGAGAAGAGCTGATAGTTGGTACTTACTTGTTGATCTGCTACTCCAAGATGTTGACTCAACCGATGCCCAGCACCAAGTAAAGTGCTAGTGCATTCAGGCTCAGCTTTTATAGGCAGCTGAGCGCTGTCGGCGTCGACTGCGCTGTCGATGAATTAATCGATAGTCAGCTGTTGCTCGATCGCTGTCATGGCGGCTTATTCGCAGCTGTTGTTATGGCGCGCATCGGCCTCTGATTTGAATGTTCACGCGTAGTTTGAATTTAATTAACTAATTCTAGGGAAAGTATAATATAGAACTTCAAGTGACTTTTTACTTCTTGGACTAGATAATAATAAATTTATTATTTTTAGCTATACTAATGTTGCGACACAGTTCGGGTTGGAAAAGAATTACTCATACATGTATATCCGGGCTTTGTTAATCATTCAAAATGCCATCTAATCGGAGCTACAGCCTTCACTAGTGACCTCTTGAATGGCAGCATTTTCCAAGAATTCAAGAATCCCACTGATAACATATACACAGAAAAAAAAAACGGCGAGATGAATATAATCTTTTTTTTCTTAGAGTAATCCCGGCACGAGCTTAAAAATTCAATTTACGGGATATTCTACTCAATTCAATCTTTTAAGGCTTGACGCAATCCTTTCGAGCTTGTTTCATTCCAAATGTGCTTACTTAATTCCATTCGAGATCACAATGTTCATAAATTGGGAACGATAGCAGAAAAGTATAAAAAGCATTTAAGACATTGGGCTACAATTATGTGATATGGTGCTGCGCTACGAGATGCCATGCCATTCGTGTTTAGTGTTAAGCTGAAAGGTTGTCAGTTCGAGTCCCAGACAAGACAACAATAATTTTTGCATTTCTTTGTTTTTATCAGAAGCTTTAAATATACCAAAACTGGTGTCACTGGGTGTGTCCAATGGAAAATGAAGGAAGGAAAGGAAAGGTAGAGGAATCTTTCTGGGAGCAAAATAATCTCAATAAAGCTGAAAGTGATCCTGCTTTGGGATTAGATTGAGCTCGAATTTTTTGATTAATTTAATTTTTATGGGATTACCGCGGGATAAATTGAAAAAAGTGGGATCAAATCAATCTTTTTCGGATCGGCTTAAGAATATCCGAGATTACCCTGTTTTGGATTGATGTAATCCCGTTAGATTGATTGTTTTTTTGAGTGTACGTGTTTATGTATATGAGACCCAAATTTCATTGGAATTGTTTGTTTAGACACAAAATTCGATGGACAGCTGATAACAATTGACGGGAGCGAGGGTAATTTAGAACGTTCAATAAACTGTGTTCAATCGATACGTAAGGTTCATCAAGGAATCTCTCCTTCGAATTGAATTGCGCTCGCATTAGGCGCGACGCAGTTTTTGGTAAACTATTGTGGCCATATTGCTTACTGCAGACCAATTCTTTTCCGAGTCAAGCGTGATTCTCACCAGGTGACAAGCGACTGGTGTCCTTCCCACCCTCATGCTTATCTCATTTCTTTCTTCGTTGAATGTCGGCCTTTTTGCTTGCATAGCGCAAGTGCGCGCTATACTTGAGCCGCCTGTCAGTAATCACGTCCAGGTATTTAATGTATGGACTGAAATGAATTGTGGCATTTCCCACTAATAAGCAGGTTGATTCAACTGCCTTCGTGCAGCTGATAAGCACGGCTTCCGTCTTTTTCTCAGCGAGTCTGAGTCCATTTTGGGACATCCACTCATACACTATCCTGATAGCCTCGTTAGCTGCTATTTGGACTTTGGTTATGTGCTTAGCCACCACAATTAATGCCGGATCATCTGCGAATCCAACAGTGGTGCAGCCATTGGGAAGCTGTGTTCGGAGGACGTTGTCGTATGGCACATTCCACAAAAGGGGGCCCTTGAGGAACTCCTCCTGTGATCTGTTTTTGTATTAGTCCGGACTCGGTGTCATACTGCAATGTCCAGTGATTTCTAATTATTTATACTTTATACTTTTCAAGAAACAAATTTGTATCCAGAGTTTATTTGTGACTACAAGGGTGGACGCCGATACGGTCCCATGAGAAAACTTAACAGGAAACTTCATAAATGATTGCTTCTAGGGTTTAAGACTGTATCCAGCACTGTGAAAAATTCCTGCCAGGAATTTGCCATTTATTTTGAGTTTGTGAAACCCAAGTAAAATATTTTGGACATGTTTTGAATTTAAATAAATTTAAACAAAATAACGTTAAACCAACTTTGGTCTACCATTGTAGATTTAATATCAGTACGACGTGTCTAGTTATTGATAATTGATTGAGCGGTCGGGTGTGATGACATCACACCTCTACATTAGCCACTTTGGTCTCACAATTCGTTCTAAGTTATTAGGCCGATGGATGAGCAAGACACTGCAGTGTGGCCCGAAAAGAGCTAGTGTGGCACCAAAGAAGTAAGTCTCCACGGTTAATAGCTGTTATATTTGTAGATAGAACATTCTAGCTTTTTTGATGTCAGTAGTTTTCGTTTCAGCGCCAACTTCTTCTCGAAAAAGCCTGCCGTAATATCGGTTGAAACAAGTAGTACCGGAACAAATACCGGCAAACAAATTTCAAACAAAACTGTCACCCTTTGGTATGGAAAAGGCACACTTTACCGGCAGCCTTAAGGCAATTTTCAGTAAAGGCAGCCTTTATGCCTTAGTGTAAATTGGCTATCAATTCCATTTCCACAGACATTTCGTGACAAACCGGCTGATAGCCTTAATTTTAAAATTAAATTAAAAACAATTTTTTCAAGGGCCATGGTACCTCTTTGTCAAATGTTATGACTTCAAAACAAGTCTCAGACAACTTCTTAAAAATAAATAGATTTAAGCAAGGGCAACAGTGCGTATGAGTGATAAACGTTGAATCCATTTTTGTATTCATTTGTTGCACTAAAACGCATTGGTATGACCTTACAATTTTCCATAAATCAAATGTACGCTCTAATGAAAAATATGATTTCACATAAAATCCGATGACGAGTAATAACTAAGTAAAAACATCTGCTTTACACGTCTTCTATGTTACCAATTGCGGCAGTTACTTGCAGTTGCACCGCCATCCACAATCTAGTTTCACGTTAAACAAAAACCTCTTAGTAAGATTGTGCTAAAAACTGACCAACTGTTTTATTAGAGTGAACTACATTTTTTAGGCGCAACCCTCGTTTAGCATTATCGACATAAAATACTAGGAAAATAATTCTCTTGCGACAAGTCGTCTTAAAGCCATATAAATACATCTCAAGTTAAGCTCAGCAACAGCTTTACTTGATTCCTACGCGAGTAAGCAACTCAGAATGCTTTCAATTCTGGCATTTTTTATGGCTCTCACAAGTATAAGCCATGTACATTCTCAAGGCGTTTCCCCCAGCGAATGGATTGCTTTTAAGTCCAAATACCATAAGCAATACCTGGATGAAAACTTAGATCTGGAGCACTTCGACATTTACAAGCGGAGCAAAAGGCTATGCGAAGATCACAACAAACTTTATGACGAGGGAAAAGTGACTTATAAAATGGGACTCAATGAATATTCGGACTTCAAACATCTAAACCAATTGCCGCCAATGCCTGTAGAAGATGTCCTTTCTCAATCAGATCTTCCCGTTGACGGCAATGAAAATAGTACCAAAGTATTTGCCCCCCGGCGTGCCCGCTCGACTGGCAAACGCCACCAGGTTTTCAGGCAATGGGAAACAGGAAATGGAGTTTACACGCATTATGAAAATATCCAAGGAGGGATCGATTGGCGTGAACGGGGTGTAGTGTCTCCAGTGCAACATCAGGGCGGCATGTGCGAAAGCTGTTGGGCTTATTCATCTGCGGGTGCCGTGGAGGCGCAATTTCGACTAAAATATGGTAATCGTGTGACGTTATCGCCCAAGAATCTACTCGATTGCGTGGGCATTCCCAATGCGGGCTGCAAAGGAGGCTGGGTGAGCGTTGCCTTTAGGTATATAAAATATGTTGGCATAACCTACGAGCTCGAGTATCCACCCTACAATCAAAAAAAAGAGAGCTGTAAATATCGTTCGTCGCAGAGTGCAGGCGACGACGTGATAGGTCATATCACCTTACCCGAGGGCGATGAACACGCCTTGGCGGAAGCTGTCTATAATGTAGGACCTGTTGCTGTATCCATTCACCATAAGACTCCCTCCTTTGCCAACTACAAGGAAGGTATTTACTATGAAGAAAACTGTCCCAAAGAAAAGGTAAATCTTAGTCATTCCATGCTAGTGGTTGGCTTCGGCACTGATCGGAGTGCCGGCGACTATTGGCTGATCAAAAACACCTGGGGCCGACGATGGGGTGAGAAAGGTTATATACGTATGGCACGGAATCATAATATGTGCGGTATTGGTTTACTTGCTCAATATCCTCTTATACACAAAGCTGAGGGATAATGAATGAGTGGAAAAATCAATAAATGTTATTCACATACGTCTGCCGTATTTCGTCTATTACGTCTATTTATTTATTTATTTATTTTGCTTTAGGCTTAGGATAACTACATCTCAACAAAGGAGCAGCCAAAACAGAAATTTCCATATAAAACAAGAGAGGGAGTTGAAGTCGAGTGCCCCGACTTCAAAATACCCTATTCCCTTGATTTTATGTGTTTTGACAGCTGACGATGCTCCATAGAGCAAAATTGTTTCACACATAACTTCGGTGTTTTTGGTCCGACCTTAATGATCTTTCCAGAATACAAAGATATACGGTAACTTAAAAATGATGTCTCTGACAGTTTTTTGCGCTTGAATAGTGGAGGTTGAAAATTTTTTCAAATCTTTTTTCAAATCAAACTTTATCTGGGTATGGTATGACATGCCAAATTTTGTGGCTCTATCTCTTATAATCTCTGAGATAGACGCGTTCATATAGATAGACAGACAGTTTTATGCGGTTATAGTTAATGGGAAGGGGGGTAAATTTTCCAAATAGAAAACCAACTTATAGTCTCTGAGATCTAGGCGTTCATACAGACAGAAGGTGAGACGGACATGGCTATATCGGCTCGGCCTTTGACGCTGGTCGGAAATGTTTCCTTCTCCCTGTTACATACATGTAGAGAGTATGTTTATTAATAATATGATTATATGGTTGATTACATATTAGTTGTGATTATTATTATAATATTAAGAGTGTTTGGCGCGACAATTAGACAATTAGACAATTAGACAAGAATCCACGGCAGCGCTCGAACAACTTAGCGACTGAATAACTTAGAACCTGGCGTACAACAACTTAACGACTTAAATGTACTCGGATTAAGGCAACTTTATTGCAGCGGACTTGGACAACTTAACAACAACGACTTCTTGGTACAGCTCGATTGCTACGACGCAACAACTCAACTCGACTCTAACTAACTCGTGTGAACGGGCCACTGCTCATGAACTACCACCAGGGTTGCCAGCTCATCAGTACATCTCCACTTACATACATTTGCACAAGTTCACGATCCCTTTTCCCATTTTTAATAAGAAGAGGGTATAAAATCTCACAAAACTTTAGGCACCAAGGACCTTTGGCGCACGCTTTGCTGCCAGTACACACTTCCAACAAAAGAAAAGACCACTAATATAATATCGATGGCTTAAGAATGAATAGGTTTTAGACTTTCGAAGAGTTATCGCACATTGCCGATATACACTGCGATATATATCCGATATATTCGAACATCTGGCCACGCTGGGCCAAAACAAAAGAATTGTCCCTTTTGGTATTTTTGTTTTGGCAGCTCCATTGTTGAGGTTTAAACTAGCTGTTAACAACCCACAAACTCTCGTGAGACCTGAGAGACTTGCAGTTAGGTGAGAGCGTATTTTATAAGTAAAAGTTAGACAATAATATACTTGCACAGGCCCGGTCAAATGGCGAGGACTGAAAAATATGTCTGTCTCTCTCTGACACTTAGTGATGATTGACTTCGGCAAGCATTCGATAAGAATTAGCGAGTGACTTCGGGCCCCAGGGGCTATGGCTGGCCAGGACTGAAGTATAGAGACCTGCTAAAAACTTAAATAAGAAATTGATTTTGCTTAAGTTTCTGCTATATGTATCTAATCCGTATCTAATCCGCAATTGTCCACCTAAATACACGTTTTAATGCTTTTCAAATATTCTTTCGTAGCAAACAATAGGATAGGAAAACAATCAACACTGTTGTTGATGCGTTAAAGTCTTTGGCCACCTTAACACCTCAACTCGGATAAATTGTATAGCGTGATTGCCTGAAAAAGAAACAATCTCTGTGGGCGTTAAGATCCATCAGAGTCAGGGATACCCGCTTATCATTGGGAAAGCAAAGATCCTTTAACAATGTAAAAGAATTTATCACTTGAATTTTGACTATCAAGCATGCCAAATGCAACCGAGAGATTTCGAGCTCTTTGGCTATTTTTGCAGGGCTTATGGGCCCTCCAATATTTATTCCCTTGCAGGGGGTATTATAAAATTGTTCGGATGTTTGTAACGCAAAGAAGGAAGCATCTCCGACCACATAAAGTATATATATTCTTGATCAGCATGACGAGCTGAGTTGATTTAGCCCTGTCCGCAGTCCGTCTTTTTCTATGCTATCTCCTCCGTCAGTTTTAAAGCTATCCTCACCAAACTTTGCACGAAGTCTTTCAATACAAATACGCTGCATATTTGTCGGAATCGGCCGGATCGGATGATTATAGCATATAGCTGTCGTAGGAACGATCGGTCGAAAAACTAGTTTTAGTGAGAAAAGCTTTTTTGTTTTTGAATTGAAAAAAAGTAGAGTCTGAAAAAGTAGTCTTAGTTAGAATAACTTTTTTGTTTTCAATAGAAATGTCCTCAAAATTGGCATGTATTTGGTCAAAATCGGATGACTATAGCTTTTAGCTGCCATAGGAACGATCGGTCGGAAAACTAGTTCTTGTGAGAAAAACTTTTTTGTTTTTAATGGAAACGTCCCTTAAGTTTGCAAATATTTATTTTATATAAAATTTTACGCAATTCTACAAAGTTGGACATTTATATAGTGTAGCTCCCATAGAAAAGTAAGGTCCGAAAAGTAGTCTTATTTAAAAAAAACATACTGCATGAGTATACAAAACTTCGGCCTTGCCGAAGTTAACTTTTCCCAAGTTTTCTTTCTTTCACTTGCTCTCTTCGCTTTAATGCAAGCTTAAATCTCTAAGGTCTGATTTCTCATCTTCTAGATAGCTGCTAAATGTCAGATAAACTCACATTTCACTCTGTTATTTGTTCGTTTATGTACAATAGTAGATAGTCCAGTCAATCTAGACTTCATGCCTAAAATCTCACGCAAGTCTATGAAAAAAATATCAAGAGAAAGAGCAAGATCTCCTAATCATCGTATTAAAAATTGTCCTCCCCAATTTACCGGAATAATTTATAATTAATAAAAACCATGCGATTTTACCCCTAGCGACATTTTACTCATTTCTCTACTCTCCTTCCTCTAGAATAAAAATAAAATAATCTCTTTAAAGGGAGGACATTCTTTATGAAACGGATATGGCAATGTATGTCATTAAATGTACTATTAATTAATTATTAATTTTTAAAAATTCTTGGCGTTTTCTCGCCAACGTCTCGACGCACGCCTCGGGGCGGCCGTAAAGGCGCCATGCGCAGAATATTCAAATTATGATTTGAAATTATTTCTTAAGAATTTCTTTTTATAAATGCAATTTTTAAAAATAATGAACCAACTAGTTTTACTATGGACAATTTGATATATATCATGGACAGTTTTATCATTTTTTCTATTCAATAACTTGAACGATGATTTTACAAAAATAGATATTAAAAAAGAGATAAAAGAAAATTCCTCGTGTATATATACATGTTTTTAATTAATAATTTTAATATTTTGATTTTTCTTTGAATAATTATAAAATTTTAGAAAAGAAGCTCAAAAATGGTCAAATCACAACAAAACTTCATCGGCTATTGATGAATGATAAAACACAAAAGAGTTATATTTTTTTGCATCAATTGGACTGATAGAACTGTCCATGATATATATCAAATTGTCCATAGTAAAACTAGTTGGTTCATTATTTTTAAAAATAGCATTTATAAAAAGAAATTCTTAAGAAATAATTTCAAATCATAATTTGAATATTCTGCGCATGGCGCGCTTTACTTGGCTCAGCCCCAATTGGCACGAGGCGTGGCGTGCCGATCAGCTGATCGTTTGGCGAGAAAACGCCAAGAATTCTTTAAAAAATTAATAATTAATTAATAGTACATTTAATGACATACATTGCCATATCCGTTTCATAGAGAATGTCCTCCCCTTTAAAAAGATTATTTTATTTTTATTCTAGAGTGAAGAAGAGTAGAGAAATGAGTAAAAATGTCGCGTAGGGGTAAAAATCGCATTGTTTTTAATTAATTATAAATTATTCCGGTAAATTGGGGAGGACAATTTTTAATATGATGATCTTTCTCTTGATATTTTTTTCATAGACTTGCGTGAGATTTGAGGCATCTAGTACTTTCAGAGTCTAGATTGACTGGACTAAGATGAAAAATCGTCCCTAAAAGGATTAAAACTAAGACAAAAATTAAGAACGAGGTTTCTCAACTTGTCTCTCGATGTAGAACGTGAGCTAGACTTATGAGAATATGGTATTGATTTCAGAACGGAAAAATCAACCACACACTGTATATAAGGCTTTTGCAAAAGTATGTAAGTATGTAACGTCGACCTTCTTCCATCTCTAAGATGTTCTTGTTCATGAAATTTGTCTAAATCGGCTCTGCTCGACATGCTGATCAAGAATATATATATATATAAATATCTAATGTGACCGGTGATGCTTTTTCTATGCGTTATAAACATCTGGACAACTTTAACTTAGGTACCATTAAATCTGTCTGGGTGGCTCAGCGGCTAGTATGCGCGACCGCTGTGCAAGAGGTCGTGGGTTCGATCCCGCCTCAGAATATCTAATGAAAAGTTTTTTCTTTGAATAAACTTTACACCCGGTCACCCCTCTCAGCTGTTGGCACCAGCTTTGTAGTAATTAGCCATGCAAAAGCTTCTCAAACTGCCGTTCGGATTCGGCGTTGAACTGTAGGTCCCTTTTTCTTGTGCGAAAATTAGAAGAGCAGAAGCCAAGAGATTGAGAGAGGCTCGGCATTGGCCCTTTGGGGCTGTGTCAAGCCATTTTACATTTACCATTAAATCAACTGACGATGTCCTCTCAGTTTTCTTACATTTTTAGATCCAATCTTATTTTGAATGTATAGTATAAAGTCTTTCTTTCTTTAGATCTTTAAATTGTATTATTTGTTTAACAATGCATTAATATCATTATACAGTCTAATGGAAAAAAGCTCCACCATCTCTCAAGCCGTATAGGTAGACGTGGCAAATCCGTTGGCTAGCATTTGCTGATCGATCCAATCGCGTGCCCCTGCCACATTTGCATAGGCAGCAGGCACCTCATCGTTACAGCCAATGCCCCAGGCCACAATTCCGTTCTGTTGATAACGGTTCTGGGAGGATATTCCAATGGGACAAGCGAGTGGAGCACCACCGTCACCTTGACAGGTGTCAAAGCCGCGCTGCCCGCCCGCGCACATAAACGAGCGATCCAAAGCAAACTTTGGCCCAAGTCGTGTGCCACGCAGCTGTCTTTGGCAAGTATTGAAGTCGACCACAGGCAAGGGTACACGTTTCATGATCGCACTAAACTTTCCAGCGGCGCCAAACTCATCCTTGCCCCAGCCGGTGGAGAAACAGGTGGTGCCGGGTGCCGCATCGGCGCCTTGCGGGGGCAGGCACACCACATTGATGTGATCGTTCATTTGTATGGGCTGGCTGAGAATTACCAGAGCAAAGTCATTGGCCACATTCCTGAACTTGTATTGCGGATGAGTAATGATGACTCTGACCGACTGCTCTTGATAGGGCAGACGCTCACGTGTAGTTTGTGTATCCCATTCCCCAGCTCGCACCACAAAGCTGCCCGGCCCATGGGGTACCAGACAATGCACCGCAGTGAGCACCACCTGGGGGTGGATAAGCGAGCCGGCACAGAAATAGCTGGAGTTGGTCACGTGCAAAAGGGCCACTGTCCAGGGAAATTCGCCAAAGCCAGCCTCGTTCTGGGTGGCTCCCAGCAACTGGAAGTCCAAGCCACCAACATTTCGTATACCACAGCCGCGCGGTTGATTTGGTCGTTGATCCAAGGGCGTGGGGTTGACAGTTTCGGAGCGCGTACGGTTATCAGCACAGCAGACGTCCACGGATGAGCTACAAATCGGATCGTCCTGGCCGAAACGAATATCGATTTGTCCAAACCCATCGAACGGCTCATCCGGATCCGTAACACTATTCGAGCGCGGATCACACATATGATAGGGCACACAGTTGCAGTTGGCCGTTTTGCCACTGATGGAATTGAAATTAGTAGTTGGATTTGAGGGATCAATGGGTTCAGGCATGACCACAACCCCAAAGCCGGAAGGGCGTGGTGTCTGATTGACCGGCGGTGATGGACTGGGATTTGTGTTGAAAATATCCTGAATGTTTTGGTCCAACGTTGAAATGCCCTGCTGGGGAGCCGCTTCCACATACCAAGAAGACAGGGCGGCACTTAAAGTGACGACAAGGAACAGGTTTTTAGGGCCAGACATCGTAAACTGCAACAGACAAGGTACAAAGTGGATAAGAAATGGAGGTACACCTATTTCAGTTTCAATAATAAGTTTGATAATAACAACTAGCCAAATCAACTTCAACTTGCTCCACTTGGCTTTCGCTTGACTCAAAAACCAAATGCAAATCACACACATCAACTCACGATGACGTACTTTGAGAAATTCCCAGTTATACTAAGTTAATAGAACTGTGGGAAATTTTCAAGATCATTCCACTGAATTTACATTTACTTTTTATTCTCATTCGAGCCCTCTTACTCACTTCGTTTTGTGCCAATTTGGTGATAACCTTGACTTTATAACAGCAAAAAGAAAACAAATAACTTTAATTGACGCTAAAATTGTCCAATCTCAGTCTGAGCTGATGACCTGTCTTGGGCCAAGTAATCAGAAAAATTCGTACAAGTTGTTGTATACGCGAGTACCTCAAGCGGTAGGGAAGCGCAGGTTGTAAGCACGAGCGTAGCTTACCGGCGACTGATTGATGAAAGCTTGAAACGAAACAGATAAATACAACGAACGCGCTGAGATTCCAGTTCCAGCCGAACGACACATAGAGCAATAAGCAGCCGAAGTGGTAGTTAATTTCGAATTTGATTAAAAGAACCGAGAGAGTCTGCTAGTCGCGTGCTGATAAGATGGGGAAGCGCTTACTGAACAGCTCATTGAGAGCAATACTAGAAAATCTCCAACAATTTTTACATGCATATTGATTGTAAGTAGCAACCAAAGCCGACTTTTGAACATTTCGTTCGAAAAACCGGTTTATCTGCTTTAAGAAAGGTCATTTATATACACTAGCTAAAATGGGTAATTTAGTTATGGTCATAAGTAGGCAAGTTTTTAATCAAAACTTAAAAATAAAATTAAAGTTCAAGTCTAAATAAAAATGGAGAGGTGTTTTCAAACTAAAAAAATATAACCTTATGTCACTGGTGAACATTTAATAGCTTTTTCGAAATGTGTATAATATATTGTTTCGCTGTCGAGTTTTGAACCTAGAATTTTAAAGTGGAACTAGCTAACTACTAATTGATTTGTTGTCACGTCAAGCCAAAGCTCATTCATACTTCATGTCAACTTTTCATAAAGAAGAAAAGAAAATGTTGTTAGCTACCCTACTCGAACTCAGCTGTTCTTGAAGTAATTTGATTTGGGGCAGTACTTACATTACAGTACTTAAACAAAGTCAATAACTTGGCCGATCTATCACAAATAAGCTTCGTCTTAAACACCGGGAGTGCCACAGAAACCTCTTCAAACCTTATTCAACCCGAATTCCGATTCTTTTCGGTTGGTTTGAATGCATTTGTTTTATGGATTTGGATTTTGTTCAATTCACTTCTTCAACAATTTTGTTTAAGCCTAGTACGGAGATCGTAAAACTGTTTGTGCGCACGAAAAAGCCATTTATTACGAAAGTGAATCGTAAAACAAAATAGTGTGCTAAGATAACAAAAAAATGCCAAAAACGCCAAAAAGGCGACGCATCCTATCGACTTACCTACATCGACATTGGAGCTTATGGAAGTGAGGGAGACATGAATGTTTTCTCGCACTCTAAGTTTGGCAAGGCCATTCTGTCTGGCAGTCTGGAGTTTCCAGAAGACAACTTGCTCAACGGAAAGAACACCCCATTCTTCCTTGTTGGAGATGATGCATTTCCGCTGCACAAGCGCATCATGAAGCCGTATGGGGCTCGAAACCTGACCCAAGAAAAGCGATTCTTTAATTACCGCCTCAGTAGAGCTCGCCGATGTATTGTGAATACATTCGGTATTCTTAATGCCAAGTGGATGGCTGTACAACGCACTTTGCTGTGTCAGAAAGAGCCCAAAAAATTGTAACAGCATGTTGTTTCCTGCACAATTATTTGATGCGAACAAATCCAAGGGAGTATGCGAAGTCTAGAGATTTGGAAATACCCCAAAGCAACGCATGTACCCCTCTTCAAGGTTTCCGTGGTCGTTTGCAAGACTACCCGAAATTTGTTCGGAATTCGGTTAAGGAGTATGTAAACTCTCCAGTTGGATCTGTACCGTGGCAATACGAATCTGCTGGCGTGTCAAATCCATCTAATCCGATGTAATACATTTTCATTCTCATTTTTATAATTTACTAATTCAAAAAATAAATGCCATTATTATAAAATTTACAAAATTATTTGAAAATATTTTCATCATCGTTGGCCCGGGCAAGCAACAACTCAGTAACATCTCTTTCTGCATTGCGGGCTGCTTCTGGAGTCATCCTATTCAGCAAACTGTCCCAAAACTGTAGGGCGGGCAGGTTTGCCAAGGGCGGCTGAGAGGGAGCAGCGATACCCACATGCATTTGTTCCAAAAACTGGCCAACAACAACTGCCAGTTTCTGGGACTCCCTTGGCTCCTCCGATCTGCGGTGTTTCGGTCCTTTTTCCTGCCAACAATTATCAATTAGAAACGGTTGGTTTGGTCATGAAATAAGCGTTACTTACATAGGAATATGAAGCGCTGTCTCCGTTCCCAACAAGCATATCGCCCTCGAGCAATTGATCACTATCTTTGGTGCCCTGGGCTTGTTGCATGACATCCTCAAAATCAAACACCGCGCTTCCGTCTTCAGTGTCTATCAGTGTGGGAGTGCTGATGCTGCAAGACGCTTCATTCGGGTCAAAGGAAGAGCTGAAAGTTCTGCAAAAATAATACATAATTTTTTCAAAATTATAACATGTAATTCAATAAAGCTTACCTTCTCTGCGATGACATGTCTGGCATAAACGACATATGTGCGGCTAACTCCCAGTCAACTTAGTCGCTCACTTGGGCTCCTCCAACATGACGCCCCCCGCACTCCCACTTCTAGCGCGCTTGGCCGCAGACGCCTTGCGGTACCTGTAGCTGTCGCGCAACGAAGCCCAAGCAGCTTTGCATTCACTGGCTGAAGGACAAATATCCATGATTTAATTATTATAAAACATATGTTCAATATTTATCTTACCTTCTTTTTGAAGCTCCACACCTATGGCTTCCCATGCACTTTTTACGGCAAGTGCATTAAAGTGCTTCTTATTTGTGAGGTCCCAAATAAGCGGCTTTGCCTCTACTGCCTTTATTAAGGCGATCTTATCTTCCTCATGGAAGCGCTTCAAGCGATTCTTACGTTCATTCTTTTTATTTGACATTTTTTTTGCTCTACCGACCGTCAAAATAAATAAATTTTATTAGTTTGGGAGCACAAACAAAACTCGAACAGCTGTTCAATAAAATCCACATGTGCAAAGTAGTTGGCAACGCGAAGACGTCAGTGTGGATTTTACAACCCCCCTGATTGCTTGTCAGCATACTAGTCACAAAACGTTTTACGTCAAAAACTTTGTGAGTGGTTTTACAGTGTCATTTTTATATGAAAATTTTTGTTTGCGAGCGCTTTTTTGCGTTCTCCATACTAGGCTTTAGTAAAAATACCTGTAAACTTGGAGAATTTGTTTATTGTGAAAATGTGAATGTTTTGATAATAAATTGGCATTTCAATAATTATTCATAAAATCTACCAAAGGCCGGCAGGCCCAACCAAAGCAATAAAGCAATCCAACCGCATTTACCATTGCCAAAATATATGATTTTTGGGCTGTCAAGTTGCAACTGAACGATGGCTGCGAAAATAGTTTCGTGTTCCACCAAAGTTATTTTTGAGAAAATTTTGAAATTTATTTACACAACGATTATGTCATAATAAAAACATCAAATCAAACTATAAATACTTTTTTTAAACTACGAAATAATTTTTTTTAAATTTTAAGGAAAAATAGTTAATTTTTTTTTTAATTTATTAAATAAAAACTATTCTGTAAAAATTTTTTATTTTTTACGGGGGGGGTTGATTTGTATGGGAGGAAAAAAACCAACAAAGCGTTTAGCAAAATCGAAAACTAGGAACAATTCTCAGAAACTTTCACTAAGAAACCATGGGTCTAAAATGAGTTCTTAGCTCGCGCAAATCAAATTCAAATATTTAGATCTTACTAGAAAAATCTAGTAAGAAAGTCCGTCAAGCTCGACAGTTATAGACTCTAAACCCCCAAAATTGGGTTTTTTTTTTTTTTTTTTAGTGGCAAAAGCCATAGAGTGTCTAATGCGCTGCCCATCGCTTAGCAGCCGTCACTGTCGAGCAAATTTGTTTTCCTTATAACTCGACCATCGTTCATCCGATCTTCATGATTCCTTCGGAAGATCGATACCTTATGCTGATTACTAAATATGCCAAAAAGTACGTACCATCTATCTACAAAACCGTGGGACATATGACGTTTTTTCAAATTGTGAGGGCGGGAGGGGGCGTGGCGAACTTTGACAACAAACTTGATATGTCTGTAAATATAAGAAGTATATATCCAATACATCTCAAACCTCTATCTCTTACCATCTCAGAGATCTGAGAAAGTAATGCTGTAAAATGTAAGTAGACCAAAACAAAGACTGTTATGGACTCAGAAAATTTAAAATCATCGAAGTCAAGAACTAAAAATGCAAAATTGCGCAATGTCTGGCTAAACATTAGGTAATACAAATTTTAAACAAGCTTACCAGGTTTGCGTTACCAGGTTTAACCTGCTTTAGCTTCATTGTAAAGCGTAGTGTCCACTTGGCGCGAAATGGCCGCGAAATAAAAAAACCCCATATAAAACAACCTGCTGCGTAAATTTTCCGTGTCGCGATTCCGTAACCAGTTTCCACTACGTTCTGTTACCAATTACGTAGCGAGTGAAGTGCTGTTAACGCCTCATTTCGCGCGAAATTGTGTGAGAACGAATCGAATCGATATTTCGCACGGAATTGTAAGTAAGAAGCACAAACAAGTCGCACCAAAATCTGCCAGAAAGCGACGATCACAGGCATTTTCTTATGTTGATAAACTTTATTTAATAAACGCAGTGAAAGATAAGAGCGAGTGGGAAGCTTGACAAAAGTGGTAAGTCATGCCGCTACATGTTGAAACATTATTTTTAATTAAATTTATATATTTCAAGTGATGGAATGCAAGGCTGTCTGGGTAGCTCAGAAGGAGAGCAACCGGTGCCACACCAAATGCCATCTGCAAAGCGCTTCCTGACTGGTAGCTTAGGTGGCGTTTCATTGGATTAACCTTCTTTGACGGAGTCCAGAGCCATTGATTAAAAATTTGCGGGCGCAACCGACCGCCGAAGAACACTAGTAGCCGATAGGAATTTGTGTGCCATTGAGAGCTTGGTCTCCCAAATATACAGTATTGCTATGGGTCAATCTAAGCATCAGGGACTGAAGCATTTAATAATGTTGACCTTTAGGCACCCCATTTTAAATAACGTTCAATTGGGGGTCATTGCGATAACTCTAAAGATTGCGAGAAGGCATAATAATAAGAAATAAAAATTTGTTTTTATTTTATTTAATAAAAAAATATATTCAAATAGTACATAAAATATTTTTTGTGCGAGTTCTGCATTATTCTGAATCATTAATTAATCAACTTCACTTTAATTAAAAATCATAACATCCAGTTTGATTTGTTTACCAACAGCATATTTAAATTTTAACAGCGTTATAACAGTGCAGGGTTACTTCGAAAAGACTATCGACATCAAAATTTCGGTTATCATGTTGATAACAGCAGTTTTGCAGACTCAGTTAAGAATCTGCGAAACATCGTCTATTTCGCATGTAATATTCCGCGGCGAATGGAAACTGTGCTTAAACAAAAATAGAACCCGAACTATTCTTACTTCAATATCCGAGGTTAAGAGTTTTGAGTCTTTTTTGGATTCCATACGGGGTGTTCTCTAACGACTTTCTAAAGTTACGGCCTTGATATCGTCTCTATTCCGTGCACAAAGGGAAAAAACGTGGTCAGAAAATAAGATTTCTTCATCTCAAAATATGAACATGTTTTTGAAATGAGCACAATTCAGCCCAGCAAAAAGTATATGTAGGCTTTCAGACGTGCGTCTTCAGACGCATGGCAATAGCCGACAAAAATTTTGATTTCTTTAATAAATAACCTTTAATAAAACTTTAATTAATAAACTGTCTCTCTGCAGACCTAGACCTGGACGGTGGATATGGACAGTGGACCTGGACCTGGACGGTGGATCTGGACAGTGGATCTGCACGGTGTGCGCCTAGACAGTGGACCTGGACAGTGGACCTAGACGGTGGGCCGGGACGGTGGGTCTAAACAGTGGGGGACATGGACGGTGGATCTGAACAGTGGACCTGGACCAAGACTGCACGGTTTACCTGGAACTAAACATTTTTTTTTTTGATTTTTAAATGTTCTCAAAAACGGAACATATCTACTCACTTCAAGATTTTGCGTTCTCAAAGAAAAGTTCTTGAAGTGAGAAATTGTTCTTAAAGACAGAAATCCTGTCATGATTAGTTTTTTTGACCGAATGTGCTCATTTTGAGTCCAATGTTCTCGGTTTTTTCCCTCTGTGTGCGATTGCGCGTCGGGAAAAATTTGTAAGAAGCTGGACACAACGGTCAGTTCCCGGGATATTTTTGAACGCTGATATTTTCCAATATACGAGGTGTGTTCAAAAAGTATCGCGACTTTTGAATTTTCGCGGGTTACGTATATTCGAATTTCGATTTTTTTGTGGCGTTATGTTGCTACACATGTCTCTCACTTATGCCGACAAGCTCGGCCTTTTTTGAATGTTCACTTAATTGTTGACAGCTGCTTCGCTTGCACGTGTTTTGGATCGTCTTCGATTTTTACCTCAATTGCGCCCAAAAACAGCATCGCATGAACATTGCTAATGAGATGTTAAACTCTGTCCGCGACGACCCAAATTTTCTTCAGAGGGTCATAGCTGGTGACGAATCGTGGGTTTATGGTTATGACGTGGAAACCAAAGCTCAATCATCTCAATGGAAGCTGCCGCACGAACCAAGACCGAAAAAAGCGCGCCAAGTTCGGTCGAATGTGAAAGTTTTGCTGACAGTTTTCTTCGATTGCAGGGGCGTGGTGCATCATGAGTTCTTGCCACAAGGAAGAACGGTCAATAAGGAATATTACCTGCAAGTTATGCGCAATTTGCGCGAAGCAATCCGCCAGAAACGCCCGGATTTGTGGAAGAACAAAAATTGGCTTTTGCACCACGATGTGAAGAGGCCCATGAAAGGACGACGTTAAGCTACGCTTGACGAGATAAAGACGGCATCGAAGGAGGAGCTGAACAAGATAAAAAAAATGATTTTTTGAAGAGCTTCGAAGATTGGGAAAACCGTTGGCACAAGTGTATAATATCTCATGGGGATTACTTTGAAGGGGACAAAATAGATATATATAGATGTGTGATTTCGACGAAATTTGGTGGAATCATGATAAAGCATAGTAAACTAAGAAATACGAAGTTCGGAGGCGTTTCAATTCAAAAACAAAAATGTTTTTCCCGCTCAAACTAGTTTTTCGACCAATCGTTCCTAGGACAGCTTTATGCTATAGTCATCCGATCCGGTTCCGGCAATTGTGCAGCGTATTTGTACCAAAAGACTTCGTGCAAAGTTTGGTGAGGATAGCTTTAAAGCTGACGGAGGAGATAGCATAGAACCAGATGGACAGTCAGACTGTCGGACGGACAGACGGACAGAGCTAAATCAACTCAGCTCGTCATGCTGATCAAGAATATATATACTTTAAGTGGTCGGAGATGCTTCCTTCAATGCGTTACAAACATCCGTACAATTTTATAATACCCTCTGCAAAAAAAAAATACAAAAAAAATAAAAAAAAAAAACGACATTGGGAGACAGCTTAGTGCAGCTAATGTTGGATAACTTACACAAAAAATGATCTATTATTTCACACAAGTATAACAATTATCTAGGCCGAGGCGTGCCTCATAAAGTTTTACTCTACAGAAGATGACATTAGCTCACAAATAGGGTATAAAAGGGTATAAAAGGGGGTTAATTTCAAGGATAAGTTAGCAACAAATCATGTATTCACAGGTCACGAAACTTTTTAATTTCCTTTAATGGAAATGAAATAAATTACCAATAAATTTTCCAAAACCAGAGCCTTTGATTTTCTGGGACAGATGCTAAGCGCTTTTGTTTTGATTTTGAGGGAGCGGGTGGGGCGGCGAGCCCGCTCAACCACCCCCTATCTAAGCCACTGTAAATGCCATTGAATGAGGCGCCGAGTGTACTGATTCCGACATACATCTGCGCAGCCTGCACAAAAAGAAGCCCATGTTCCTAGTTACCTTTTAAGCTGAGGAAGGAGATAATAGACAAAGTCGATAAAGCGAAATCAGCCACATTGTTCGCTGGAAAATGCTATGATATTGAGACGATGGCTGATCAAGACACTTTGCTGTGTGGCCCCGAAAGAGCGTGTGTGGCTCCAAAGTAGTACGACTCAAAGGTTGGTCACCAGTTTTTTTACTCTGCACCGGAGGTACACAGAGTATATTAAGATTGTGCAAAAGTATGTCGCAGTCAGAAGGAAGCATCTCCGACCAAATGATGTATATACTATACATTTTTGATCAGCATCAACAGCCGATCTATGTCCGTCTGTCAGTCCATCCGACCATCCGTCTGTAAGAACGCACAGATCTCAGAGATGGTAAGAGAAGAGGTTCAACATGTACTGGACAAAAACTTCTTATACTTGCAGGCAGCTCAAGTTTATTTTCAATTTTGGCCACGCCTCCACCCGCCTCCCAAAATTGGAAAAATCGTCATATCTCCCTCAGTTTTTAGATAGAAGGATTGTAATTATTCGGCATATTTAGTACTCAGGATTATTAATCGAACCCCCAAAGGAATGGTCGCAACGGTGATGCGCTGCACTTCACACGCATTAACACAAACTTTGGGAGGTACAGAGTATAATAAAGTCGTGCTTGACCGACTTTCTTATAAATATTTTTTTTAAGTGTTTGTCAAAATGCATTGACGGAATGTTAAATTTCACAACATTCAATGAATATTCACAAAAATCGGTCAATATTACAAGGCTATTAGTCGAGTTATTTTGATATGCTGTTCCTACTCAAAACAAAAAGTTTAAAAAACTAAGAAAAGTTTCTTTCACGCGATTGGTTTCTATGCTGTTTCATTCTAGAACCATAAAAATAGGCCCTGAAGTTTCACTCTACTTATTTCACAGACACCCTTAACATTCACGCGGTGAACCCAACATTCTACTACTAAGCCACAGCCGCCAGACTAACATGGAAAACAATGTCTAAATTTATTTCGCAAAATAAACATTTTTGTTAGTCACAAATTGACAAGGGTATACAAGTTTCAACAAAGCTGCCGCGCTCACTGATTGTGGATTTGAAAATAGATTGTTTATATTACACAACTACCATAAAAACATTTTATATTTGTTTGTAATAATCAAAGTTGAATTGTGTGTCAATTGTAGAATTAAACCCTTTAGTACGTCACTTAACAATACATTGCACAATATTTGAACAGATGCAGTGAACTAGTTACTAGACTACAAGCATTTTCTCCTACTACTTATCTTAGCCATTTTTCATTATTCTTATTTGGTAAAAACATGACTTCTTTACCTTTGCTTTTAAATTTTTAGTATGGTTATTTTCATTTGCCATCTTTTTGACAAATTCATTCTCAGTTCTCTCAAAACAACGAAACCAGCAAATCAAAATGAAAAAATGTTTTATACCACTTCCTGGTTATTAAATCAATCTTTTGCCTGATTGGCAGGAATTTTACATTGGGGAAATTCAGGAATTTTACATTGGAAGCGGTGACGCTTCTGCCTCTAACATAATTTATTTTGTAATTATTTTTGCTCTTCTGAATTTCCAATGTAAAATTCCTGCCAATCAGGTAAATGATTTATTTAATAACCAGGAAGTAGTATAAAATATTTTTCCATTTTGATTTGCTGCCAACACCTAAAGAATATGTACAATTCATATGCATATACCTATATGCCTGCGAATATTCGTTCCTGAGGAGTAAATGCATAAAAAAGTCCGTAAGGCACAGCTGCCTTTAATCTGCGAGCAAGTATGAAAAATACAGATTCGTTTGTTTCACATTGATTGGCCAAATCGTTTGGGGCACTTCCTGTGCGCAATCAAGCGCATTTTTGCATTTCATTAGTTAACCGCATATAACTTTCAAGTGTACGTTTTTTTTTATCACTTTTACACCTGGAAAAAGGCTGTTAATAATTTGCAAATGCAAGAAGCTATATAAGTATGAATGCCCCAAAGCCATGAGAATGGAAAATGAAAGAAAAAAAATCTTTTCAAGCACAATAAGGAAGTATTTTGGTTTAGTTTAGTCAACCTGATGGCTCCGTCGATTACAGACCGAATTCTTTTGACAACCAAATTGTTTATTGGGTGGTTGCATATCGAATTGAGACTGTTTCACTAGCTGAAGTGATTCAAGAGAAAATCAGAGAACCGACAGTGCAGAGCTGAACTTCACGAAGCTGTCTTAGTAGGCGGAAATTTAAGGGAAAATTACTAGAAATTTTAGTTGAATGGAATAGAAAAAGCATCAAAAAGTTTGCATCATCATTTTGCGTCCATTTGATATACACAGAGAAATTTTTGACGGTCTAAAATCATTACCGAAATGGTCATGATTTTGGCATCATTTTTCTATTTATCAAAAATTACCTGTGGTCATGAAACTTGAAAAAGTGTTAATGAAAAAAAGAAAATATTTGAGGACTCTAATGATTCTTGAGAACTCACGAGGATCATCAACAACTCATGAACAAATGATCATGATTTTGGAAAAAGCAGGCTTAGCAGACTATCGACAACAAAATGTCTTGATTTTGGTACTTTTAGAACAGATTTGTATACTCTGTATCCAGAGGTACACAGAAAAAAGTATTGTCAAAATGTCCCTCTGTCCGTCCGTCTGTCTGTCCGTCTGTCCAAATGAACAAACAGATCACAGAGATGGTAAAAGATAGAGGTTTGACATGTATGGAACATATGTTTCCTTTACTTGCAGGCAGATCAAGTTTATTTTCAATTTTGGCCACGCCCCTCCCGCGCCCACAATATCAAAAAAACTTCTATCTCCCACAGTTTTTATAGATAGAAGGTTCTAACATTCTGGACATATTTTTTATTATTATTATTTGAAAAAATTTTTACAAAATTACAAATTGTGTCCAATTGGGAAACCATAGCAACGTGGGCCTTAGGCTAACTGGACATATTTAGTATTCGGGATTCTTTATCGATCCGCTGAAGGAATTTTAAAGATTATGGGCAGCACCGGTCGCAACGGTGATGGGCAGCACTTCACAGGTACAGAGTATGTTATAGTCGGGCTTGACCAACTATCTTTCTGGTTTTTCTCTGTGTAGAAACCGGACTTTTTTCAGGGATGCAAACCGGTTCTCAACCGAACCGAACCAAACCGAACCGAGCCGCTTTTTCCAGCTGGAGAACAGAACTGCAAACCGAACCGGCTTCCTTTAGAAAATCCGAACCAACCCCGAAAACCACAATGTAAGACGCTTCGGTTCGGTTCAGTTCTCTGATGAGTTTTAAAACGTGAATCGCTTTCCTCTAATCAATGATACCTATTAATTTCGTTTTCCTAAAATAATTTCATTTCAACCCTCTGCCAAGGGGGACCACTGATAGACTGAATTGATCTTTAGGTGAGATATAACATTTAAGGATGACTTGACACAAATTTGACAACATGTACTCCTGTAAGTATACCGCCAGCCGATCTCTTAATATGACAGTCACCAGCCTGAATTCTTTTCTTGAAAGTTGAGTTATCGTCCTCTACTGGACAAAATTTTCTTTACCTTAATTTAATCTTAGCCAGGAGAGTTTTTTCTCATACGATTAATAACTAGGATGTGTAATATGCATAGTACGTATTCTTTTTTTGCCGACATTCACCGTTTTCGTAATGCATTCCTAGAACTTGTAGACTAATCCTACAAATCCAACTTTATAAGATTTGGACATTCTTATAAGGATCGGAAGTGTGCGAAAAGTCCCATTTCAACAGAAATCATAATTCATTCGAAATTCTCTACAACGAAGTTTCTTTATAGCCAAATAATATTGTAAATGTAAAATGGCTTGACACAGCCCCAAAGGGCCAAAGCCGAGCTCCTCTTAATCTCTTAGCTTGTGCGCTTCTAATTTTCGCACAAGAAAAAGGGACCTACAGTTTGCTTTTCATGGCTAATTCCTACAAAGCTGGCGCCAACAGCAGAGAGGGGTGACCGGGTGTAAAGTTAATTCAAAGAAAAAACTTTTCATTAGATGTTCCGAGGCGGGATCGAACCCACGACCTCTTGCACAGCGGTCGCGCACACTAACCGCTGAGCCACCCGGCCACCAAATAATATTCAGTACACTGCAATTTCGTTCAATTTTCAAACAATTCTATATTACGAATTTTCTTTACAACGAAGTTTTTTTTTTGTCCCCTTGAGATTCGCTATAACGAACTTCTACTGTATTTCATAATATGCCTCAATGAACCACTAAACCGAACCGAACCGCGATTAAGTAAGCTCTTAAAAACACCTAATGAACCGTACCGGCGGTTCAGAAAGTGTGTAAACCACTGAACCGAACCAGTACTTATTTTCGAGTGGATTGCATCTCTGCTTTTTTTGTCTCTTGACACATAAGTCATCCGCTTAAGACAAAAAATTCCATTCGTCACAGTACTTTATCGGGGCTGTCCTGGAAATCTCAAGAGATTTCGTCCTCGGTTGGTTTGCAAATTGCTCGAAAAATCCGTCGGAGTTCGAGAATTCCGAGAGATTTCATTTTCTTATTCGAAAGTCTAGCTAGAAGGTGTATGTCCAACTACAAAAACAGGGCTGCTTTTCTCTCAAATAGCACAAGGCAACAAACTTTTTCCAGTATATCGAAAGGTTGATGGTGATTCGAGATAGTTCTAGAATATGGTCCATTACGTCTCGATTTTTGGTAATTTAAATTTGAAGTTACCTAAAATGCCCTTTTTTGACCCTTTTAGCACGTTTTATGGAAAAACCGATTCTATAGTTTAAACTCTCTTTGACATTATAGTACAGTATTACTCTTTAGTCTTTAAATTAAACTATGTCCAACAACTCTGCTATTTTTGTAAGA